>CM069455.1:60099884-60422406 GCA_035610835.1 Ophiura sarsii | reverse complement strand
GTACAGACTGCAAAATTCAGCAATCATTCATTCCACTGTTAAAAGTAAGCTTAATAATAAGCTACTAATTTTACACATTTTAGCCATCATTCTCATAAGTATCTACAGTGTAACCATACACATACCTGCTCTAGATAACTATGATTATCTACATCCAAATCAAAATGCTAATTCCTTGAAAAGAAACCAATATTTATACATATTCTGAGCAGCACCAACTGCCATCCACTACCATTCCTGCCTGAACAAATTTGAAATGGCAGTTATAGGTCATGTGACTATTGCATCCTGCCAGATTTGTTTTGATGGCTAGTTTCAAGGTTGCATAGATTACCCAATATCGGTTGTTGACAGGCCTGCCATGGATGGCCTGTCACTTCCAAGTGGACCGATGGCCTGCGAGTTTGTTGTGATGGCGTTCAAGTGATGGCCTGTCAATGGTACTTTAAGCCTTCCAATTATCATGACAGGCCTGTGGATGGCTAACTGCCGGCTAATTAGGCCATCCACTTTGGTAAGGGTTGGGGCTTTTCCTCTAAAATGGCCCCTTAATGGTGTAAAACCCAAACCCATTCGGGAGTGCGCCATTACACTGCACATTGTGCTTTCAACACTTGGATGAATGCATGGGGTGACCCTCGCTCGGATCATGAAATTGTTCAACTGATTATAGTGCTGTACATGGTATAGTGACGTCGAATTTGTAAAGTAGAATATAAACTTCTTAACCCTAACACTACCAGATACCACAAAATACCATGACAAATTACATTTCCCAGCGCATGTGTGACAGGTTTTACATGACTAAATTGAATTTGGTGTAAGATAATTATACATATAGATTGAATAAACACCTGGCTTTCAGATGCTGCTTATTTCATCTGATTCGGATTTGGCAATCCTGAGATTTGGACAATTAGCTAGAGCTACCCATAATCGATGTTGTGCCACTTTACAGTTTCAAATGTTTACTCCAAAGATACAACTTCCAATTGCCCACAGACACATAGAGGAAAAGCAAGGTATGACAAGAGGTGTGCCTCGAGAGCAAACGAGAGGTAGAACATTTTATTTATTTAAACAAATCAAACTTTTTCAAAATAATAGAACACATAAGTGTTACACACATTTTAATAATTTAATTTAATAATAATTTATGGCCAAGAAAGAAGAGAACGACCTCTTCGCACGCAGACAACGGAGGTTATGAATCAGTAAGGAACTGAATGCTGCTGCTCGCAAAGCACGCAGGGAGGGACGCACACAAAAGGAATGGCCTATCTATTGTTACTGTGGAATCAGGCGAGGAAAACCCGCGAAACAGAAACTCAAGTTAACAGATGGGCTCTGTGCAGCGAGCAAAATCGATTTATTCTGTTTTCAGATTTCAGCTGAATAAATCGTCATTGTGCGATTGCCCTTCACCAGTGTTATGCAACAACAACAAAATTGTATTGAGATTGAATAGGTTTAAAAAATAGAATGAGTGTCTGTGTATCCAAGCTGAACTGAATATAAAGATGGTTGCTACATGATTCAAAGTAGTCCTTTTGAAGAAGTTTTACAAAATGTTCATTGGGCCTACATTTTCAAAACAAGACAGACGTCCATATGGCGGCCGGGCCGGGGGTACGGCCTCCATTTACATTAGACGAGAGGGTGTTCATGGTATTAAAATATCAAGAATCGGGAAGTCCAGCTGAAGTCATCAGAGAGTTTGCCATTCATTTCCCAAACACTCACGTACCATCTAGGAATACACTGCAAAGGAGTATCGGAAATACTTGATAAATGGTACAGCACCAATATGAATAAAGATCATTCTGGAAGACTAAGACATGATAAGTGGCAGGACTTAATAGTAACACATTGATGAGTGCAGAGTGCACTTCAGAGGGATCCCACAATAACTGCTCGTAGAAATCCCTTGCCACATATTCCAAGGACAACATTTTTAGTTAATTGATTCATTTGGTTCCTCAGTCTCTTTTAAACAATTCTGGTCAAATGCCCACCCCAATGTTTCAAGACGAGTGATGCCCATGGATAGACCATCGCTTTGACGCTATCATTCTTTCTGTAAAAGTGGGGGCAACATCGATTTTTGGGTAGCTTTGATAAACTGAGTATATATCAGGATTGACCAAACCAAATCAGATGAAATAAACAGCATCTGAAAGCTAAGTGTTTCCTCTTTCCATGTGTATAAAAATATTGCACCAAACTTTAGGACATCATGGTAAACAAGTTGCGCAAATATGTGCACCCTTTTTTTTAGGGACACCCTGTATAGTAAATTCCGCGTTTTTGTTTAAAAACACCCTGGTAGGGTTAAGGTTAAAAGCCAAACAAATTGGACAGTTATTATTATATTAATTTGTTCTAGCTATTAAAATATTGTATACATTACATGTTAAGTATCATTTTTATTATGTATATTATGATGTGTATTTATAGGCATTTCAGAAATAGTAATACTTTCTTACTTTTTTAAAAGATTTTGTTAATGTTTAATTTTTGCCCAAAGAGTACTATTTAAACATTTTGTTTTATGACTTCCAAATAATGGCAGTATGATTTACATTTTACACCATTCTTACTAAATCTTCCATGATTAATTTTGATTATATGTGATCATTCATCACAAAGTTGGTTAGAAATCATGCTATTCAAAATTTGGGTTGGAAACATAGGGCCTTATTCTCGTACTAAAACACGGTTTTAGCTTAAAACCGTGTCTAACTAAACGTGTGTCTAACTTAAACGCAAGTTTATCTTTTAAACAATGTGTTTAACAAAACGCGGTTTTAAACTCCGCTAATTTCGACCCCAGAGTTGTTGTGCATTATACTGTATACAGTTATTTATTTTTGTTGTGGCCCTAATGGATTACAATAGATATCAACCGAATACTCAAAAGCATGTGTATTTTTAATACTACACGATCTGAACGCAGCTTGCAGGAGGCACGGTTGAGTGATTATTCAAGGCATACAGTTGGTGTATGAGTTTAGTAAACACGCTTTAAACTACCCCCATACCCATGTTTAAAGTTAGACACTTTTTAGTGAGTTAGACATGTATTTAAGTGTTTTTTGCCTTTCGAGAATTGCGTCTAGTTAAACGATGTGTCAAAGTTAAACGCGTGTTAACCTTAAAACCGTGTTCATCTACGAATGAGAATACGGGCTATAATGTATAACATGCCCATTGCTTTATTCTAAGGATGGAGAAAAATACCCATTGTTAAATGGATTGTTTTATTTTGTGTTTTCATGACAGAATCTGAAAAGGGGATAGCTTGATTGTTGTGACGTAAAAAAAACCTTTTCCACGGGCCTGACTGATCCAATTTTTTCTTGGATTTTCTAAATGTTTCTTCTTTTTTTACAAACATATTTGAAATGTTTTGAATATTTTTGGAAATTCACCCTTAAATGCCCAAAATGTGTGTAAACAAGGTATTAACAAAAAACTGGTCAACGTCCTAAAATGAAATTAACAGACGACAAGGAATATGAAAAAGAAGATTTAGACAGTGTATGATGTATTTTAACAAAAAATCTTTGTTTTAAAGCTCTCTATTCATAACTGAGCACCAGCGAAATAACGTGGTAAAATATTGCGCAATAAATATCCCATAATAATTGCAGACGTGCTAGGCATGCGCATACATGTTTTGATGTGATTAATTGAGAAGTCCAGGGTTTTATTTTAATTATCATTTAATTAATTCGCAGAAAGAAAAAAATGATTTGTACACTTTTAACCGCCATTAATGTGAAACTAAATGAATAATATAATTGATGACAAATTTTATAGATAAACAAGAAAAGTACACGCTCCAGACCGGGCTCGAACTCCGTAAATTTTCCAAAAGAATGTGAGTCAGCACCTTAACCACTCGGCCACCACTACATACAGAAATGTAGAGTGGAAAATTATTTATATACCAAACAGAATATAGTAAATACGACGAATGTCGCAGATTTTGCAAAACTCTATCAATTGTTTTATATTATTTAAGCCATTTCTCCACAATTGTAACATATTATGTGTTCATATTTTCATATCCAGATATAATATACATTTTAAAGACATCTGGGTACAAATACTGATTCAAGATACATGAAAGCAATTCATAGACTCTCACAAGGCCTGAATCTGAATTCAAATGTCAACGTCCCAGGACGTTGACAAAAAACAAAAAACACCCAATCGACCGACCCTACCTGAGAGGTCTGTTTGCCCTTAGTACAGGGTGGTTTTTATGTTGCCTTACTTAAGATTTGATAGTCAAATATGACCCGTCACATCAAAATGGACATGTTGGAGGCCCGGGTCAAATCTGAGTTATTTGTACTTGAAAGAGCACATTTTAAGCTTTGAAATGATTCATGTTGAAGGTAATCGGACTTTGTAATCACCACAAGATATGATTTGAAGAAGCATGTTTTTTTCTATTATTTTCTTTATATTTCACCAAATATATTGTCCTCTATCTCAAAACTGTGTTTGCCGACAACATATCTTTTTTGATGCGACTGGTCACAAATGATACTTACTTCTTTCTCTTCAATCTTCTTGTTTCTGTTTATAGGGCTACACCAATCAGGTCTGCGCTGGCATTGCTCTGAAAAAAGTATCAAAGCGCCAAGCCAAACGCATTAAAGAAAAATTATGTGATCTTTTCCAGGGGCGCCCTCTATCCATGATTTTTTTTAGAAAGTAGATTTTCTTGCAGATTTACATTTCTGATCATAAATCATAATATCCAGTAATCCTCTTGGCTTCCTCCTTAATTGTTGCCACTATTTTATTCTTTGCAGTATGTCTCTCTCCGGGGTCTCTCTATCTCAAGGGAACAACAACTGCCCTAGTGTGTTTCGCATATCTGTGTGCACTCTGACTTTTTTTAGCTTGACTTGTATTTTGCTTATCGGCATATACTTTTGTCTTGCTCTCTACTAAACTTGATAAAGACTGGTATATCTAGTCGAAACATCGTTATTCTCCAATTCTCCAACCCCCCCCCCCCCCCCCCCCCCCCCCCCCCCCCCCCCCCCCCCCCCCCCCCCCCCTCTTTTTCATTCCCCACTTTCAGTTGGGATAAGTTTCACCTTATTACATATTACGTTTTTACTCATCCCTCTGTACACCTTGGTATCCTGTTAGTGTTCTCTACCGCTGTTCCAGTTGGGACTAGTTTCTCATACTTTTATTCATAAATATAGTTTCACTCTATTTTCACTCTAAAAACCATGATTTTGAAGTAATTAGGAATCTTATCGCTCTGTAACTCAGAATATATTCATGATTTATGATCAGAAATGTAAATCTGCAAGAAAATCAAGGATAGAGGGGGCGCCCTGGAAAAGATCGCATAATATGCCTTAAGGCCTCTAAAAACTGATTGGTGACGCATTGGACATGGGATAGGACAGGACAGGGTCCCCATGGTCGCCCTTGACATGCTTGAGCGTCAGACATAGCGCCACGCTTGTTCTCCTGCTGTGATCAAGCAGTCACTGTCACTGGATCAAGCCAGCGCTTGCATTGCGCCCAAAAAAGTATCAACATATGAGTAACATGCAGAAAGAGCCTGGAAAAATGTCTAAAATGGTCAAATCTTTAAAATAAGGTAGCTCTTAGTATGTTCCTATCCTGCTTATCACATTTTCATTGCGCTCTTATTACGACCAATCACGTTCCTACTTGATAGGATAATATCATTTTACAGGTGCTAGGTATTGTACTCCATCCATCCATGAATGACCCTGCAATTGACCTATTCGCCCTTGTACGTTCCGCTAGTTGTGAGGAGAGTCTCGAACTGGTACTACTAGTTCGACTTCTATCTACACACTATGTCTGGTCATGCAGTGAGACTTTGTGCAATGATGCAATCTGATTCCATTTAGGAGGCTTTTTCTCGCTCTTCCTGAGTGTTATTCATATTTTGATACTTTTTCAGCTGGCCTGATCGCCGTATAGATGTGAAAGGGCCATTACTAAACTATGACAAAATGTTAACTTTGTTCTGTCTTCAAGTGAACACAGGTGTAAGACGATTCTTTAGTAAAGAACTGGCCATGTTAACCCAGGGCAATACATATTTTCTCTCATCATGAAACATAGGAAAGATCATTATTGTTTGTCTTTACATAATTGTGTAAAATGTGTTTATATTATATTTGTATACATTGTGTTAACCAAATTGAAATAAATTCCCTTTAAAAGGGACAAATTTAAAAAAAGTGTGCTTGTTATTATTTCAGCATAATAATGGACTATTTAGGCCAAGAAAAAAAAGATAAGACCTGTGTGTCACATACTCCACGCGCATATAAGTATGTGGAGTCACTTTTGTCGCATAACCCAAAGCGCCGAGTCCAATTTGGGGCTTTTTTTAAATTCAGTTTTTAGTTTAAATTGAAAAAATTGGCTCAGAAAGGGTAAACATAGGGAGGGGGGAAACACAATAAAAATAGAATTTCTGCATTTCACATAGCTGTTTTTTTCTTTTAAAATAGCTATATTCCCAGATGTATGTTTGACAAACTTTTTTTTATTGATTAGGCCAAAGACATTTAATACTTTGTCTCAGCGATCCGCCCGCATTGCTTTTAGAATGGGATTTCGATTTTTCTTTTTTCGATTTTTCTTTTTTCGATCAAAAAAAATAAAAATAGTAAGTTTCGGTGAAACTCGGCCACCTTGTGACTGATAACGCACATTCAACTAACTTTGCGAAGTTAAAGAGCACCTTGTGACTGATAACGCACATTCAACTAACTTTGCGAAGTTAAAGAGATAAAGAGAACACAAGCATACAACACAAGCATACAATGTGTATTGATCATATCTGATTACTTATATCAATTTAAAAAGACTTTTAAAAAGTATATTATGCTTAACTATTGACTATGTTTTGATTTCTGTAAAAAAATAAATTAAAAAAACCTGTATAGGACATAGCTTATTTTAGGTAGATAAGCAGATACTACTCAAAAACACTTTTTCATCTTTCTTTCTTGTTATGTGCTTCTTTCAATTTTTTTTTTTTTGAAAAAAAAAAAAAAAAAAAAAATAGCGACCCTAGATTTCCGAAAATTTGGGTCGGTCGGAAAGGGCAAGTCAACACTTCTTTTTTTTTGGCCCTATAACCAGGCGGGGGGTTTACCAAAAAAAAAGGGAAAGACAGGAAGAGGGGACAAATGAATAAAAAAGGAGGGGGGTACGAAAAGGCGGGCGGGGAGGCATGCGATGGACACAAGAACGTATGGAGTTTATCATTGGAAGTTGGTCGGGATACATACGCGTACGTACGTTGCCGAAAAAATCTGATATTTCGAAGGTAATCAAGTTTTCCAAAGTGCATGCGAGGAAAACTAATTTGCTGCCCGGGAGTTGAGCTCCCCTATGTTATTTTGTTGGCATTCGCGTAATTGCTTGGTCTGATCGGCTTCCGGTTTTTACCGCGCTTTTTTTTATAGTTCCGATCGGTTAGTGCTGCCCAGATTTGGTCTTCGACTAATTAATAGGCACGGGTGAACGGGTAAACCGTAGCATATTTCAGGTAAATTTGTGTGAGATTAATTAGGGGAGAGAGCACATCCTGACATACTTACTACATGTACATGTATTTTAGTTCAAGCAAAACAGAACATCCACAAAAGTCAATTATGAGGCAAATTTGTAAACAATGTTCTAAAATAGGTCTATCATTTCCCTAACGCTACAGAAACATTGTAATGTACAGCTTAAACTGTACCACAATATAGTCACTGCTGCCGACTGTCGACTACCGAACCGAAAAAGGTTGCACCCCCGGGTTGCACAAATGTTTAAATGAGTCAATTGACTCACTACAAATGAGTCAATTGTCTCGACTCATTAAATATAAAATGAGTCAATTGACTCAGTAAAACTTAACGAAACGTGTCAATACACGGACAAACTGAAAACTCACCTGGATGCATCACAGTGACTCATCAAAGTTTATGTGTGTAGAAACAAGTGAATACAATGTTATCAGCAGTAGAAAGCAAGTGAATACAATGCTATCAGCATGCAGCAGATAGCAAGTAAATACAATACTAGTATTAGCAGTATATAAAGCAAGTGAATACAATGCTATCAGTTGCAGCAGCAGATAGCAAGTAAATACAATACTAGTATTAGCAGTATAAAAAGCAAGTGAATACAATGCTATCAGCAGTAGAAAGTAAGTGAATACAATGATATCAGCATATCAGCAGCAGATATATATCAAGTAAATACAATACTAGTATTAGCAGTATAGAAAGCAAGTGAATACAATGCTATCAGCAGTAGATAGCAAAGTGAATATAACGCGATCAGTTAGTAGATAGCAAGTTAATTAACAGTAGATAGCAAGTGAATATGATGATATATAAGAATAAATCATGCTATGTTCAGTAGATAACAAGTGAATATTATGCTATCAGTGTCTGAGTGTTTATCTATTTGACTGTGTGTCTGTCTGATCAGCGTACCCGTGGGGAGGGGGAGGGAGATTGCCAACGATTATACAAGTTTGTGTGATTACAGTTAATGGGTTAGTTAATTATATTATGTATGTTGGGCTTTTATTAGTGTCTCTCGTTTTTTCTTCTCAACCAATTCAAAGTTTATTACAAATAAATGTAAATATTCATAGCAAGGAGAGCTTTTCTAGGACATTCAAATAATGCTAAAACCCAACAGCTTCGTCAAAGGCTTCGCCCCTGGACCCCACCAAGGGCCCTTAAGCATGTTAAGCGGGCCACTGGACCCCACACCGTATTGACTAAAACTTACAAACACAGAAAACTTTTCTAGGTCACAAGTGGGTCACAAGACACATTTACGCGAGTCTTTCTTATTTTAACCACCTAAATGGGTCAATGTGACTCAGATCACAAGTACATTGACTCTCTTGTGATGGGTCATTGTAATCCCGAGAATGTAATGGGTCATTTGACTCAATTTTGTGTAGTTACTGGGTCAAGATCGATACTTGACTCACTTGAATTTATAACTAGGTCAAGATCGCTGTGAGTCACTTTCGTGTTTTACTAGGTCAAGAACGATGCTTGACCCGGCTGTATTTTTCTGGGTCACAAGCGGGTCACTTGACCTATTTGACGTGAGTCACTACTATGTAACTTACCTAGATGGTTGAAATGACCCAGATCATGAAGTACAGTTACTCATCTGAGATATGACAATGGGTCAACTAACATACTTGCTTATGTGACTCACTTGATTATGTGCAAGTGTGTCAAGATCGAGTCAATATGAGTCATTTGACTTACTTGCTCTTGTGCTGGGTCATTCCAACCATGAACGTAAACAGGTAAACTGATCGACTCAGTTCTGTATAGTTACTGGTCAAGATCGACATCTGACCCACTTGTATTTTGCAAGTAGGTCAATATCGATATCTGACCCACTTGCATTTTACAAGTAGGTCAAGATCGATAGCGGGCGCTGTGTAGCGCGAATGGCATTATGGGAAGTGTCCCAGCCAACATCGATCGTGGGCCCACTTTGGGCCTTCATGGGACCCTTAATATTTTGTCCACTTTGGCCTGTATACGGGCCAAAGTGGACAAAATATTAAGGGTCCCATGAGGGCCTACTGTGGGCCCACGGTCGATGTTGGCTGGGGTGTGCATCAGCTTCTTTAAAAATAACACCATGTAAAGTAGATTTCGTAAGGATATATATATCCATTTTATTAACATGATTAATTCGAGACGTCACTCACTAAGTGATTGTTCACAAACCAGATACATGGGACCCTTAATATTTCTGAAGACTCACTTTGCAGTTTGTTGAAATTTAAATTGTGTTTCAGTCATGTAATTTTTGGTGTGACCCATTTTTCAGTTTGACCCATTTCATCATTGGTGTGTCAGTATGACTCATATGATTTCCAATGTGTGTAACTACATGGATGAAAACAAAGACCTATGAAAATGGGTCAGTTTGACCTGCTTAGCCATGTCAATCTGACTCATATGAGTGAGCTGATGTGACTCATTTGGATTTGAGGCGAGTCATGTGACCCAAGATAGTGAGTACTAGTCATGTGCAGAAACTCGTTAAATTTGAATAACGTGTCATATGACCCATATACATGTGTTGTTGTGACCTACTTTGTATATAGGTTATTTTGACCTATTATATGTGTGTCATTTGACCTACTGTATTTGCCAAGGGTGTAACTAGGTGGATACTCACTTACGTGAGTACCGATGACCCATTTAAAGTTTTCTGTGAATGTACAGCACCCCATCCAAAATATACTTCCAATGGGCTTGAATGTGAGATTTTTTTATCAACACGTTCATCTTATGAAGATAGCAGGAATGTGAGGTAGTTTATTAACACGTTCTTACGAAGATAGTAATGTGAGGTAGCATCAAACACGTTCATAAGATAGCAGCAGGAAATGTGTGGTAGTTTATCAATACGTTCATCTTATGAAGATAGCAGGAAATGTGGGGTAGTTTATCAATACGTTCATCTCATGAAGATAGCAGGAAATGTGAGGTAGTTTATCAATACGTTCATCTTAAGAAGATAGCAGGAAATGTGAGGTAGTTTATCAATTCGTTCAGCTTATGATGATAGCAGGACATGTGAGGTAGTTTATCAATACGTTCATCTTATGAAGATAGCAGGAAATGTGGAGCTAGTTCATCAATACGTTCATCTCATGAAGATAGCAGGAAATGTGAGGTAGTTTATCAATACGTTCATCTTATGAAGATAGCAGGAAAAGTGAGTGGTATATAGTTTATCAATACAATACGTTTATCTTATGAAGATAGCAGGAAATGTGAGGTAGATTATCCACACGTTCATCTTATGAAGATAGCAGGAAAAGTGAGAGGTAGTTTATCAATACAATACGTTTATCTTATGAAGATAGCAGGAAATGTGAGGTAGATTATCCACACATTCATCTTATAAAGATAGTTGGAAATGTGAGGTAGTTAATCAATACGTTTATCTTATGAAGATAGCAGGTAATGTGAGGTAGTTAATCAATACGTTTATCTTATGAAGATAACAGGTAATGTGAGGTAGATTATCCACACGTTCATCGTATGAAGATAGCAGGAAATGTGAGGTAAGTTTATCAATACGTTCATTTCATGGAGATCGAGGGAATTGCATCGATTCGGGGTAATTTAAGGGATTTAATTCTATCAAATTTGAAGACGTCAGAGTCGGAGAATCGAAACCAAATTAGCATATATAAAAGGGTCTTCAATGGGTGGGGGTGGGGGGGGGGGGGGGGGGGGGGCAGTTAAAGGCAGTACCATATTGGGGGAGAGGCTGCCTATGATCAAGGGGGAGGCATAATGTAACCGGTTATGGGTGCTTGATTTACCATTTCCTTTGGGGTATTATTATACACTGTTACTTACACATGTTAGATTGTATTTTTGACTAATCTCTACTACTGTGGTGATGTAGGCCTACTGTGAAAGTTACAACTTCATACATTACTCGAGTTCTCTGGCGAATTTATGATTTGTCAATAGTACTCTCTAAATGTAAATGTGTGGTTTTTCACTCTTTCAAGGAGTTAAACGCAGGACAACACGTTTTTGAGTGGAAAAAACTCTAAAAGGAGTAAAAGGGGATTTTATATCGGACTGTTCCACTCTATTGAGAGTGAAAAATTAACTTTCACACTCATTTTAAACGGATTGTCCTGCGTTTCACTCCCTTTACTCCTTTTCGAGTGAATTTCCACTCTTTCCACTCGTTTTACATTTAGAGAGTATTGGTGCTGTAAGTAGGCCTAACAGTGTAATAATATTGTTTTTGTCTCGAACTTCAAACTAATGATCCTTCATAAAATTAAAGCAATGAATACATTCTTCAATTAAATTACATATTAGCTTACATGATTCTCTGCATTCTTAGTACTTTGGAAATCAGCTCAATTAAAGTCATATTATGTGATCTTTTCCAGAGAGCGCCCTCTATTCATTATTTTTTTAGAAAGTAGTTTTTCTTGCAGATTTACATTTCTGATCATAAATCATACATACATTCCAAGTTACAGAGCGATACGATTCCTAATTACCTCAAAAACATGGTTTTAGAGTGAATTTCGAGTGAAAATATAAACTGTCGGTGTTATCCGACAGTTTATTTTCACTCTAAAATCATGATTTTGAAGTAATTAAGAATCGTATCGCCCTGTAACTTGGAATGTATGCATGATTTATGATCAGAAATGTAAATCTGCAAGAAAATCTGCTTTCTATTTTTTTTTCGATGTTGAGGGCGTTCCCTGGAAAGATCACATAATATACCTTTAATTGCAATCATTCACTATGCGACCAATTTTACTACATCAAGTATTGTCGAAATGAGGTTATTATGACACTAAATGCTATAGCCTACATCTCTCTGCTGACATGCTATTATATATAATAAATATACTTTTTCCCCCGGGACTTTTTCATACAATGAACAGCCTGTAATTAAATATTGAAGCGAAAATTCTATGTTTCCATCTTTTAGAAATAGTGTTTGGCTCCAATCAAGTCTATCATAATCGAGTCTTTCACCACCTGACAAAAAATATTTGCAGAAATAGCGCCCTCTTAACTTTATTTTTTGCAAGGTCAGAGGTTAAATTAAATCGCCACACATGTGTGATTTTGTCCCCAGAAGTGTATACATTTATGTTGATAATTGATGATTACAATTGACTAAGCTGATTTACAAAATACTAAGAATGCAGCGGATCATGTAAGCTAATATATAATTTGATTGAAGAATGTATTCATAGCTTTTTTGAAGGATTATTTTAGTTTGAGGTTCGAGACCAAAACAATTTAGTGTACAGTGCATTGCATGACTGCAGAATTCTGCTCCAACTTTTGGAACAAAACAAATTTAATCGTTGCTCTTTTATAAACTAATTGGTATTTATGTTGTTTGTTTTTTGTGGACAAATGAAAAGAAAAACCGGCGTATTAGTATAGCTTTAAGTAGTACAGGAACACGTAGAACACACGACACAGACCACACAGTGACTGAGTGGTCGAAATACAAAAAAAATGCCACATGCATCTGTACTGTGCATGTAGTACAACAAATCATACTTAGTGATATTTGTCATCAGTTGGTATTATTCACCATAGGGTATTTTGCATGTTTCACTATCTGTCCCCATCCTAAGTATGACTCCTTCTACATATGATTTTTGTGGTAATTTACGTATCGCTTACAAGATCTCATAAAAACACTTATTTGTGCGTGTTCTTATCTACTCTTCCTCATATATCTGGCCATTCGTTTCAAATTCCTTAAAAATAAAACAATCCGTTGAAAAATAAGGTGACATTTTAAGCCAATACACTTCAATGGCACTAGCTTTGATTTCACGAAACTTGACTGTTAAAGAGATTACACAGGGCTCGATAACTCGTCGATATCTTGATAGAGGTATCTCGAGTCGTTTTAACATTCCGGGTGTACGAAGACTCGCTTGGCTCCGGATGTAGTGTTGAGAATATTCTCACAGATACCAGATAGACGTGTATGTTATTTTACGACTGGTGGACGAGACTATATCTGATCTGATCTGGACTGCGCGCTGCGTATTGGATAGCAAAGATATCGGAAACTACGAAAACAAATTCTACCATTGCATTACACGGCGGAGATTCAGTGTTTAAATATCGAATAATTTAGGATTTTCATGTTTTAAAAAGTGGCTGACAAGGAAGAAGAGGACTTTATGAAGGTGCGTAGTTAGTATGAAAATCAACGGAAATGCAGTTTTGCTGTAATTCACCCGACCCTCATTCGAAAGTCAGACCATTTACTTTGTACAGCAAATCAAATTGACAGTTTCTCGCTATACAATTTCCCCATACGTTGGTAGGCATGTTCATAAAATTTTGAAAATAAAATTATCTCTTTGAAAATGGAATACATGGAAACAAAGTACTTTACAATAAAAAATGATGGTTCAACCTTGTCTGCAGGCTGAATAATAAAAAAGTTATAACCAAAAGTAGTTTAAGTCATGCACATTTTAAAACCATTTTAGGTAAATTAAGGGTTTACTTTCATGATGTCTAGTTGCTTGTGTGGGGTTATTTATACATCAGTGAATACATCCCAGCAGTTTCGTACTTTTCCGCTGAATTTAAAAGAGGTAAGGCATAGTAAAAAAAATTACATGTTTCCCGTCCGGACTTTTTAAAAAAAGGAGGAGGGAGGGTCTTACTATTTACTATTTTCCCATTTTTTGATATTTTTTTTCAAGATGGCCGCCAAGTCGAAAGTGACCAACTGACTGTGTTGCAGACACTCCTAAACAGGATTTTCCACTCGAATTGCCAGAGGAATAAAAATATGAAAAGGATTACCTCATATAATACTAATAGAGCCAAGTACACATTGTTTCTTTAATTGTTTTCTTCATTTTTCAGGTTGAATGAGGAACAAAACATCATTGATCGAAAGGATAGAGGCCTACATGTATTGGTCCCCATGGTACTATTTCAATTGAGAAGCCATGTCATGAATTCGGTACATGCTATGAAATGATACAGCATTTCTATTACACCTGCCATTCCTATGGGCAAAGGATCAATCACTAAAAAAAAAAAAAAAAAAAATTACAAAAAAAAAAAAAAAATTACAAAAAAAAAAAGAAAAAATTACAAAATTTCGGAAAAAGTAAATAGTAAAAAATACGAGGCGGCGGCCAAAAAGGAGGCGGGCGGGGACGGGAAACATGTTTATTTTTTTACTAGGCCTAAACATGAGTTTTCTACATATTTTGGTCAAATATGTCGCCCTCTATAGTCAATGATATGAACATCCCTAACGTTGGTAGGGAAAAAAAAAACGAAAAAAACACACCAACGTATGGGTTTCCTGTACTACTGTGCATGTACAACTACCAGTACGGCTCCATGTCAAAATTTTACGAGTTCGTGATTTCACACGATTTCGTAAAACATCACAATTTTTTTATCACGCAAGATCACGTTTTTCTTGCAATCACCCGATGATTATTTGAAAAAACAGTATGCGCTGTTTATGGAGGGACTGAGCATTTTCTAACATGGTTGATCGTGTTCAGCGACGAAAGACCACCTAAAAGTGACCAATAACAACAAAAAAATCACCGACAATTTTTTAAGATTTGAAAATGTTCTGAATAAAATGGTTAAAATTGCCTAAAATTCAACCTTTTATGGAATGATTAGCTTACAAAATAGTTTTAAATAGTTGTTTTGATATTTTCGAAGCAATTAATCAACTTACAATCCAATTATTTTGTATTCTAAAGGGATTTTAAACCAATTTTTAGAACTAGAAATCAGCAAAATCCAAGATGGCGTCTTAACTTTTCGTGTATCGGTCTACATCAATGATGCTGAAATCGGCCCAAAATTCAATATGAATATGGATTTTTTGACAACTGAAATTAAAACCGAAGGATTTTCAAACATTCTTCTTCCACCCTTTGCCCATAAAATATGGTTTGATGAATTCAGTAATCCGATGTCATGGGATTTCTTTATGTATGAAAATGCTAAATTATTCCATTTAAAAATAATCATAATTCTCCACCGTGTAAAAATGCAATTGGTAGAATTAGTTTTCGTAGGTTCCGATATCTTTGCTATCCCATCATGCAACACGCAGTCCAGGTCAGATCTAGTCTCGTCCACCAGTCGCAAAATAACATACAAGTCTACATTTTTGTGTCCGACTCGAGATACCTCTATCCAGACCACGCCCTGTATAATCACCATTCTCTTTTATAGTCAAGTTTCAGAAAAACACCACTAGTGCCATTGATAGGGATGTTCATAAAAAAAATTTAAATGTTGAATTTAAATGTTATTAGTATTGATGGAAAGATCATGTAATGAGTGCTTGATGAGGTCACTAGGTCAAGTATAAAAAAGTGAAGCTACATGGTCAAAATATGCTGTAAAATTGATGGTTTTTATAACACAGGTTTCAATGCAAAAACTGTTATTCATTATATGCCATGTTTAATGATGAACCATTTTTCAGCCCAAAAGGGCTCATAAAGGGTTGCGACTGGTTTAGCATGCCCGATTTACGATCAAAATTCCTCTATTAAATTGGCGATATTTTGGAATAAGATCGGTTTAATCGTCTCTCGGAAGGGTTATTAATATATTAAATATTAAACGTATTTCGACTAGAAAGTACAAAATATTCAACTTACCTTCATTTGAAACCGGGCCTCGTCCACTCCAGTGAGAGTCGCCGTATTTGGGCCAGATGACGTAGCAACACTTGTCAAAATTTTCAAAATTTTGGTATAAGGTGAAGGGCGCCGCTCTAAAATACGAAACTGGACAACCCTACCATTGAAGTGAATTGGCTTAAAATGTCACCTTATTTTTCAACAGATTGTTGCATTTGTACCGAATTTGAAACGAATGGCAAGATAAATAAGTAAGAGTAGATAAGAATAAGAACAATCACAAAGAAGTGTTTTTTGAGCTCTGGTAAGCGATACATAAATTCAGACCTAACTTCAGGTATCAATTGCTTGCTTGCAATGTTTGCAAATATATTTCATAGTAGTACAACATAAAGGGTTCAACAAAAGAAAGTAGCCTATACCACTTTGTTTATGTCATTTTGAGTAACATTCACATTTTTTTTGGACCAAACAGGCTAGATCTAGGCATTTAGATGAATCTTTTAGGCATAATTTGATATCAAATTTGACCCCTAACAACAAAGATAAACCATGATTAGCACCATTTAAAGAAAATTAGTCTCTTTTCAAAAGTAACATTTTCAATACACAAACGCGGGAAGAAAAGACCACATGTTACCTGTTCATAATCAAATAGCCCGCTCGCTCAGGCACGACCCAACGCAGTTGCACTGTGTGATCAATATCCATTTCATTCACGGCCATTCAAAGTGCCGCGCACAGCATTTTCTCGCGGCTTGCGTGCGTTGAAAATGTGAATTTTGAAAAGTGACCAATTTTCTTTAAATGGTGCTAATCACGGTTTATCTTTGTTATTAGGGGGCAAATTTGGTATCAAATTATGCCTAAAAGATTCATCTAAATGCCTATCTAGCCTGTTTGGTAAAAAAAAAATTGAATGTTACTAAAAATGACATAAACAAAGTGGTATACTTTCTTTTGTTGAACCCTTTATAACAGGTTTCAATGACTTACCTTATTTCACAAAATATGCCATGAATTCCGAGAAACTGCACTTTATTGAAGTGTCAACTATACCACTACCAGTTTGTCAAAATATCACGTTTTCCCCATTGTTATCTATCAGTGCGTGACATTGCACCTGCAAACATTGTTGTGACTGACGACGTGTGATTACCGTAGAGTACGTCCCCAGAATCTTAAAATAGCCGCTATCGTGTAATATACTGACGCAGGGGTAACATTTTGGCGCGAATCCGCGAATCAATTCGCATGAAGTCACTCAGACACCCCATCCGCCGCTAACAGCGGGAAATCCAACTTTGCATTTGTTCCAGCCCTGCATAACCATTTGAAAAGCTTGTACATGTATTTATTACCATTTTTACTCATAAATTGTCTCATTTGTGCAGAAAACCCAAAACCCAGCGGGGCAAACGAGCCTTGGCTGAGAAGCAATCGAAAATTCACGAGGATGTGAAGAGGGCGATGTTTATACGCGGAGGCAACACCAGCGAGACGGTCACGCGGATACTGAGAGAACTGCACACATTAAAGAAGCCGCATTCTGTCATGTTTAGAAAGTAAGAAACGGGTGGATCTGTCTGATTACCAACTCACAAGTTATAACCTACAGTCAAATGTGACTTGTCAAGAAGAAAAAACACTGATGTTTTTGCTCTTTTGATGAAGAATTAGATCCACCCGGAATCAAAATCTCAAGTTTTGGAATAAGATCATATGATGCACCTCCAGTGAATAATAATAACAATAAAAATAATAATTTTTGTCTGTTTTTATATAGCGCTTTACACCATGGAGCACAGTCTCAAAGCGCTTTACATTGGCTAATTATTATCGCTTCCATTCACATCATCTTCATGGCAGCCTGCGTAGGCGCACACTTGGATGATTGCAGCTTTCCAATCTCGCTTGGGTCAACGAGGCAATTGAATGAAGTACCTTCCTTGCCCAAGGACACAAACAAGTTGGCCACAGCGGGTCTAGAACTCACAACCTTATAATTTTGAGTACTATGCTGTTCCACTGGACCACACATGCTCTCAAATTGGAAACACTGTGTGAAAAAATGTATCTTTAATGATAGATAGTTCTGTTCATGCCACATTTTTGCTATGTGTGAGTGTTATTATTGATATTTTGGTTTTTTTCATACAGAAAGAACATGTTGCGACCATTTGAAGACCAGACACCTCTAGTAAGTAACTCAATGTGTGCATGTGCTTAGTGCTAAGATACACTGATTCCCCCTCCCCCTGTGTAACTGACACACGGGGGGTACTCAGATAATTTTTTTGGTAGGGATGTGCTAGCAGCAAAATGAAAATTGACCCAAACATTTACCAATTTTCTAGGGGAAATGGACCCGTATGTTTACCGCAGACCCATAATTTTCCTAAAATTTCTGTGAAAAAACAGCATAATTAAGGATTTTAGACCCAGAGTTACCGAAAATGGGTCATTCATTTACCAGATGGGTGAAAAATTAGACCCTATTTGGCGGCACTTCCCCTTAACCTCATATCCACTGCTTTGTACCACCACCCCCACCCCCGGAACTAACATCAGGCGTTTAGCTTAGCACATGGGGATGTAAAGTTTAAGAAGTTGAGTGTGTTGGTGTGTAATTTCCAAATGTGCAATAAAATGCCTGCACGGCTGGCTGCCTAAACCCGTTACTGTGTAACCCCGTTTACATGTACATGTAGCTTAATATGACTGGGTGTGGGGTATAATCCAATGGTGTATAGGATTATGATATTGGGGGAGGAGGCATATTTTGTTATGAACCGACAAGATTTAGTGACCATGTGAGTAGAATGAACAAAGTGAGTGGAGCGAATAACTGTAGGGGTCTAGGGCACCAGTGGCCCCACTGTATTAAGGCCCCGGATGGGGTCCAGAAGCAATGTCTCCAGATTGAAGCTCTCGAGTATTGGCCCATTTATATGCCACAGGAGGGCGAATTTAAGCTTTGGAATGCACATAACAACATTTTTGTGTTCAATTGTTTGAACTCAACCGACGACTCATTTCTCAACAGACGGATTTCAATATTAGGGGGGGGGGGGGGGCACAGCCCTTTGCCCTCACCTCTAACTATGCCACTGGTATAATATAATTTCTACACTGGTATTTACATGTACATAGCATTGACATATGAAGAGGTATTTTGCAAAAGGGCCTACATCCACTTTGGCTCTTATTGAGAAAAAGTCAAAAAACTGTTTCTAAATATTCAAGTTGAGCAATTGAAAAACTGAATGGATTATGAAAGAGGTACACTACATACTAATTGAAATTGAAATAAATTTTAAATGTGCTAGTTTTAATTTTTTTTAAAATCATGTTTACATTTTTTGAAAATTTGGATGTAGGCCCTTTTGCAACAAAACTCCATCTGTTTGTACATAAAGAAAAAATACCACACACAAAAAATCATTTATTTTAATCATTTCAAATAAATAAGTTTGATATTGAAATGTATAGGTCACAATCATATGTTTCAAGGAAATAAAGTCATTTTTTTCAAAAATACCTACATCTCATTGTAAACAGCCATTGAAGTTGTTGTTTTGTTGCAAAAGGGCCTGTATCCCGATTTAATTCTGGATACAGGCCCTTTTGCAACAAAACAACAATTTCAATGGCTGTTTACAATGAGATGTAGGTCTTTTTGAAACAAATGACTTTGTTCCCTTGAAACATGATTTTTCCCTATACATTTCTATATCAAACTCATTTTTTGAAAAAATGCACCATAGCCCTTTTGCAAAATACCTCTTCATATATATAAATGGAGTCTGTGCATGATCAGTTGTGTGATAATTTAGCATTACCATTACCCCTCCATTATTAACTAGTCACATTTAAAAGGCACAAGTTGTCAGTAGCAATTGAAATCATAACTTAAAATGAAATGGCGGTAGTAGAAAATAAATATGTCTGCCTTTTAATTCATTTTGCATAATAAATTGATACTGTTCCAACTTCTGCTTTACATTTTCCATGCGGCAGGGGTCTGCAGACGACATTCCAAAATTTCACAAAATGTTTAAAAAATGTCAAAACTATTGAATTTCATAACCATATGTGGAATCAGCATGGGAAATGTTTTAAAATAAGTACACATGCCTACCTTGTATTGGTTCAGTAATCCTTTAGATAGACCTTGAAAGTTGGGAAAGATTTCTGACAAATCTGTTTTATGATAAGACCAATAGCCGCAAGGAAAGTTATAATGCCCCGATTAATATTTTCTCTCTCTTTTGTGTACTTTTCAGGAATTTTTCTCCAACAAAAATGATGCTTCATTGTTCCTATTCGGGTCACATTCCAAGAAAAGGCCGCATAATTTAGTCCTTGGTGAGTATGCGCACATCTGTACTACAGTACTATGCATTTTTGTACAGTACTTAATAGCAGGATACAAATTAATATGAGGCTAGTGTTCATCCATGGGCAAAAGGAATCATACGTATGTACCAGATTGTCGTACGTTTGTACAATATTTACATGCCAGGGATCGGGACTCACATTTCAAAAGGTTTAAAAGGGTGTGTGGCACCAACATTTGAAGCACGACCCATGCCCCAGACAAACTGCATCATAATTTGCCATGGTTGTTTGTAAAACAAGATTCATTATAAATTTACTTGGATATATACAGAACAATTTTAATATAATCCTGAATGTTCCCAATTTTCAAAATGTTGAGATTGCTGTGAGTGTGTGTGATGGGAAGGATGTCACATGGACACTTTATAATACTGACAAAAATTAGGGTCACTTGCAATAGGACTGGGATTGTTGTGAAATTGTGCTCCCGGGGCGCAATTAATTTTTCTGGCAGGACTCGAGATTCCCAAATGTCTCCAGTCCAAACATACTCTGGGTTGATTGTTAAGATGCCATCTTTTGTGGAAATTGTGTCATGCTTGTTTCAAAATGGTGGCACAGTAAACACGGAAGTGAAAATCTGTGGCCAAAAGTCACATTTTACCGAGCATAAGAGTATTATAGAAATGCATGAATTTGGAAAAATAAACCCATTTCAAGTGGATCTCCACTATATATTTAAGGTGTATGTTCCGATCACTTTTTTGGGGCTATGATATTTTTTTCACATCAAGATATTCTGATATCAGAAGATTCCCCATATTTTTCTCATTGTGTACAGTATGTAAAATCTTAGGGGATAGAAATGTACCATTTAGAAATTATAGGCTAAAATGTGGTGAATTACTGCCAAAGGTGGTTAACCACCAACCAGATAATGTACTGCTCAATGGGCAAATATTTTGTGACCTTGTCCTTCTAAAAATAGAACCGTAGGAGTTATACAACTCAAACTGTGGAATGTGACAACTTTAAGGATGACCTTTCATGTAAAATAGAAAACATCAAGTTGAAAATTGGACCAGCAATCGGAACATCTACCTTTAAATAAGACTGATTTAGCTTTTTCTTCTCACAGTAAGCTTATTATTATTTTGTTGATCGGTCATTTGACGGGATGGTGATTTTTTTTCTCCGTGACTTGACATTTTTGGAGGGGGGGCTCAATTTCCCCAGACTTACTCAGCTTGCAATACCTAATTGAGTTTAACTGTGTCTAATTTGGTCTTTGAATTCACATCAATTCATCATTTGGCTCATAGTTTAAACCAAGATGAGCCAAGCAATCAAAATTGTGACTTGACATCATCACATTTAGAAATGCTATGTTTTATTCTATATATTTATTGTGGTTGCATTCTTCTCCCATACAGGTCGTACATTCAGTCATCACATACTTGATATGATAGAGTTGGGAGTAGACAATTTCAAATCCATGTATGAATTTGAGGTTAGTATAAAAGCATCTTGTGATGAGATGAGGCGGCGCAAGCGTGTCCATAAGGGGGGCAGGGGGGGGGGGGGTGAAAAAATGTACAGGTGACATATCTTTAACATCATCTGGACCATCTTAGTGTCAAAATAGCCAATGTTTTGCGCACTTTGCATGAATTATACCAATAGTTCATCCATTTAAGCTTGAATAAGCTGGATTTGCACATTTTTCTATACCATTTTAGTTCATTAACCCTAACCCTAGAACGTGGCAGTGGGGATGGAACGAAGAACAGGGGGAGGGGGTTAAATAAAAAATGGGAACAATTATGTCCGCCGGCCCCGGGAATTGAACCCGGGTCGGCCGCGTGATAGGCGAGATATACTAACACTCAGCCACGGGGGAGGGCTTCACAGGCTAAAAAATCGGAGACCATATATACCCGTAGTTGAGTGCTACAGGAGATAGAACTTGTGCGCGCGCAAGCCAAGTGGTGCTGGCTGTGAGGTGACTGTGAGACGTAGTAGCGTTAGGGTTATCTGAAAATATTTACACGCTTAGCGTACATTTTTTCTACATGTTTCAACATTATCAAACAACATTTGAGCTCGACCCCCTTAATTTTTGTGCTTCTGCTGCTACTGGGTGAAGCTTCATTCATACACTCTTTTAAAGTGGTCATGAATCAAATCTGAAAATAAGGAGGGAACGGTGGAAGCGCAAGTTGATAGATATCATGTGGTTTTATTCATCAGAGCTGTGGCATTAAACATTGGCCAAGTACTATGTCTTTTGCAGTTCTGTCCTGCCACGACTTGAATTGGCCGTAAGTACTTTCTTTTTGGAACTGAATAATAAAATGGTGCTTTTATTTAAGTAATCATACTTTAGGCAATGAAAAACACACCAACCTGTTTTACGGGCTTGACCTTTTTTTTTTTTTTTGTACTCAATTTTTTTGAAAATGTTTCAACAATTTTTTGAAGATTTCTGGAACAATTTGAAACAAAATCCAAAAACCCCCACTTGATCGACCGATTTTGTTGACATTTTTATAATAATTGATATGGTGATGACCCCCCCCCCCTCTTCCATGGGAAAACAGACCGCTCAGGTAGGGTTGGTCGGTCTGGCGATCTTTTGGGTTTTTTACAAAATATCGAGAAATGTAGGTGATTTGTCAGCAATTGTCGAAATTTCATTTTCCCTTTGAAAATTCGAGAAAAAATAGGTTGGTCGGGCCCGTAGAACTTAATTTTGTTGTCACCTCAACTCTACCCCCCACTTTTGTCAGATTTTTTAAAATATCCCCTCTGATCCCCCCGGGATTTGAACCACAGACATCCAGCACAAAAGCCCATCTCCATTCCACTACACCACGGCTGTCAAGGCTACTCGGCTCAGTATATTTCGCCTTGTATATAGCCATTTTTTCATCCCAAAACTTCCACACCGGGTGGTACCAACTTGCGCAGTCGTGGTATTTTGTGGTATGGTATAGGTTAGGGTTAAAAGACACCTTTGCTTTACATCATAAATAATCAGTACAGAATAGTACACATGAATATAATGTTATTCTATTTGTTTGTTTGTTTGTTTGCGAGTGTATTGTTTTGGCTTAATCTGTTGTTTATTTTCTACTTTCCAGAATAAGAA
Organism: Ophiura sarsii; assembly: GCA_035610835.1. Lineage (NCBI taxonomy): Eukaryota > Metazoa > Echinodermata > Ophiuroidea > Amphilepidida > Ophiuridae > Ophiura > Ophiura sarsii. Next base: position 60,398,665 of record CM069455.1, on the reverse strand, counting down.
GTGCACAGCCGGTACCAAACCATGCCTCGTATTCTCAGGGGAACTATTTGATAGTGAAACAGAGCTGGAATATAAGAGATTAAAGTCATTATTAATAGGTAGGTACCAAACCATGCCTTATATTCTCAGGGGAACTGTTTGATAGTGAAACAGCTGGAATATAAGAGATTAAAGTCATTATTAATAGGTAGGTGATTTAGTGAAACTTGTTTGCTGTCTTTATGCAGGTTCAGAGACATCAATATGTTCATAGTTAATTTTTTGTTGTTAAAAATTATGAACATCTTGGAAACTTTGTTTTAAGATATAAAAGTATTTTCCAATTTTATTATTGTCAAATGAGAAGCCACCCAAAACTGAAAACTTTAAATTTGGCTACGAACCACCAAAATGGACACCCCTAAAATCACTACAAAGTGAAACCTTAGATTGTGAAATATGCATGTAGGGTTAACAAGTGTACTCTGACACCAGGTAACATTTTGGGGTAGGTACACATTTACTCCCTTACAGCACACTAATTGAGTTTAGTGAACAAAAAGAAATGTTGACCATCTTTTTGTGTAGTCCTTTGACCACAAAGAAAATGAACCTATCTATAAGTTTCTAAAGTTTAATCAGTTCCAAAGTGGCGAGAAATAGCGGTTTTATCTCTCTGCGCGCAAAAAAATCCACACGCATTATTTTAAGCATACGCAAGCGTCATGCATGCGAGTCTCAGTGCGCCATGTTGCACATGTTAGTGTTTTGTGCGTCCTCCCTTCTGAATTCATTCGTGTCTGTAAGCAGGTTCACCAATTTGTAACTTGGTAAGAAACTGTTTAAAGTTACCCTTTGAATTCACATACTTGTATGGGTTTTCACTTATCTTTTGTGCACAAAAGTCACACTTTTGAATACTGTAAAAGTGGAAATGCTCGCGCTACATTTATTTTTTCACGCTTTTTGCGCTCCAAGCAGCTACAATGTAAATAAAAACACATGAATATATTTATTTTGTGTATAAGTCTATGTACCCTAAAGGACTTTCAAATAGCGAATTTAAAAACAAGCGAAATGGCTGAATGGCTGAAAATCAGCAAAGCGCAAAAATTTAATTGCACAAAAATTACCACTTACCTACTGTTGTCCCGGAGATCCAACTTTGCCGTTGACAACAAAGCAAAACATTTAAACTCAAACCAGTTTGTACACTCTATTCAACAATACACAAGATTGTTCCTATAGTAGATTCATAAACTCTGGCGCATCGGTATCGATTTTGGACCTCGTCCATTGGGCGTTAGAGGAACCCATTTTAACCAATGATGAAACAGCGATACTTTATAGATGTTATTATCATGATTATTTGCGCTCCATAATCAAATGCTATTCATGATAGTGTGGCTTTATGAATAGGGCTGATCATATAGCTTTACAATCACGACAACCAAAAACTTAATCCAGCAGCTTAAAATGTGTTATCCCTTTGGAAGCGGCTACCACAATAAAAACAAATTGACCATCATCGACCGTATACAGGTTTCGAAAGAAAAATATTATGTATGTCATTTTACCTATTCATAATTTAGTGGATACTTTTTATTATTTTCCGTTTTTATTATGCATGTGGAATAAAGGAAACATTAAATGAAAATAACAGTTCTACGTATTTATTTGCGAGAAAAACCCGGAAAATAATTCAATAATCATTTTTTTATATACCTTACAAAACCATTTGTCCTTATTAAATGGAAAAACAGTTATATCAACCAAGATACGGATTATAAACGTTACTTTAAGTATTTCTGGCTATGAGACCACCTCAATACCTTAATCAATTTATCTGAATAACAATACGTTTCTTTATCGTTATGCCGATAATCCAACCGCAAGTTCCCTGTCACTAGGTACATAGTGGTGACTACATCACAGTTGTACATGAACACGAAGACACGGTATTAACCTTGCATATTACGATTAAATTCGAGTGCCTCCCCCCTCTTTTGCTTCTGTTACCTCTTTACTGAAATGGTAAATCGCTAAAATCGGCCAATGTCTGCGAATCGACTATAGTGATCGCTTGAGGCCATGCAAGTGACTGTTTAGTGTTTACATTAACAAAATGTCCAAAATTTGCAAAATGTTTCACCTGATTTTCAACTGTACTAAAAACATGTGAAAAATAGCATTATGTGACGTCATTCGGGGGTCACCTAAAGTCGAAAGTCCCTCTTTGCTGCTTTCCTTGTTTTTCATTTTGACCGTCCTTTTTGTGAGCACTTGCACTACCATTGATTATGTTAAACCCAAAAGTGATAACGTCTAGTGATGCAATGCTTTTGGTCGGTTTCAGATTTCTTCCGTGGTCCTGTAATAAAGAATGTAAGATTAGCCGGCATGGAACACATACTCAGCTTCACAGCGGTAGAAGGTCATGTATATATCAGGAGTTATAGGTGAGTAAATATTCACAACCTTGGATCAGACCATAGTCAACAGAAATGTAAAGACAATTAAAGCAGTGGAAATATATATACAACACAAAAAGTCCCGGACCAGGTGCTTTGATGTTGGCTAATCCAAAAACAATAATCGATACGAAAAATCTGAAATATACATTTAATGAGCACATTTCTTCTTCAAAGACTGATACCTCATTCATAAAACTTGAGTGGATAGTTTTGAAGTTATGGTCGTTTCAATGACCACAACTACCAAAAAAGAATTGCACTAAAATTGGTTTTTTTATGGGATATCATTGTTTATTGTGTGATTATGCAGTGAAAATGTGGGGGTGTGTGCACTGTGTTTTGTTTCTCGAAAAATTAGACAATCAATGCACGCGCGCTGATGTTGATGTGTGAATAATAGCACGACCCCGAAGTGGAGTGCTGTTGTGAGCATATCAATATTTGCGCAAGTGCATTGATTTTTCTAATTTTTCGAGATACAAAACATTTGCCCTAATTCATACACGACACTGTACACATCAAAATTCACAATTTGAGCATAATTTCGATCCATTTAAAAACGAATAAAAACATGTTAAGAAATTCACAATTTGAGCATAATTTCGATCCATTTAAAAACGAATAAAAACATGTTAAGAAGTTTGCTATTACCCGCAGTAAAAATCGGCGATCCCGCAATTCCTGAACAACGAATCAAATCAAAGCGAGTGGTGCCGGCATTGAACGGCGCGCACCTGGAGTGCATTAGACACTTCCAATGCACTCCGCGTATTTTAGTTTCTTGCTTTCTGATTGGTTCTCCACTACTAAGAGTGTATGAATGCCTGTTAGGCTATATTAAAAATATCTTTTGTCTCAAAGCTCTTCAGTTTTTCAAAACCTAATGCAGAATGCGATTTTTTTTTAAAGATTTTTTTAAATTTTTATAAATATAAAATATTGAAATCCTTGTAAAAGTGAACTTTTGTATTTTCAATGATGTGACCCATGAAAATCTGTGAAATGTTGGGATTTTTTTTCTTTTTGGACAATGAAAATCGGAAAAATCTGTGAAATTTCTGGATTTTTTTTTTTTTTTGGTCCAAAAAAAATTATACTTTTTTTTTCAGAATTTTTTTTCTTCTAACGCGCAGGCTCGCGCACCAATTAACTAACGCGCGCGGGAGCTTTGAGACAAATGATTTTTTTAATATAGCCTTGCCATGCTGTTACCCATTCATCTAGATACCTGACTGGTTCAGATAGCACACAGTGGACAATACAAATCAATGATAGCCCATAGGAAACCAATTCTAGTGCACCTTTTTTGTTGTTAGCCATGGCTATTGAAATCATCATAACTTTAAAAGTATCCATTCAATTTTTATGAATGAGGCATCAAACTATACAGAGAGGAAATTTGCTCATATAACCCTAACCCTGCCAAATCCAACAGAATCCAACCAGCCAATCCCTATGTTCCACCCGGCGTGTAAGTTTTTCGAGGATAAAACGGACCAGGCCGCGATTAATGTTATTTTTTTAATTTAAAAGTCAACTTTTACTTGCCCGATTATGCCCAAATAATATTGTGATATTTTTAAGACGTTTAAAATGGTATTGATGGGTCAGATTTCTTGCCAATCATGCCATTTTTTGCCATCCTTATTTTGACAATCGGTAGCAAACTACACAATCACGGCAGTTGCCATTTTTCCTTCCCATCATGCAATAGCCTCTATCTTCAACTGACCTAAATCATCATTACGCATGCGTTGTAACCGTGGGAAAGGTCCATTTTACAATTTTTCTTTTCTTTCGGATTTTTTGACTTTCCGAAGCCCAAGAAAATGACGTCATGCTAATAAATAGAGACCACATGTTTTAACTCGAGATTACTCGAGATTTCAAGAGATCTTGCGAAATCGCCACGTCGCCACTAATGCGAGGTTCAAACATGTGCATTAAGCCCTTCGATCGCCGAAATTGTGGCCTCTGATAGCGAGGTTCTTGTTTTTATGAATGAAAAGCTACGAGCGGCACTGTTTTATTTATTAAATAATAACGGAAGGGAATTAAAGAAGGAATATGGGTACATCTTTGTGTTTCATTATATTTACAAAGGTAAAACTCAAAAACTGACTACAAACTTGTGATATTATTGCCAAACTGGCGACTATTTTTTCTTGTGAGCATTTGTACTTGCCCGATCGGGCAGCATGTCCTGTGGTTCAGCTAGCCCGGACAAAAAAATGGTTGCCCCGGGCCATCGGGCAGGCGATTTGTCGCAGCCTGAAACGGACCCAGGCTATATTTGGCGGAGTATACTCCGCCAAGTAGCCTTGACACCCGTGGTGTAGTGGGGAATCCTAAGCCGCTGGTGCTGGACTCAGCTGGAGGTCCGTGGTTCAGATCCCGGGTGGGTCGCGGTGACTTTTAGGGTGATTTTTCTCAGTGCAGAAAAGAAATCTGAAAAAAGTACTCGAATGGGTTAGGGTTAATGTATGTCTCAGATTTTCGGTACCGATTATTGATTTTGGATTAGGCAAAATTAAAGCACCTGGTCCCGGACTTTTTGTGTTAGGTGTAGCTGATTCTACCTCATGTAAGGTGTCACAAAACTTAGTCTAGCATGAAAACTTCATTCCTGGATTATAAGCTTCATTGCGTATTTAATCCCTCAATGAAGTCTTTACCGTAGACTAACACTGCCTCCCTTGCATGAAGGTAGCACCACATATTCTCTGGTTAGATGTGATGGACCCAGGTCCCATCCATATCACAGGTTGCTAGAGAAAGCAGATGCCTCGGTGGTAGCTGATCTGATTTTTTGACTATATAGGTCACTAAATGAGTCACTAAATGCGTATGTGTTGTTCAATGCATGCGCACTGATGTGTGAATAAAGACATGACCCCATGCTTGGACAAAAGAGGAGGAGGAAACACAATGCGATCGACCTCGTTAACTAAACCCCTATTTCTATTCAACTTTACAATAGATTCGACATTCCTGAGTACCCTCTGTGTGCAATCTATTTGCCGCTGGTATAACCGACTGGAGGGTCCTGCATACATTTTACTTATACATTTCTATCTGAGAGAAATTCCCTAAATCTTATTAGACGCTCTGAAGCTGTTGATTGTAAGCACAATTTGTTTCGGTTATACACGGGTAATCAAAGTGTTCACAAGTTATAGCTAAATAAAGATAAGTCACAACCAGACTGCCCCTTCTTCCTATAGTACATCAAAGACAATCACATTTTTATAAGCAAATCATACTCTGCCACAATTATCAATCGGTCCATATAGTTTTGTTTAACACAGTATGTCTTATCATTGGATCTCAATATGAGCGACTACAAACTCATTATGACACTATTTCTATACCATATCACGATTCCACAAGCAATTGATTCACCTATTCAAAAGTCCCGCGAATATACGCACCACGACAGGTGATAAATTATGTCGTTGTCTTTGTGGCCTAGGGGTCGGCAAACTGATTGCTCAAAGGACTCGATACCGTAGTGCTTCCTTGTCTCTTTATTCCAAGCCCCATGTAAAGGGGAGAATAAAAAACTACTACAAAGTAGGTGTTGTTTGAAGATGCACAAAGTTTTATTACAAAATCCGACGTTTCGGTCAACAGACCTTGGTCACGGAGTGGAGAGTGTATGCGAATACGAAGTCAATAATAATAAAAGAAGAAATATGCGCGTAAGCAAAAGCGTCAGACAATAAGCAGAGCGCGGCACACTAAGGGAGCGTAAGCGCGGCATTGTTAAATACGCAGGCACAGACACTCTGCATGTAAAGGGGATGGGGGAATGGGTGCTGTTGTGAGCATATAAACATTTGTACAAGTGCATTGATATTTTGATTTATTTTTTTTGAGAATAAAGTAAAACATGTATTGACCTAGTAATTCATACACAACCATACAAATCAAAATTCTGTGCATACTTTTAATTTGCTTAGTAAGGCCAAAAAAATTAATTGTTATGTTGTCCTCCACAGCTTTCAGAGAGGAGGGGCGGGCGGGCGGGCGGGCGGGCTGATTTTTTTATTTTTTATTTCTTTTTTCTTTTTTCTTTTACCAGCAGAAGCTCAAAGTTCAGCCAACAAGAAGTTAAAATTACTCTAAGAGCCGCACATATATGTTATAAACACTTAATTTAATATTAATGCCATTTAAACTGTTAAAAAAAAATCTGAAAAAAATCTGAAAAAAAAAACTGAAAAAAAAAAAAAATCTGAAAAAAACAAACAAAAAAAACCCGATTTTTAAAAAAAAAACCACCGATTTTTAAAATTAAAAAATCGGGAAGAAAAAAAAATCGGAGCGGCCCTAAAATGACGCGCGGGCGGTCGAGGACAACATAACAATTTTTTTTTTGCCTAATGAATAAAAGCATGGTAACAAATTTTATATCACCCACATTAAAAACTGGTGAACCCGTGTTGTTTGAACAACGAATCAAAACAAAGCGTATGGTGTGCGCATGTACAGCGTGCACGCAGAGTGCAATTAGGCACTTTCAATGCACACCGCATATTTTCCGTTCCTGCATTTTGATTGGTTCATGACTACTAAGAGTGTATACATTTTCTTCATATATCCACTTTTTATCTACCTTTGACCATCATGATTGAACTAGCTGTACCAGAAGAAACAGAAATATATTAAATTAAAAGTCTTTGTGTAATTATGCAACAAGTTTACCTGTGCACACATCAGTCGGAACTGTTATACCTCATCTATTTCTATCTGAGGCCAAGAAATTACTGAATGACCCTCTTACACCACATGGAGACATGTAAACAGGGACTGAGTTTTAAGGCGCACGCCTTGTGATTGTCCAAAGCTTATTAATCTGATCCCTCCACACGATCGACAGATCATGCGAGAGTATGTGCTCTCTTTGACGCGCGCCTTGTGATTGTCCAAAGCTTATTAATCTGATCCCTCCACACGATCGACAGATCATGCGAGAGTATGTGCTCTCTTTGACGCGCGCCTTGTGATTGTCCAAAGCTTATTAATCTGATCCCTCCACACGATCGACAGATCATGCAAGAGTATGTGCTCTCTTTGACAGCTTTTCTATAAAAATGAAATGGGAAAAGTCGCCCAAAATTCTCGCAAAAATGTTAAGCCCTGCATTGTAAAATAGATTGCATAGCTAGAAAAGCATTTTTAGATCGTCGTGTAAACTTTGTGGGCTACCTGAGCCATTTAACGGCCACTCTCATCATTAAAAAACATGCCAGCGACTGACATGTAAACACCGTACAATTGATGCAGAATAATACCCAGAATTCTTATCAGTATTATATGTCATGTGCATCAATTGACCGGTCGATTTGACAAAGAACCAACAAACCATGCGGTGGTAAAATGTTTTTGTTGATGTTGGAAACAAGCGAAGCGAATCGCCGATGATGCCGGGCGATGATGGCGGGGAATAATAAAGTGAAATTCGCCACTCTTAGGAGTTGGAATTTTAAAGACATTGGTTTTGCAAAAATCGTCAATAATCATGATGGGATCACGTACATTAGTGAAGTTTGGTGCGATCTCCAAATGTCAAATTTTCTCAGAAACTGTTTCCCAAATTTACTTGTTTTCCGGTGAGTGTAATTCAATTGTATGGATCCGAACAAAAATGCTCTCCTTGATTACCTGGGAAGAGCTTTTTGTTTGCTCTCCTACTGCTCCCCTTAAAGGCTCCAGGGGAGTTCTTTACTGCTCTCCTGCTAATTTCAAAACTCAGTCCCTGATGTAAACCCACCACATGGCGATTGTATAATTGAAGAGCAGATGCAAAAGGGTTCACGTCCACTATTTTCAAAAATGAGTTATAACCGGCAATATTATAGTATTTTGGTAGTAGTTTCTTGCAATGTGGTGAATTTGTTGCAACAGCATCACATCTCATAGTAATTCAAAACGGAAATCAGAGTTATGCAAAATACTTACGTCCATGCAAAGTGTCTGGCAAAAGGGCTTACATCCATATTTTGAAGAATAAAGAATAAAAAAAAAATAAAAAAAATAGAAGTGATTGATTTGAAAAACATAATGTACTTGATTGGTTTACTATGAATGAACCTCTTTAATTATACATATACTACATGTATTTCAAAAGATCAATCACACTAGTCCGGAATACTTTAATGCTGTTTCCTCAAAATCACTAAAATGGATGTAAACCCTTAAGCATATATCAGGTGATCAGTCAAACCAAAAAGGACATGTTGTCGGCAAACACAGTTTTGAGTTATAAAGGGGGAAAAATGCTTCTTCAAATCATATCTTGTGATTACAAAGTCTGATGTTCCGATCACTTTTTTGGGGCTATGAATTTTTTTTCGCACAAGATATTTTGATAACAGAAGAATCCCCATATTTTTCTCATTATCTCTGTAAAATCTTAGGGGCCAGAAGTGTTCCATTTAGAAATTATAAGCTAAAATGTGGTGAATAACTGCCAAAGGTGGTTAACCATCAGCCAGTTTGTGTACTACTCAATGAGCAAGTCTTTTGTGACCTTGTGGTTCTAAATTAAGGTTCTAAAATAAGAACTGCTGGAGTTATGCAATCAAACTTTGGAATGTGACATTTTTAAAGATAACCTTATGTAAAATAGGAAACATCAAGTTGAAAATCGAGCCAGCAATCAGAACATCTACCTTTAACTTTAAGTCATACCAATAACTAAGATTTCACTTGGACCTCCAACATGTCCATTTTGATGTATATCACCACACGGAGTCACATTTACACCACATAAGATCGCATTGTGCTTCACCACCCAGGGATCACATATACACGCCATATAATATTGATTGCTTTTGTTGTTTATTTTTCAGAGTTGTTTTAAAGAAGTCTGGCACCAAGATTCCCCGTGTGGAGTTGGAAGAGATTGGACCGTCTCTTGACCTGACCATACGTCGCACACATCTGGCATCATTAGATCTGTACAAACGAGCACTCAAATTACCCAAGAACATGAAGGTACGAACCGTAATAATGACTAGTGCTGGGCACGAGTCCCGGGAAATCGAGTCCCACCCGAAAATTCCGGGTCCCATGAACAAAAATAACCTTCCCGAATCCCAAAAAAAGCTTACTTAAAAAAACACCTTGTCAGCTAATTCATGATTATTTAATGCAAATGTATAGCGGAGATTCATTTGAAATGGATTTATTTAGTCAAATCTGTGGATTTTTAAACTCTTATGCTCGCTGAAATGTGATCTTCGCAGCATTATTTTCATTTCATTATCGGCCGCGCGTCGCCATCTGTAAACATTGACAAATTGAGTTTGTTGTTATAGCGCCGCGCCATCTATTATCGAAATTGTGACATTTTTTAAAATTGTGACTCCCCGCGAGCTTACGAAAGTGTCATATGCGGCGAAATATCACATTTTGGCGAGCATTATACTACCAAAAATGCACTGATTTGACAAAATAAATCCATTTAAAATAAATCTTCGCTATAAATTTGCATTAAATAATCGTGATTTAGCCGACAAGTAAGTAAGCTTATTTGTTGTCATTTTTTTTCTCCAATTATTTTAATGAATAATTTCAGAATCAAATGTTTGGAGAAATTTTGGGAATCCCGGGTCCCGCCCAAAAAACAAAACGGGTCCTGGGATTACAAATTCCTGAAAAATCCCAACCCTAGAAAAAGATCATGTGACCCCTCAACAGTATGCTATGTGCATTTAGCATCATTAAAGGCATATTATGTGATCTTTTCCAGAGTAAATTTTCTTGCAGATTTACATTTCTGATCATAAATCGTACATACATTCCAAGTTACAGAGCGATACGATTCCTAATTACCTCAAAATCATGGTTTTAGATTGAAAATATAAACTGTCGTGTTAACCTGACAGTTTATTTTCACTCTAAAACCATGATTTTGAAGTAATTAAGAATCATATTGCCCTGTAACTTGGAACGTATCAGAAATGTAAATCTGCTTTCAATTTGTTTTCGATGTTGAGGGCTTTCCACATAATATACCTTTAAGACCTGTTCAGATGGGTACTCAAACTACCAAAAAACATGAACCATAATCATAATGAATCAGTTCAAGTTTATCATGACCCTCTCCCTGTCTTTCACATCCCAAAATGCATCAAGCAATATTAGACCTATTTAAACAAGCACTCAAGAACATGACGATAGGAACCATGATCGTAATAGAACAGTAAGATTCGAAAGCATATTATGACAAATGTAGTTGTAATGTAATGTAGTACTATAACTGGCAACATTTACCAAAATGTGTGAAGTTACTGCAAAGATACCTTCAAATAAATGCCCGTTTCAAAAATGCAATGTTGTTGATAGAGTTTGGTAAATGCATTGAGCTAGAATATGCAGAAATATATTTCACTATGGTAATTTGTACCAGACCAGCACATCTCTCCAGCTGGTGTGTGGGGGTGCAGATGGGGTGTGTGTAGCCATATGAGGGTTTGTGTTGGGGTGGGGTGAGTGCGCACCTGTGTATGTGGATGTACGTACAGGGCGAGTAAAAAAAAAGTGTACTAAACTTTGGGATTTTATGTCTTAAAATCTGTGAACACATTTGTCAGATTTTGTATTGAGGCAGACGGGTTATCTCATAAGCTTTCTAAAGAATTTTATTTGGTTGAAATTGGTTGAGGTAAATATATTTTATGCTCATTTGCGTAAAAAGTGAACATTTTATAACCTGAACAAGATTTGTGATATTTTCTCTTATATAATCTATTGAATTCCACTATTGAAAACGGTCCACACTCTAGTTCGAGCTGAGTTCGACTATCACAATAGGCACATTTTTTGTTGTTGTTGCTAAATTTGTGTTATAATTACATTGTTTTGTCATTATTTCGCATTTAAGGCGCTTTATAAATGCTGTTTAATAATAATTTCAAAATTCTTTCTCTTCTCTTTCAGCCCAAGAAGAGGAAGAACGTTACGCGCGACGTGTTTGGCACGCAGCACGGTCGCGTCCACATGGAATCCCAAGACCTGGGTGAATTACAGACGCGTAAGATGAAAGCCCTGAAGAGGAAAAAAGACGAGGAGGAGAAGGAGGAGAAGGAGGATAATGATGGGGGCGGTAGGAGTACAAAGAAACGAAAGCCTGATGCCGCGGCGGATTCGGCGGGCGATGATGGAGGGGAAGAATCGGAATGATTCGGGACTGTGAACGCTAACCTGTAAATGTGGAGATCTTTGTACGCTTCATGTCACCTCAAGTTGGGTTGAACTCGTGTCTGCATAAAAGTATACATAAGGCGACGAAAATACAAACCTGGTTTTACAGGTGAACGGGCCTTTCAAGTAGGGTCGGTCGGTCAGGATTTTTTTTTTTTTTTTTTTAACCTAAAATGTCACCAAAATCTGCAAAAATCGGGAAATTTTGTTAATTTTTTTCCAACATATTTTCAGGAAAAAAACAGATGATTTTACATTATTTGAGAAAAAAGTGTCTAAAATATAAAATAAAAACTCTTGAAAAACACAAAAAGCTGGGCCCATAATTTTTTTTTTCCTCGCCTACGGTGACGAAAACAAACCCAACCCTGTTGAGTGAGTGTTCTACGGGCTCGACCGACCGACGCAAGAACAATTTGAAACTTTTGGAAAAATAGCCTTATTCACTGACCACCACAAATGATTTCAAAAATTTAAGATTTTTTGTTTGTTTTTTGAATTGTTTGGGGGGAAAAATTAGATTTGTTTTGAAATTGTTTGGAAATTTCAAAATCTGCCAACAAATCTGCTAACTTTTGTGTAACCCCTCCCCTTAAAAAATGAAACACCCGACCGAATGACCGACCATATTTGCGCCCTCCCCTTAAAAAATGAAACGCCCGACCGAATGACCGACCATATTTGTGAGGTTCGTTTGCCCCGTAGATCAGGGTGGGGTTTTTTCGTCGCCTAATTGGACGAAACATCGGTAATTTGTGGTCAAAGAAGATTTTAACAGCGCACCCACAATGCATTGCGCCGACTCAATATTTTTTCCCCACAATGCATTTGGATTTCCCCTTATTGATACTCGTATCTATGATTTGTGGTGGTCAGTGAATAAGGAAATAGCTTGTATATCCACACAATTTTAAACGTCTTCATCATCATAATCATCATCATCATCTTCCTATACTGTGCAGAAACCTCTGTTCATGAGTATACTTCATTGTTGGACTAACGATGAATTGAATTATAGACGTGTAGCCCAATTGGTGCGATACTGTAAATCCGTTTCCAGTGTTGAGTGTGGCACATTTTTTTTAGAAAATTTTGAAAAAACCCAAAAAACACCCCAAAAAAACACCAAATCGACCCGAGAGGTTTCAATTGCCCGTAGAACAGGTTGGGGTTATTCGTCGTCTTATTTACTTTTTTTACACCTGTGACGTCACTTCGACACAGGATAAATCCGTGCGCTGTATTAAAATTGTGTATTGAGCTTAAACCCTTAGGTCCACCTACTCTTACCAGACAGATCCTTCGGGAATATCTCAAGGTTGAGATTTCTCCATCTGTCACCAAATGAACAGGTGTTCGCTAGTTCCACCCAGGGTGAACTGGTTGAAGTGGACCTTTGCCTTTTAAGCTTATTACATTTGCCTAATGTTCTGCAGCACAATTTTTTCACACTGTTTGAAGAGTAATTTTGCTCCATAATCATGATAATGGGTGCTGAAGTGGATTATTTTTCAAGGTGAAAATAAAAGTTGTTGAGTTGAGTTGAGTTGTTGAGTTGAGTTTCTTATGCTATTTGTTTTTATTAGCCTGTATAATTGTTAAAGGTGTGTGACCCGATCAATTCAAATTCACTTATTCCGTATCGAAATTGAGATTTAGGTCCTGGTGTTCTAACTTTGTATTCAGGGGGGTAACACATGATCGTTCCATGATTTTAAAATACCCCCTATTTGACGGCGTTTGACCTCCTTTTTCGCACAAAAGCACGGATATTTTGACTGAAAATAACCCCCTTTTCACCATTTTAAGGACACTTTCTAAATAGTCCCCTTTTTGCACAAAATCGAGGACACATCTGGGTCAAAATTCCCATTTTTTCTATTCCCAGGACAATTTGATATGACATTTAATACTCATTCTAATTTATTTTTCTTCTTCACGGACATCGCCTCTCAAAAAAACACCCTAGTTTTTTAAAATTGAGGACATGGCTTCCAAAATGACCACTTATTTTTTGAAATCGCTGGCAAAGCTTAAAAAAACACCTCTAATTTTGGGAAATCGCGGACATAAATGTCCCCGTAATTTCCACAGACACATGGTGCGGAAAAGGGGAGTTTGGAACGATCATGTGTACACAAAGTCAATGTTGACTGAAACCCCTGGGATTTTGGTATGAGAAGGAAGCCCATATTATTTGTCTTATCACCACTGAGTGCAAAATGTTATGCACCTTGGGAGATGTTTTGTTTAGATGTTATGAGCAAAATAGTATTAACGCTTTCCATGCGGCTGGCGGCTGCCCAATTTTTACAAAAAGTTTAAAAAATGTCAACATTATTGAATTGTATTTATCATAAATTATTTGGAATCACCATAAGAAATGCATTGAAATAAGTACAAACATGCGTAGTATTGGTTCAGCAATCCTTGAGGAAGTCCTTGAAAGTTTGGAAAGGTTTCTGAAAAATCTGTTTTGTATAATGGTAAAACCAATAGCAGCGTGGAAAGTGTTAATACCTCAGAAAGTGGTTTACACCAAAGAATTGTATATACAGAGTGTTCCAAAAAAGGTGTATACTTTTTAAGATGCATATTTCTCGAAATGGATGAGACATCTAATAATTGTTTTAATATTGTCTTAAACGCCATTATCTTAGTGATTTATGGTGAAAACGGTGTTGAAAATGAAGCATAAATAAAGAAATGGCGACGGTTTAAAGATTAAGGTCAAAAACCAGTTTGTCCACGTGTTACGCAAGTCTATGGGATATTGTCAACTCAATAATAGTACTGCGTTCACAATGTCCTGCAATAGTATGTAGGCCCTAATTATACCTGTAAACAGAGGGGTGGTCCTCAGCCATGAAGCAAGCGATTGTTACAAAAGTGGTGTCATTTTAGAGAGGAGGAAATTAGCTAATCCACTGATGCATAAAAGGATACAAACAGGTCTCAAATAAATGAGAAATAGGTGGCTCAAAAAACTTTCTAAACTTTTTTGGAGGAGTTCATATGGAAACATTAATGACTGCCATATACTAACGTGTGGACAAACTTGTATTTGACAAGTTTTCTTTAAATTGACACGATTTCTTAATTTGAGCTTTAATTTCAACGCCGTTTTCACCATATACCAACAAGATATTTTAGTTAGGAATATCTTAAAATAATTTAAACATGTTTCCCCAATTTTGATAAATTTGCCTCTAAAAAAGTGTAAACCTTTTTTTGGACCACTCTGTATACTGCCCGATTTGTCTTTTCCTCCATGATAAAATACAACACTGCATTAGGGTTGGCACACACTACACCTAGCAATAAAAGTCCCGACCAGGTGCTTTGAGGTTGGCTAATTCAAAATAGGTAGTCGGTACCAAAAATATGAGATATACATTAAATGAGCAAATTTCTTCTCCGTAGTTTGATATCTCGTTCAACAAAATCGAATGGAGACTTATTAAGTTATGGCGGTTTCAATGACCGCGCATAACAACAGCAAAGTTGCACTAGGTATAGGAAATCATCGACTTGTGTGACAGTTATGACAGTAATCACACACAACTCACTGAATACCTAGTGCAACTTTGATGTTGTTATGCGTGGTCATCGAAATCGCCATAACTTTAAAAGTATCCATTCGATTTTGTTGAATGAGGTATCAAACTGCGGGGAGGAAATTTGCTCATTTAATGTATATCTCAGATTTTTGGTACCGATTATCTATTTTGAATTGGCCAACCTCAAAGCACCTGGTCCGGGACTTTTGTTGCTAGGTGTATTATAACTTGTAATCTCAGGAATACACTCTTAACATCCCTCTATTTATATACAGGGTGTCTCAGAATGATCTATACCGAGTTTCAAAAATATATAAATCAAATAGTGTTTCAAATTTAAACACTTGCGATATGATGGTGGAAATGTTTCCTACTCATTACGTTAATTTCATTGAGATATCTCTTGTTCCACAGTGGCAAGACACAATCGAAAATCGATGAAAAACATTTTTTCTTCTTCATATTTTGGCTCAATTAATTCATCTTTACAGATCCCTACCAGCATTTCAAACAATAAGGTTTATCGCGAATCGAAAAAAGGCCATTAATTATCCTTTTCTGTTGCATTGTGGGATCGCAAAAGTGCAATATCTGCCCCATCCTGGATCCCACAATGCATCAGAAAAGGATAATCAATGGATTTTTTTTCGATTGGCGATAAAAAATGAACCCCACTCCTTATAAGTTATATTCAAAACTCCCGCCAAAGAAAGAATGGTTAAAACCACTCAAGTTAAACAAATCCTGGCCTATTCAATTCAAGCTTTGTTTTCTATGCACACAACAATCGATTGTTATCAAAAATCTCGTGTGAATAAGACGGAGGGTGCACTAATAATGCGAATAACATTTCAGAAATTGAATGTTGTAACTAACCAGGTGATAAATTGCTCTTACTGTAATTTTGACATCACCCAGAAGTGAAGGAGCTATATCGAGATGCTAGATGCCAAGGCCATGTAAAGCAATGATGTCTCCCAACGGTGCTGTGTACATGGTCAACAATAAATGGTCCAAAACGGATCCTTGTGGGTAGCCTTCCAGAGGAGTATGAGGTTTAGAAATGTTGTCATTTACAGAGATAAATTAAGACCTATGAGTGACAAATGACAAAATTTAAAAACAAATCTGAGCCTAATATTTTTCTGGAAGGAGTCCTACAAGAATCAGTTATTGGACCATTATAATTTACCATGTACATATCACCGTTGGAAGACGTCATTGATTTACATGGCCTTGGCATCTAGCGCCACCTGTATAAAAAGTAAACATACTTATGAGACCATTTTTGCACCATAATGTTTTTAAGGACCAGTGATTATACACTGACAAAATTTCATCGATATAGCTCCTTCACTTCTGGGTGATGTCAAGAACTTTTTGATACCCCCTCGTATATAATAGCTCCTATGTAAAACTATTAAATTAAATTTCTTCCCTTTAATTTGAGATATTACATGTCACACACAAAGATTGACTGAATAATTAACACCGCTATGTGCCCAAAACCCAGTCCGATTTTCATTTTAGCATTCGGTTCTACACGCAGCCTGTGTAACAATAGGCAGATTCCTGATTAAAGGTATATTATGTGATCTTTTCCAGGGGACGCCCTCAATCCTCGTAAAAAATGGAAGCAGGTTTTCTTGCAGATTTATTTTTCTGATCATAAATCATAAATACATTCCAAGTTACAGAGCAATACGATTCCTAATAACCTCAAAATCATAGTTTTAGAGTGAATTTAGAGTAAAATTTGAAAAAATTGATTGTACCGCTCGGTACAATCTATTTTCAAACCATGACTTTGAAGTATTTAGGAATCGTATTGATCTGTAACTTAAAATATCTTTATGATTTATGATCAAAAATGCAAATCTGCAAAAAAATCTGCTTTCATTGTAAAAATCAATGATAGAGGGCGCTACTTGGAATAGATCACATAATATGCCTTTAATGCAGCCAATTCATTCCATACACAAAACCTGTCACACTATCATGCATGTTCAAAGCCAAAGTGCAAAAATGAAAACTGCACTTTAATAGGTTCATTCTATTTGGTGTAGCGTTGTTAATTGTTGACCGCTTTTCACAAACAAAACAATGTCTCTACTCTCTACTAATCGAAGAGGATTGTGTCAGAGACCCTATAACTATGGGACAAGTATCTCGAAGGCAAAGTCCCCCGTTTACTATGCTTAAATTGACGGATGATGATCTTTGAGGGGCGCACTATCATGGTCGTAACAAACCAGACGACCTAAGACACGGTGGATTTTATCGGCTCAAAACATGATTTGTGGCACAGAAATAGTACATCAATGGTAAAAAAAAGCTGATTGTGATTTAGAGTAAAACTTATTTGCTTTGATGATAGCAGAATTTAGTTCTTATATGACACGAAACATTCAGAATTGGTTATTTGAAATTAATTTTCACGTGGAACAAAATACGAATTTCAAATTGTGGATGGCTTCGTCTGACAGTGACAGAGGAGGGGCGTGGCGTTATTTGCATTTTATGAATATTGTAATCAGATCAGTTGGGAAGGACGCTGGATCGCGACGATCACATGGTGTGAGCTCATGAATAGTCATGAATGAATATTCATTCACAACGAATGATGAGTTTACGTTTAACTTCCGGATGATGAACTTATAGAGTGCGCTATACTGTGAAACAAAATCTCAACAATGATCAGATAGGGTGTTACATCACCCTGATTGTGTCCATAATGTTGTTATACAATATTATTAATTTGGAATCATATTTTTAGAGCTATGAGAGTATTTTTTACCTGGTAAGTTACTTTTTTGAGGTGTTTTTTCCCGAGGGGGCACTGACATTGGAAAAAGGTATAGGTATGTGCCGCGCTGAAGACCCCCCTTTTCATCCTCTGCTGCTAGCTCTTATGACCCCCTTTTGAGCCTGCATCAGTTCATATGACCCCAATTTTATTGAAAATTCGAAAATCACGAAATTGTGCGTTCCAAAGCCCCAATTCTTTGAAAATTTTGCGTTCAAAAACCAAAAATGTGCGTTCTTGCTATTCAAAATTGAACTATAGGCCAGTTCTCAAGACCTATTTTTTTTTAAAATATCAGTTCCTAAGACCCTATTTTTCGTCATAAAAGCCACTCAGTTCAGCTCTCTAGACCCTTTTTTGAAAACCTGAGCGGCACACCCCTACCCCAAAAAAAGTTGAGTGCCCCCCCCCCCCCCCCCCGGTTTTTTTTTGTATATAAAGAGCAAATGTGAACAATAACTCAACAGACATTAACAGAGTTTATGAACTGACTGATTACAAATCAAATGGGTAACTCTCAACAGAGAGCTCTGAGGGGCCAATCAATTGGTTCACTGCAACTCAGAAAACTCAGAAAATAATCAAAAATAAAAGTACCGTATTATCCCTATTAAGTGCCCATGCCCTTATAAGCGCCCACCCCTGTTTTTCTCAATGACTACCAACAAACGATCCCTAATATAAGCGCCCACCCTTTCAATTAACGTAGCACGTCTGTACAACATTTTTCACCACGGCGTCCTTCAGTAAAGCGCAGTACCAGGAAGCCTGACGTCATGTAATGTGGCCACAGTGAGACCACTGCGACGCCACAATGTTGATTTTCCCAAAAAATGTTAAACAGTTTACTTTTCGATCACACATAGTTTTCCGCTAGTGCAACCTCGACGAATTCGACTGTGTTTACGATAAATGAGTTTAAAAAAGGTAACTTAATAAGCGCCCACCCAAAATGACTTTGCTAACCGCCCTGGGCATCACAATATTCATTTCAAATAGAAAAAAAAACAATATCAGAAAGTGTCAACGGTTGCAAATAGTAAGAGTACACAAATAAAAAAATTGTAAAAAAAAAAGAAAAAAAAGGAACACAAAAAAACGCGCGCGTCGCCTGATTTTGAAGCCTTCGCAAGCTTTGAGACAAACTTTTTTTTTTTTTTTTGCCTAAGCATTATTTGTTTCTTTTATGAAAATCTAACGTGCATCAATTGCAATTTGCTAACGCATGCAGGAGATTTGAGACAAATAATTAATTTTATTTGGCATTATCTTTTCCATTTATATATTTTAAGTGTTTTATGTATATTTTATTTTTAAGCAATTTCAGTTATTTATGAAATTCGTTTTTGAGGGCAGCGTGCTTTGTCAATAAATAGAGTATCCTAGCTGCCACTCCTCAGACAATCAACCATCGTGTCAAGTTGCAACAGTCAATAGTTAGGTCATCCAAGCCCTATATGAAAGCTATGAAGATTGTTAAACGGGGTCAGTCGTCATAAACATGCACAAACACAATAGCCAAACAACCTTGCTTTTGTCAACACTCCCTACACAGAGGACTGCAGTGCAAATCTCTACGATTTTTGCTATGTAATCTCTATGGCGGATTTCATTCCGTTGTATGAAGCTATGTTTGCGTTGTCTTCGCTATCTCCAAGCAGATAGAGCAATACGTACATGGACTTTTTTGTAGACGAGGGTTCATTTCATGATTTGGTGAGGTTTAGAATGAGTTAGGATTCCTGTAATTTCGAAGACCACAGATTTTCAAACATGAATTTTCCAACATTTTACGACATAAATTTGGTCACAAAACGTGTTTAATACTATACATTTTACCGTTCTGCATATGCTAATGACCCTCCTCTAAAATTCTACATGATTTTTAACACGTTTCTCAGTTTTTAAGATGCCAAAATAGACCATTTTCCGAAGCTATTTCTAGCAAATATTGCAGTCACTGAGATTCCATTGTTTTCTTGCATATGGCTCATTCCATGAAGTTGGGGCATATTATGTGACATCCAAGTGAAATTTTCAAAATGGATATTTTCCAACTCTTTCTTCTTTTTTAGGTTCTACATTTACCAAAGTCCAATGTAGAACTTTTTATTTTAATGTAACATTTGGTGTAAAATAACCGCACATGTTCAACAGTTGGATGACATTTCCAAAAATCCTGATGCTACATGGACACCATTTCTCATTTCCATATCATTTTCTAATAAAATAGCTTAAGATGTGGGCCAAGTTTCTATACCTCAATTAACTACTTGGAACCACAAATACATGAAAAGAAACCAGATTTGTCTAGGTTGAACATAACTTAACGAACAAGACATCGTAGATTAACTGTTTTATGTAAAAACTCATTGAAAAGTGACTCTTTATTTTGCAATTTGTATAATGAATTTAAATAAAGTACATATCAATATTTGTTTGATGTAAAGTACTCTATAAACCATGCACATTGATTACATTATAGTCATAAAGTAAGTATATGAAGTATTATTTACCTGTATAATGTTATAAAATGCACTACCGATGCTACATGGACACCGCGTCTTGTAACATTGTTAATAATAAGACTATTCATACTGTTACAATTATTTGAGTGTGAATGGTTTGTCTACTTGTTCATCATATCAAGTAGATACACAGAATGAATTGCTTGAAATTTATCTAAACACTGTTCATGTAAAATTTACCTTTTCTGTGTACTTAAGTATTACGATGCTACATGGACACCGTGCCCTAAAATATTTGGAACAGCTTGAACAGGTGCATCTTTTTCAGATCAATAGAGAGGATGTACTATGATGTTAACTTTTTATGTTATAAGCACACGATAAAATTAATAACATGGATTGTAAAACTACAATTACACAATAACAATACACCATTGATCAAAGAAACTTAAGATGTCCACTGAAACAAACTTCATGCAGTGTTGTTCTTAAAGTACCTTTTGTGATCTTAGTCTCTTTGCTTGTTTCTGATTGAATCATCCTCTATTATTGATAAAGATGATTGAAAAGTTTGATCACTTAAAAAGTCAGTTTGCAAAAAAATAATTTAATTGCCATGATGGATTTCTTTGGAAAGGTACTAGTTTTTGAAAATGATGGGTTCCTTGTCTTCATCTCCATAAATTCCAGGACGATAGAACTGTCTTCTGAATTAATGTCAAGAACCTGCAAAGCAAAACAAAATAAACCCTATGGCTTAGTATCTTCATGGAACATTGTGTATTGATATTGGAGTAGATTATTTATTCATGTTGCACTTTTTGTGTTGCAGGAAAATATTTATATTAAAATCATGCTGGAGTATTTTATTTATTATTCATTTAACATGAAAAAGAATAGCAAAGGATAGAGAACTTAAATGATTTACAATTATTTGTTTTATTTATAGTAAATAAAACTAAAATAAGGGAATGTTTATTGTGAATTCAGTGAAATGCTAATGGAAATGGTGTCCATGTAGCATTGTGTATTAATATATTTCATTAGATATACATCTCTCATAATATGCCTTTTTTCTGTAAAGTGTAGTAAAATGTAGGCAATGTTTTGAATGTTTTGGGTGATGGATAATTTCGAATGGGGTAATTGTTTTAGTCTAATTAGGCAAATTTTATGAAATGCTACATGGACATGGTGTCCATGTAGCATCGTATTGGTAAGCTATATTATTAGCATTAAAAGAGCAAAAACTAATTCATTATTAACTTCAAAGTTTATTAATGATGTGATTCTACAAAAAAAATACAATTTCAACGAACTATAACGATACCCAATGCAAAATATTGCCCATGCTATGCCCGATGCTACATGGACGCTTAATTATTATGGCGTCCGTGACTCAAAATTAATATCATAACATGAAAAGAAATTCTGATTCAGTGTTTCCCTTTCAATAAAAATGCATTAATAAATACAGACATACAAGCAACATTAAGAAATAATTACAATCGCACTTACCATTCACAAAACTATCCAATGTTTACATTTTGATGCTACATAAAAGTCCCGATGCTACAACGGGACACCAGCGACTGAAACCTTGATAAAACTAGCACACGTGTAGCAAATTCCAAACAAACCTGATAGCTATTGACCTCTATCCTTACAAAAAGAAATATGGAATGTTTTATTTATCTCCAGGGGGGGATTCCCACAAATTGCATAGGATGTTTATCACGATGCTACATTTTATGGTTAGGACACCATGCACACGGCACGGTATACTTTTTCATGAATATATGGAATGGTCTTCATGACATTTATTCTCATTTGCAATAGTTTTCAATTGATAAATGCTCTTAATTTTGGAAAATAATTAAAAAATGTATGATAGAGAACTACCCCCATTCAGCAATGAAAACTCCCGATGCTACACGTGTATATTTCGTGGACACCGTGCGTAGCATCGGAAAGGCAATTTTCATGTTGCTTGGGTGAAAAATCAGTCCAGCGTGACGAGGTGTTTTGGTCAGTAAACTATGAATACATGTATCTTTTATTAATCAAATCGATTTCCAAGCAATTCTATGATAGTTTTGCTTACATAAAACTCATATTAATTGTTGTGTTTTCCATGTCACGTTTTTTAGCAAAAATGGTCTTGGACACCACCTAATTTTTTATTTTTTTCTTCTTCAAGGAAGGGTCAATTTTTTTCTTCTTTTTTCATGGCTCAATACTATAACCTAGTACTGTTTTTAGACACTAACAAAATTTGATATACACATAGAGTAAAACAGTTTATAAGCTGCCTAAAGTACCAAATTCTGCTATTTTAACAAATGCCCCAACTTCATGGAATGAGCCATATAACAAAATCTGACACGCAGCGTGACCTCCCTGCTGGCTGGCGTTAATGATTTCAGAGACGTCAAACAAAGGGTGGTTGGTGCCTATTATATCTATTGTAATATCAATAGGACGTTACGCCAGGTTTGAACGTCTTGTATATAGATGGGGTGACAGCAATGTTTATCAACAAATGCAACGGTCGGAGGGACTGGACTGTCGATACATGCTCGAGTGAACAGCACATGACCACAACACCGTCCTCTATGCCTTATTGCCCTTTATAATGCTTTGGCGCGAGTTTTAAAAGCACGGTCCTAAACAAAACAGGATGTGCACGCAAACCGCCGGGCAAAGAACAATGGTAACTGCTGGCCAAATGCCCGGTGTGACGTCACCTGTCACCCCATCTATAAAACAAATATAAAGGCCTTCAAAGCTCATCCAACAATAACATGCATGAGGCTTTAACTAACCATGTGAGTTGCTTACTAACAAATGACACACATTTATCATGATTTCAGATCACCTTATCAAATTAAGAAGAAAAAAAAGATTATAAACTACGGAACACAAATACTATCTCACCATTTAGTTGTGGTTTACAACACAGCCAAGCATAGAAACTTACATGTCAAAGACTAGATCAAATCACTGCCTTCCCTTCGATTGGAACATATTGCCTCTTGTTAGGCCCAAAAAAGGGTTCCTCTCACATACATCTGGGAGAATAGCAGTAGTGCTATATGCATTTTTGAAAGAATAAATGTTGTAAATGCAGAAATTCTTTTTGATTAGTGGTTTTGGCCCACTCTTTCCCCATTCGGAACAATTTTTTCGGACAACTCTAAAACCAAAATTGGGCTCATCATGTATGGTTATACAGCAAAAGTGACTCCACATACTTTGGCGCGCGGGTATGAGACGGATTTATTTTCTTCTTGACCTTAAAGGGGCACTAAGAGATGTGTTGGAGGCTGCGCCCTCAATTATGATAAAAACTGAGATTAGTATATTTTTATAAATGTATTACATGTATGAACTTACACCTTTAAGGATTAAGAAAAATCAGCTCTCTTTGTACAAGAAAACGTCGATTCAAACATGCTCGTACAGCCGGGACGAGCATTTTACGTCCGACAGTATCCCCCTGCAGTACGCGTGATACATAACGCGAACCATATTTGCATAGAGGGCGTTTTTCAATAAATAGCGATGATATTGTTTTTAATCAAGTTTTTAAAAAAAAATTAGTAGAAAAACAACAATAATAGCAATTTTTAATGTTCATCTTGAATTCTGAAGTAAATTTTTAAACATTTAAATTTTCAACACCACTTAATGTCCCTTTAATGATATCGTATTGCAGCCTAATTTTATGAATCAACTTTAGTACCAAACCTCACAACATAAAATAAGTGCAATCAATCTACATACTATTTTCATACTGCTTTATTTTATTCTCCAAACTTTATATACAATATTTAGGCTTACCCTCAACAACAAAAAACAATCTTTTTTTCCTTAAAAAATTGGACAAAATAAAATAATATTCTCTATTTCACACATTTTCTGTAATTTTGAGAATTAAACCTACAAGATAATTTGTCAAAATGTCTCTTTCCTTCGGTATATATAGTTCAAGTCGTTTTAATTTTATTAGACCTAGAGGCAAAAAAGGGTGGTCTCTTATCAGATTACTATGAGCATACTTCCTTTCACCATGGTTATCTTGGCTCTTTTTCATAACTATGTCATTGAAAAGAAAGGACGTTATTATTTGAAACATTCTGAATGTGAACAAACTAAACCAATTTTTCACTTTCTTTACTTGTTAAAGTTGCTATTATCCCGTATCACCATCGAGCCATACCAAATATGAACCCTCATACTTGGCATACTTGACATACGGTAGTAAACTTTTTCAGAATCTTGTGCAAGATATCTTTTTTGGCTTTAACGCTTTTCACGTGGCAGTCGTCTGCAGACGAAATTCCAAAAATGTTTCAAAAATGTCAGAATTATTGAATTTCATCCTCATCATGTTTGGAATCACCATTAGAAATGCATTAAAATTAGTACAAAACATTGAAAGTTGGGAAAGTTTTTTGAAAAATCTGTTTTGTATATGGTAAAACTAATAGCCGCGTAAACATCATGCCAATTTGCTATAAGTACATTTAAGGTTAAGCAACAAGGGTTGGTCTCTAATATGAAAGTAAAGATATAACTGTGCATACCATGCTCAATTTCGTCAGCAATAGATCCACACAAATCACAGGGCACACGCTCGCTATACACGGTTGAAATTCCCGCACTGTATAACTTGTTTGGACACATCGCCGTGGTAACAAATCC
This sequence comes from Ophiura sarsii, assembly GCA_035610835.1. NCBI lineage: Eukaryota > Metazoa > Echinodermata > Ophiuroidea > Amphilepidida > Ophiuridae > Ophiura > Ophiura sarsii. The sequence continues at coordinate 60,373,458 of CM069455.1, read as the reverse complement.
TATTACATGGTACTACGACAGCGAATACTATGTATAATAGTGAAAACCCCTGCAATTGCTTGAGATAGTCACCGTTTTGCAAGGAACCTAAATACATCTCCGATCAACAATTCATTCACTCATTTTACAGAAGTGAACATTTTCAAAGGGATTGAAGTTATTTTATAGGTATATTATGTGATCTCTCCAGGGAACGCCCTCAACATCGAGAAAAAAAATTGAAAGCAGATTTTCTTGCAGATTTACATTTGTGATCATAAATCGTACATACATTCCAAGTTACAGGGCGATACGATGCTTAATTACTTCAAAATCATGGGTTTAGAGTGAAAATAAACTGTCGGGTTAACACGACAGTTTATATTTTCACTCTAAATTCACTCTAAAACCATGTTGAGGTAAATTAGGAATCGTATCGCTCTGTAACTTGGAATGTATGTACGATTTATGATCAGAAATGTAAATCTGCAAGAAAATCTACTTTCTAAAAAGAATCATGAATAGAGGGCGCTCTCTGGAAAATATCACATAATATGCCTTTAAGCAGGCATACATCAATTCAATTTGGTATCAGAATCAACATGTGTTGCATTTTGTAATGCCGAAAAGCAAAATTGAAAAGAGAATAGAAGGAGAGTTTTGGGTTTCAGGCAAAATGTTTAGAGACCAGTCCCTTTATTGTTGTCGGCATTTTGAGTATAATAATTATACGATAATACACATGAGCACCTACAATATTAGTTTGTTACTGATATATTTGGCTATATAAAAATGTGTGGTGACTCCATACAATTAATTTACTTTTTCCGATACCCTTTTTTTCATAAAAATCCAGTGGGGAAAAGTTAACGCTGTGTATTATATTACAACGTGCAATACAGTGATCGTATGTATAATAAATAAGTCATCAACGTCATTAGCATCACCAATTCGCTATGATAACTATATTATAAATATAATCAAAACAAATAATTGTCGATCAGAGCGTCGTGATCTGAGCGCTCTCGTTCACCCCAATGTTTAATGCGATCTCGGACACGCTGCATTCCTAAATACAAGCGCACTGCGCTGTTGGGGTCACGCAGATGTTGCATGTACGCGAGGGAATGATTTGAAATAATCAAGAATTATTTGTTTTTATTATAACAACAGTAAGAAATTGTATGACCTCATAACATACTAGGGCTTGAACATTGGATATATATTAATAGAAAAGGACATGTTGTCGGCAAAAACAGTTTAAGATATATATAGAGACCAATATATTTGATGCAATATCAAGAAAATAATAGACAAAAATATACTTCTTCAAATCATATCTTGTGATTACAACGTCCGATTACCTTCAACATGGTATCATTTCAAAGCTTAAAATGTGCTCTTCTCGTTACTTCAGATTTGACTCGGGCCTCCAACATGTCCATTTTGATGTAACTGGTCACATGTCAATGATATAACATTGACTATTATCAATGTCTTGATAAAGCGTTAAGACCGTTACACTGTAACTGAAGTTGTGATAAACCCGGACTGGTCTACACTCACTTCCCAATATTTGCTTGCATTAAAAGGGCATTCATTCATTCATTCATTCATTCATTTAAATGGGCCAATCAACTAGTTAAATACTACTTTTTACACTACACTGTATGACCAACGTACACTATACACTAAACACTACTGCCATTGTACAAATCACATTTTTTTCTCCCAACATTAACATTAAAGCTGAAAACAAAGTAACACCAAGAAGGGATCAGGGCTATATCTTGCTAGACGTCCCGTACAGAATAAACCGTGTACAACTACAATACGTTTTATTTGCTATGAGCATGAGCACATCAGTTACGGGACGACTAGCAAGAAATTGCCGAAGGAGGGCTATTTCTTGTTAGACGTCCTGTACGGAATAAACCGTGTACAACTACAATGCGTTTTATTTGCTATGAGCATGAGCACATCAGTTACGGGACGACCAGCAAGACATTGCCGAAGGAGATACACTTGCACAGTCCTATTCCCAAGCAACCTCTAAACAGAACCAGTCAAAAAGTTTTTCATTTGGATACGCGAAAATAATATTTTATATACATTTGTGTCCATATTGCAGAGGACATTTTACGCTCCTCAGCGTTAACTATGCAAAACTAAGCCATTTGCAATGCAAGCACTATAAAAAAGTGAACATTTTTTGGTCAAAGTCACGGCTAGAATTTTGTTGAACGTCAGCGTATTGATTTTTATTGAGAGAATCGTTAAAGAATTAACTTGAGTCAAGGTCGTTTCTCACACTTTGGAAGTATAATATCCTTTGATGTGAACAATTAAAATGATTCCAAGGGAAAAAAGAATAGACAAAATTATATCATGATGGGCATGATTTCAACCATGTGATAGTTTTTACTATCATTATGGCTGGAAAAGAATGATGTGATATCATGATATAAAACAAATATTGAATGCCTTTTGCTTGTGCAATAGTAAAACTATATCACTCGGTCCAATTTGGATTGTTCCATTACACTCGGCTTCGCCTCGTGCAATGGAAAAATCAAAATTTGACCTCGTGATATAGTTTGTACTATCACACGCGAGGGCATTAAATATTTGTATAATATACCTCTGAACTTTTCCCTCCAGTTACTAGTTTTATAGATGAGGTGACCTATGATGTCATGTATTTACAAATGGGACACCCTCTGTTGTTTCCCTTCAGGCAGAATATACAGTAAAGTTAATGAAGACAACATGAAATTTCTTTCTAATGAATTGTAAAACTCATTTAGTTTTATTTTTTGAAATGCGATAGCTTATAGCATTCCTAAGCAAGTTTAAAGACAGTTTTGATAACAATTTGCTGTGAGACCACAATCTAGTTAGAAAACCTGATCTGGCCTATGTAAACTATAGGAACTCTTGCCCGGTGTGTTTTTGTCTCAAACCAACAGAGGGCGTCCTAAATGTCAACAAATGTCACCTCATCTATACAAAGTTATGAACTTCTCAACTCCATGGATAAATTCCCATATCAATTAAGTTATCATCAATGTGCCCACATGGGACACAGTTCAAATTCTGAATACCAAGATTCATACTTTAGTCACTTGATGTTGATAGTACCTTTCACAGAAATTGAACCAAAAATGTACATGCAAGGCCAAACAAAGAAGGATGTCTGGCTCAGAAACCCGCCCGCATTGGTATGTGAAATGAGCTACGGCACGTAGTCTATGCGCTGGTTCTTTTTTGATTTAAAAAAAAAAAAAAAATTACAAAAAAAGTTCTCTGTAAGCTTGGATTAGCAACAAAAAAAAATCGCACAGCACTTCGCTTTTTTTGCACAATGTTTCTGAGACAGACTTTCTTCTTTGTTTGGCCTAAGGTGAACAGTTAAATAAGCTTCTATTACAATCTGAACTATACTTGGTTCAGTTTACAGCAAAGAATGTCTTAATGACAGGCTGAACTGTTGCTCACTTATGATGGGGCGTTTCATTTCGTGCATTTACATGTATTAGGCCACAAAAAACAAACCACCCTGCATGTTCTACGGGCAAATAGACCTCTCAAATCAGGTAGGGTCAGGTGTTTTACCCAGCAACAAAAAATGTAGGGGATTTTTGTGTGAATTTTCAACAATTTTTTTAAATAAATCAACGATTTGTCCACCATTTTCCTGGGGTTTTTTTGTGTGTAGAAAAAAAGAAGAAAAAATGGGTTGGCCAGGCCAGTAGAACTTTTTTTGTGGCCTTATGAATCCGACTCTAGTTCTGCGCTTTCTATACAATTACCAGGCAATCGCTCACAACTAACTGCAGTGTCATCAGGGTTTATACACTTATCATTTGTAAATCATAACCCTTACTGATGGGTCGACTGATGAACAGTGTATGCCTTACTACGGCAAAAGGAAGTATTGACCACAAAGTACTTTTTTGAAAATATGGGCCAAAAACTATATTTTGAACAAATTTATTGCAGTGTTTTGGAATATTTGTTTAAACTATGTGTTTACAATATCTAATAAAACATAGTTAATACATAACAAAAATCCATTTATAATGGGCAAAAATGCACAAATTTGGTCCAAATATATGGTCAATACTTCCTTTTGTCGTGGCAATTCTGATATTCGCCTATTCATTTTGTGTACAATTATAAGGATACAACCTTCCTGGACACATTTTCTCAACTTTCTGAAGGTTGCACTGGACCAAATCTTTTTTTGGCAGGAAGATATTGTTTTTAAAAGTATAGTTACTCAAAAAGGTGCATTTTGAAAATTGTGGTCAATACTTCCTTTTGCCATGGTAGGTCATTCATTATAACCTTAATCTTAATTTGAAAACTAGGCTATGACTAATCCCATTCATATTAGAGGTACACTCTCAAATCTCCCACTTTCTTAATCTTTAAAGACTGTGTTGCTGATGACACACACCAGTGACAATTTGAATCAACTATCCCTCATCAAAACACTGACCAGGGCTCACAAAAGGTCAATCAAGGCCTGAAAATGCTTATGACTTGAATAAAAAATGGAATCAAGCACTACTTTATGCAGCATATAGATAGTTGGATGCCTGGAAATGTCACATGTTTAGGTTGTGCACCATTTTATAATGTGTATGCAACGCTCTGTTGCAATTTGTATTCAATAACAATAAAGACAAGTTTTCCGTTTTCTAAAATGGCAAATCCAGTTTTGGGTTTTTAATTATAAAATTGCAACCCTCAACATTTATAGGCAGGTAATTGTATGGAACATATTTTTGGAGTTTTTAAGACCAGTGAAAGCCTAACAAAGCTTACAATCATGATCTCATCAATGTATTTTCTGAAAAGCTATGAACTAAAATGGTTTGCAACAAAATCATTGTATTTTCTAAACCGGTAAAACGGGAAACTTCTGTCTCTAAATTACAACTCTTAACTATAGCAATGCATCAATAAAAACACTCATGAATTTTATTACGCAACGTTGGAACTGCAATTCTCTTTGGTTGATATCATTTTAATGCGTGACCAAAAAACGGTTAGCACATGTGGTCAATTTCCTGCAGACTGGCACTGTAATACCTATAGGGTTATGTATCAGGGTGGTTATCTTGTGCATTAATACAATCAGCATTGCCCAATAACACTATAGGGGAGAGTGGGGTATGTTGGAACGCGAGGTTAGTTGAAACATTGAGATTTTCCTAAAAACCAACAATTAATTTCTAGAAACACTGCCATCAGGTGGTGTGCAAAAGCAACCCCCACATATCACATTGTCTACAGCACATGGGTGTCAGTCTTCTTGGAGTTAGAAAAGAAAATTCAATTTTTCAACTTTTTTTAAATTTTTTGACATTAAGAAATTTGGTATTGTATTATCTCTATGATGTTTGTAGATTCATGTGGCTATATTTTTAGTATGTTAGGCTCTTATACTAAGCTACAAAATAAGGCTAAATAGGTGTGCAGTTGTATGCCATGTTTTGCACAATAAGCTTAAACATCTGCCATGTTCCAACCAACCCCATGCATGGGGTTAGTTGAAACAGCTGAAATAATTTTTTCAAAGTGGATTATTTTAATAAACATAAACAAGTCTTAGAATGTTATATGCTGTATTTGTAACACACATATGTATGCTTGAACTGATATAGTTATTGAATCCTGAATCAATTTTAATTGCGTTATAGAGTCATTTTTCTGAAAAATGTTCCAACCAACCCCACTCTCCCCTACATATGAGCCAATATGTTAGTGATAAGATATTTTAACAAACGGTTAATTGTATTTACAAATGAGTTTAATTCAACGGACGACCAAACATATGAAAATTAAATTCTCCATTCAGATCTAAAATTGTGAAAAAAGAAATGGTGGATTCTTACAATAAGTGACAACATTTCAGACCTGAATTTCTGATCATTTTTTAAATATTTTGGTTTTATAACTCATTCAACTCCACATTTTTTAAAATTCTTCTTCCCCCCCCCCCCTCTCCCCTATTCTGAAAATGCCAATTAAAACGATTTGTTTCAGATCAAAATCATAAACAAATTGTTCCTTTCATCCCATGTAACTGTCTAACAATTCAAGAGAAAAACCTAATGCAGTACATTTCGTATTGCATCAAAACCTGTATGCTGAAGCACTGGGTCATTTAAACAAGTAACAAACAAACAATAAAACACTACTAATTTACACTACTAAATAAAGATCATAACTGAAAATTCTCTTAAACCACTTAAATCGGGAGGAAAATAAAAAGAATAAAATAAACAAACTAACATTTTTTTGTCTCTCTCTCAAATAGATAATACTAATTTCTAACTATGTACAAAAACGTTATTAGTCGAGGTCATATAGTGCAGTATTAGGGCTTACTCTACGTAAAATCATATAATAGTAAATAAAATGTTATCAATTAGTGATATTTCACATTTTCTCCTTTGCATTATAATATTCTTTTCATCTCATCTATAACCCTAACTCTAGTTCACCTCACGGCAACAGATTTCTTTTCCAACCCCCCAAAATTCACCAGAAAGGTCACCGACCCCCCCCCCCCCCCCCACCGGATTTGAACCACAGACCTCCAGCACCAGGGCCCAGATCCTAGCCACTACACCACGGCTGTCAGTCGACACTCGGCAAGTATATTTGCCTCGTTATATAGCCTGGGTCTGTTTTGTAGCCCAAAACCCTGCATGCCCAGTTGCCGTGTGGTGTAGTAGAGTTAGGGTTAATAGTAAAAAAGAAACAATACAGTTCTTTGTACCACCAGAATCACACTATAAAATACAATTCTGCCTAAATCAAATCTCAAAACGACTGATTTGTGTCCGACTGATTTGTGTGGGCTTCATAATATTTTTGTACTCGTTTCGAGTCAAATGTAAAGACAATGCAGTGGATAGCACAACATCAAAAATAAAGTACAAAATAAAATACCAAGACTGATCGTGTTCAATTCAAACCCATGACGCCAATCAAACCTTTTTTCCTGACCTAAGCTGAAACCTGCTTTCATGCAAATGGGGTTCACTTTGATGTCAAGACCGTACAAATGTAGTTTAGTGTATGCATTATTTGTCCGAACTAGTTAACCAACCTTCTATAACCAACCTTAAGGTCAAATCGACCAAATGGTCACTGTGTGAGCTATCAGACCAATGAAAGTTGCGGGAGGCTGAGCGGAGCGAGGCGTCTTTGCTCAAATAGCTATTCTACTGTGTAAGCAGTATGTCTCGATCAAACACTGCCGTCATCGATTAGCTCCGCCTAATTCTATTGACGACAACGTTTAAAGATGGCACTTGATATCGATGACGTCTCCCGATATTATCATGACATTTATTATCAACCAATTAACAAGCGCAATTTTTCCGGGATAAATCTTCCGTAAAACAATATAAAACATAACACAAAGATTGTCTGCGGAAAGGCGTTGTATTACACTATTTTATGCAACAAACTCAAACATCTCTGCACAGAGGTAAAGGGTATCCCCAAATAAAGCGTTAAAAAGGTATCAACACTTTTGGGACACCCTGTATTTGGATGAATGGAGGTATAACGGAGCTTTCGGCTTGTTCTTCATATGTACAGTTCTGCTATTAATAAATACTATACATCGTGGTAACAGAACTTATACACAAGTCCAGACAAGTTCATGGCATGCCACATTTTCTATTCCAGGTATGCCTCCACTCAAAGTATTTTCTCAACCTAAATTTGATCACAAGTGCTGTATTACATGTTTATGCACAACGGGTTTTATTATGTTGCAGATTTCGCCAGTGAACATTTTCTGCACAATTAACAAATCATGATGAAAGGTTACACAACACATTTATGGGTAACAACTTTGCAATTTATGTGAAGTTTCTTTAAAGTGAAGAATTTATTCTCAACTTTAATTACAGGATGAATATACATAGTTATGATGATAATAGTGGCACTAATAGTCACATGCCCATTGTCTGTTATACTTACAAAAATAGCATTGGTTATAGTGTTCTTGAAGTTTATACACATAGCGGCCAACATCACGGATATGGCCTATAGATTGGCCTGTATAAAGAGCAGTGAATGCCTGAAAAGTGGTTGCCTTGGTGCACTTTATTTGTGTAACTAAAATCACATGTTTGTGTTCCTCATGGATGGGTGTTGGATGCATGCTTATGTTAACGCTTTCCACGCGTCTTCAGACGAAATTTCAAAATGTCACAAAATGTTTGAAAAATGTCATAAGTATTGAATGTCATTACCGTATCTGGAGTACACAAATGTATTGAAATAAGAATAAACATGCCTAGTATTGGTTCAGTAATCCTTTGGATAAACCTTGAAAGTTGGGAAAGGTTTCTGTAAAATCTGGTTTGTATGGTAAAACTAAATAGTCGCATGGAAAGCGTTAACAAAGGCAAATAGGGGAGAGGGGGGTTACATGGCACACAAGATTAGTTGGGACATCAAGACTTCTTTCAGATATAATTAAAACACAACCCAGTGGGTTACCGGCGGATGGCGGCGGGCAAGATAAGGCAATCGCGCCCGTGGTCGTTATTAAAGAAATTCTCGCCGTGTTTGGTAAAAAAAATTAAAAAATAAAAATCGCTATTCGTTATTAAAGAAAATCTCGCCGTGTTCGGTTAAAAAAAAAAAATCAAAAAATTCTTTTTTTTTTGGGGGGGGGGGGGGGGGTAATTTCGGTATACTCGGTTATATCGGTGGTTTTTTTCAGTGTCTGTTTCGGTGTTTAAATCAACAACCGCAACAGCCTACAACCCACCCACCTCAGTGTACTCGTTTTTGAAGCAGGTGCCATTAGTTGATGGCAGCTTATGTACTTGAACTTGGGTTTGCTTTTATACATTAATTATATGTTTGAAATCAATCAATTAATGTTCCAACTTAAACTCCCATCTTCCCTACTGAAAACCAAATCCACGATTTATCTTACACACACAGTTAGTTGGTTTGGTCTGCTCAATGCAATGCAATGCAAAATGAAATGATTGAGAAATTATAAAACATGGGAGCTTTTTGAACTTAGCAGCACACCATAAAATTGAAATAGAGCCATGTGATGTTCCCCTGTTTAAAATTGATTGCATTCATTGACTTTTAACCATTTCTTGGAATATATAAATATATAATTATCCGTGGATGCGATTTGCAATGTAAAGGATAACAGTATTATGAATGAAGCACAAATTTGTTGAAATTTGGCCAAAAAAAATGTTCATGAAATTTAGGCAATGGACCATGGGTGTGTGTGCGTGTTAAGAACAGTGCTGGCGGGTTATATGTTATAGTATTCATCATTATTATATTCAAATTTTGTTCACAAAGTCTCCATATCAAATTACTCATCAATTACCTGCCACGCACAAACATGCTAACTCGCAATCAAAATAACTTGCGAGAATCTGGTTTTGTTTGTTGTACACGTGTCGTAACATTTACATTACAATTTTCCCTATGACCAGGTGAACGCAACACTAAGAGTTACATATGGTTAATAAAAGTCTGGTTGTCGTCTCCTCTATCAGAGATGCGATACTGATTTACAGGTTGATTGGTACGTCATGCAGTCTAATGATGACACAGTTGTCTCTCTGACTCTTGCCTGCATGCCGCACCTCTTAAATCTTCTCCATTTATGACACATCTGTATTGGGGGAAAAGATATGCACAAGAACAAAATGTTAATATAACTGGTCTTGGTTAATATTTAAAGTTCAACAACTCCCCCATACCTAAGTACAGTAACAAAGCGTTGTTGATTTGAGATAAACTCACTGTTCATATGCAAATTACTAGGATAGCGAACCTTATTTGGAAACCGCAAAATTGTAAACAAACAAGAATGTCGGGAAAAATGTTCGCAAAATGTGTTCATTTTTTCGGCGTATAAATGCATTTCGCCATGCAATCCTTAAAGTTAGCAAATAACTTTATATACCGAAATCTAGCTATATCCCTGAGGAAAATATTTTTGGCGAGGGCCATATGTAAAGGATCACTTCTAAAGCCACAATTTTAGCCGAACCGTCGCTACCTGAGCACAAGAGAATCGCCTTTTTTGCATCATCGCGGCGAAATGTGTTCGCTTTGATCTACAGGACCGTACCACTATTGAAACGGAGGGGTGTGTTTTGATTTTATACAAATATTCTATAAACATGTATCAAAATGTTGGTTGGTTCGGTCCTGTCATGACTGACAGCTCGTGACCTTACAGATACTACGCCACAAATAACGATTTTCAGCAAAGGAGTAACAATCACGGAGAGGGTGTCCAGTAATCAATTTTATTTGGTCAATCCACCGGGAACGAGGTCTGCCTCTCTTACGCTTCCCTTCAATCATGCCTTGCATGATCATCTTCTCTAGGTTGTTACCCTTGCGACGTGAGATATGGCCGAAGTAGCTCAGCATTTGGGTGTTGATAGCATGAAGAAGTCGTTTAGACACCCCTATTTCTTCAATAATACTGGCATTGGTCCTTCTCATTGTCCATACGATACGAAGCATACGCCTCCAACACCACATCTCGAAAGCAGCTATTCTGTTTTTGTCAGCTTTGGTTAGGGTCCACGTCTCACATGCATACATGGCAATTGGAAATACAAGGGCTTGGACTAGCCTGGTTTTTGTTGCTCTGGTTATTCCTCTGTCAGCCCAGATCTTGCTTAGGTTGATCATTGCTGATCTGGCCATTGCTAAACGGTGTCTAATCTCTTGGCTGCAACCACCCTCTTTGGTGATCAGGGATCCAAGGAAGTTGAATTTCGAGACCGATTCCACCTCATTACCATCAATTATGAGAGGCTCTCCAACACCATCTGTGCCTATGGACATGATCTTGGTCTTGCTGACATTTAGACGTAGGCCAAGCTGCTCACTCTCCACCTTGACTTTCTTCAGGAGTTCCGCCATCTCTTCCATATTTGTTGCAAACAGGGTGGTGTCATCGGCATAACGTAGATTGCGTATTTGGTATCCACCTACTGACAGCCCCCCTGGCCAATCATCCAATGCACGTCTCATTATAGACTCTGCATAAAGGTTGAAGAGTGCTGGTGAAAGTATGCACCCTTGACGGACTCCCTGACCTAGAGCAAACCAATCACTATTTCCTTTCTCAGTGCGCACACAGGCAGCTTGACCATCATACAGATTGCGAATTAGGTGGACGAGGTGGTAAGGGATTCCCATTTCTTGCAGTGCTGTCCACAATGCGGAATATCTCACACAATCAAAGGCCTTAGCGTAGTCTATGAAGCACATGAAGAGCTCCCTCTGGAATTCAAAACATTTTTCCATTATGTGACGTACATTGGCTATCTGATCTCTTGTGCCGCGGCCTTTCCGGAAACCGGCTTGCTCAGCAGGAAGTTCACGTTCAAGATGAGGTCTGAGACGTTCATTGATGATGTGCAGCAGGATTTTGCTTGCATGTGGTATCAGAGCGATAGTACGATGGTTTTTACACTCTCTAGCATCCCCTTTCTTTGGAAGTGTATCAAAATGTGTTGTGTAAATTAAACGCATTCTTGATTTAATTTTTCTCTGAATGTTATTAAGGTGGTGTGTGAATAAAATGCTATTTACAAAATATTTTGTGAAATTACTTGCGAAATAATTTGTCTTCTCTCATGTTTACCTTTTGTAACCCAACCCATTCTGAAGTTCCATCGCCCATTTACAGGGAACGGACGATGTCCAAATAAGGGCCTAATTATAATAAACGTAAACTTTTTTTCTCGATTTTTAAAGAGCAGCTATTTTTTTATGTCAAATTAAGCCTATTAAAACAAGTTTTGTACTTGTTTTCATTAATTATCCAAAACGATATTCACATTTGAATGATGTAAATATGTTTGGTCGTTGTTGAACCCCGTTCAACAAGGTCTTCGTCGTTGTTTATCTTGAATCGACAACGGTAAGACGGGTTTATTTTGCTCGGGCAGCTATTTAGCGCCCTCGCAAAATAAACCAGTCTTACCGTTGTCGATTCAAGATAAACAACTCCGAAACCTTATTGAACCCCTAAGTAGATGACCCGATCACATTTTCGTAACACAGAATTATTTCAAACATACGGAGATTTTCATATCATATGAAAGCTCGTATTTTTCTCATCATCATACTGAAATTTGACGGCCTAAATCGGTATAATTATGGAGAAATCGATGAAATAACGTCGAATTACCGCGAAAGGTGGTAACCACCAATATCGTTTGTGTACAACTCAATGGGTACATTTCACGGCATCTTTTGAGTCTAAAATAAGAACTATTAGAGTTATGCAACTCAAACTTTGGAATACAACTTTTTAAGGATGACCTTTCATGTAGAATAGAAAACTTCAAGTTGAAAATCGGAACATCTACCTTTAAAGCAAGAGATTTTAAAGTGGTGTCACGCACATCCGACATGCAATTACGGTTGAATAATGTCCCAATTGGATGATTACTGAATTAAATGCAATGCAAGCCAGCAAATAAATGTCTGAACTGAACCATACATGTAAGTGCCAATATGAATAGCTATGAATAATTTTCAAACTAACTAACGGTATTGCAATCATCTGAATTCTAACAGTCTATTCTAAAAGAGTTAAATTGCCTGGACATTTTGACTCCCACTTTAGTTTGGCTGATTGGTATAATCATGCCAACAAAATGTATTGAAACTGAAAAGTAAGATGCAGCTGGGGTGGGAGTGGGACACTCACACCTAAGAAATTCCAGGATTTGTATAAAGCTCCTTTAAATTAAATAGCTCCTGGTCAAATGTAACAATTGTGTACCAGGCACTATCTTTAATTACACAGTAGCAGGAACTAAAACCTAAATTTGGTGGGTTCTCTTTATATAAATTTGTGTATAAAGGCAAAGTAGGCCAAGCTTTCATTCTGGGATCGTAATTACAAATGATCCCATCATCTCCACGTTGCACATTACAATCAATGTTTTGCTTTGCTATAATATTCCTTCCCAACAAACCAATTCTACGTACATTGTAACGTATACTAGTGACAGGGATTTTGCGCTTTTAAAAAGCACTTAGTAAAAGTGCTGTCTGATTTAGGAAATCTTTTTGGAGCAAAATTTGCTTTTTTCACAAAAAATATGCCATGCGTTAAAAATAAACCCATAAGCGTGGCTATGTGGTGCGTTTCAATGTTGAATGTTTCTTTTTTCATTGTCAAAACCATAATTTTTCAATCAAAACTACGTTCAAAGTAAACTAAGTGTAGAATAAACACTTCCACAGTTACATGTACATGTATGCAAAATGTTGATTTTTTGGTAAATGGACATTATTTGCCAAATTTTATTTGCTTTTTTTAATTTTTTTTAAAATTTTCCCTGTCGGTACAATTGAAAACTTCTGCCACACTTATGCAGCATTATTTCCCCCTCTTTCTTTAAATGCACCTTTAACAACTGCACAAAATCAAGAATTTAACAATCAAGAGGAATTATGTAAAGAGACAGAAAATTAAGCATGCAAACACATGTTTTGTTTGTTTGAACGTAAGTATATAATTATGACTTGACAGATTATCTAACCAAGGAAGGAAATAAAAAGCCCACCAAACAATTGAGGAAATTGAACGTTCCATTTCACCTCCATTGAGAGAAAGTACATGTGGAATGGCTGGCTCTAAATCAAATGAACTCTGTATCTGTACGTACAGGACGGAGAGAAAGGAAGGACCAATACGTCCTAATACTGTTATGAAGCCAACATTTATGCGGTAGGTTTAATTTTGCAAGACAATTATTAGCACCCACAAAAATTGCTTTCAACAATGTAAATGAAATGGAGACATTGCCACATGTGCGAAAACAGCAAAAATGGCCTTAATGTCAAAATTTTGGGAAATATCTGTATACATGCTAAATATTGGCTTGCAAAGCTCTTTGGACAGACACTACTCCACACACACACACGCTGTCTGCTTGCCTATGCCTAGCTACCCACACACAGCCAGCCATGTTGATTATGTACATGAATACACTGCACAATAATAGGTAATGCATAGCAGGCCGAGGCTATTCACCATACAAAGCTAGCTGCACACAGACAGTTTCTCAAGAGGGTTAGACTTAGACCAAGTCCTGTTACCAACTGGACTTTACTGGAATTTAATTCCCACATGTTTAAATATGGTAAATCTTGACTCCTCATAGCAAATGATATACTCCATGGTCTATCAAACAAAACTTTTTAATAAAACAATTTTTAATATGCAGTGCTTTCACTTATCTATACAAAACGATACAATTTTTGGGTGAAATACCAGGTTCACTTTTGATTTTAACCCTTTTTTAGCCCAAATTTCAGGGGGTTTTCACCCGAGAATAATGGTAATCCAGTGATATTACTGATACATGTAGTGCATGAAAGTAACATTACATAATGTGACACATATACCCTACTTTCTTTACACTTCACCATCATGAAATGCAAATAATTGTCAATTATCAATCATGCGCTATTGTGATTAGAATTAGATCATGCATTTGGTTGTTGTTACGGAATACGATGCATTATCTGACTACATAACCCGTTGGTAAATGCTACTCGTGTAATGTAGGCACCAGGATTTTGAGCGATCGCGCAAATTACGCATTTCAGTTCGTGCAGCAATTTTTTCAATTTTTGCCAAACGTTAAAAAAAAAAGGTTCTCAAGAGAGGTCTGATTTTACTGAAATTGAGCAGAAACTCGGAATTGGAGTGGTTAATTTGGCAAGACACAACAATCAGTCTTAAAATGGATGGAAACATGGCATCTAATGAGGAACAAGTCTTATAAAGTCCGCACTTTGTTTTACGAGCCCGACTGACCCATTTTTTTTTCTTTCAAGAATTTTTTTTCTCAAATCATGTAAAACCAGCCATTTTTGGGCCGAAAATCTGTCGAAATTTCCCCCCCCCACAAATGTCCTTAAAAATCCCTGATTTTTGCAGATTTTGGTGACATTTTAGATTTTAAAAATTTAAAAAAGTCCGCCTGTAAAACAGGGTTTTTTTTCCCCGTCGCCTTACAAGCATGAATTGCCAAATTTTCAAAGCAAGATTTGATGAAACAAAATCAAATTCAAACTTTCTTCTTCATCTACAGGTGGTCCCCGGGCCCTTCATGTACACGTGTATGTGATTGTCCCCATCCACTAAGCCACGACCCTCAGCTACTCTTTCGCAGTTTATTGCGCTCACTATATAGGCTCGGTTGACTACGTCATCAAGAACCTGCGGCACAGGCGCTTGGAGATGGACTTAAGATTAGCATTTTGTTTAGCATTCAGGGAGAGGGTAGAGTTAAAAAGGAAACGGGGAAAGGCGTGCAGTCGCTCATTTAGGCCTAATATTAAGTGCATTTTGCTAACTTGGGCCAGGCATTTAGTCATTTCAAAATCAAGCATAATAAATTAAAATTCTCCACAATGCTCCATGTTTTCAACCTTTTTGAAAGATAAAGGAAAAATATAAAGCTTGTGGTAATCAATCTACCTTGCCGGCAAAATTAAGGACTTATTCAAGTCATTTACAGGAACAAGACTTGTTGGAAGCCTACACCAGTCTTCCTTCCAGTAATTACCAGGACTTGTTTTAAATCTAAATAATTCTACTTTACTAACCCACAAGATGATGAATTTGTTTTTACTTGACGATTTGAATATTTTAGTTTACTACATGGTTAAATGGAAATCTCATCTTCTAAAATCAGGGGTGTACTTTCGCGACATCCTGCGAGAATCCAAATGGATTCTCGCAGAGGAATTTTGCGAGAATCCATGGATTCTCGCAGAATATTTTGCGAGAATCCTTTTTACTGAATTTAAATTCCGCATTTTAAACATTTATTGTACTATTGTATACTTAGAAAATAATAGTACACAAATTGAATCAAACACTTCTTAAAATTAATTAAAATAATATCAAGAATAAGGCTATAAGCTTGCATAACTTCCAAATTCGGCATGTTTGTTGACTAAGGGTCAAATACCAGTCATCTAAGGTCCTGTTTTGGACTAATAAAAAGAAGAGAAAAAAAGTTTTTTTTTTTGTTGGCGAGAATCCACATGGATTCGCGCGGTAGTGATTTTACGCGAATCTTTACGCGAATCGATTCGCGCCGAAAGTACACCCCTGAAAATATACATGAGATAAATTTGGGACAGGATTTTGCGCTTTTTAAAAGCGCTAAAAGTGCTGTCTGATTTTGGAAAAAGTGCTTTTTGGAGCAAAAGGTGTTTTTTTCCCAAAAAATATGCCATGCGTTAAAAATAAACCCAAAAGCGCAGCTATGTTGCGATTTTCAATGTTGACAACTTGACATGTTTCTTTTTCCATTGTCAAAACCATCATTTTTCATTGAAAACTAGATCCAAACAAAACTAAGTGTAGAATAAACACTTCCACAGTTATGCAATATGTTGATCTTATGATATTAAGTGGACATTATTTGCTTAATTTAGACAAACTTTTTTTGAAAAATACGTTTTTTTGTGCTTTTGCGCATTTCCCCTGTGAGTCCTTAAGATAAATGTTTCTACTTACAGCTGGCCGTGGTATCTCTAAAGCGACGCTGTAGCTGGTCCTGGTTGAACTTCACAAACGAATCATATTGCTCTGAAATATAGAACAAATAAATAATGATATAAAGCGATGAAAAGAAAAGTCTTACTGGCCCGAACGACCCATTTCTTTCTAATTTGAGACTTTTTTAAAACTTTTTTTACAAATATTTTTGAAATTCTCGACTTTTTAAATTTCGATGATCACTGTACGGTGGCAATTTTTTGGAAATGGACCAACATTTTCCCGAAAATTAAAAAAACAATTAAACACATTTTTCTTAATTTTCATCAGAAGCTCAATACTTTACAGCCTACCACATCACAGGTTTGGTATGCTCATTGCATCAACCCTACGTGGCTGAAATAAAAATGACAAAATTAAATTTACTAACCTGCTAATTTACAAGTCAAGACCTTGTCGTACTCCTCTCTTACCCGCGAATCCTGATCCTTCAACATACGCTCGCAGATCATGATGACCTGCCGTAGCGTGAACATGGGTTGATCTTTACTGCGCGACAAAGACGACGACGGCGATGACTGTCCGGTGGCCATGCTGGTCGGCAACGGGAGGGACAGGGGGCTGGTGCCGCAGGGGGATTGTGTGAGCGCATGGCCGTGTTGTCGTAATAAAGGCTGTTGTTGTTGCTGATGCTGATAATGGCCGAGGGCTAGATGTGGTGATGATGTCGAGAAGTGAGATGAGATGCCAGACATGTGCTGATGCACCATTGTTGAAGCTAGATGCTGCTGGTGGGTTGATAGGTCAGCAGGGGATGAGGATGATGACGGGCTGTCGTTAGGATCATTTTCCACCAGGCGCTTCCTGCGTTTTAATCGTTTCCATTCTAGACATATATTGGCCGCGAGTTGACCTGTATATTTGTGAAGCAAAACACACACAAAACAAACCCAGAAATTGGATTAAAATGTAGCTACATTTGTAGAGTAAATAGTACTATAATAGTAGCAGAGTAGGCTAGTTCGCCTGATACAAAACAGTTGTATGGCATGTTTAAAAACTTGTTTTCACAATCACAAAAAGAGTGAGACCCAAATCATTACAATAGCTTTTTATAGGCCAAATTAAATTAATTGTTTGTCTCAAAGCTCCTCTCCGTAAAACTAATGCGGAATGCGGGTTTTTTTCAAGTTTTTTTTTTTTTTTTTTTTAAATATAAAATATTGAAATCCTTGTAAAAGTGAACTTTTGTATTTAAGATGATCTGATCAATGAAAATCTGAAAAATCGGTGAAATTTTAGATTTTTTTTTTTTTTGAAAAAAAAGAAAAAAGAAGGTTTTTTCAGATTTTTGTTTTTCTAATGCGCACCAATAAACGAACGCGCGCGGGAGCTTTGAGACAAACAATTATTTTAATTTGGCCTTATGCTGAGATATGAAATGAACACAATTTAAAATACATTACAATACGTATGTAACTAACCACCATTTTTTAGGTGGCAAGTTCAAAACACACGGCCAATTTTCATGCTTGTAATTATTCCACTAAAAACAAAAATGTCTACACAAAGTAAATCAATTCATATTTTTATAGGTACTTTGTATTGTATAAGGCTAATGAAATATGATACCAAGTTTCCCGTTTCATATTCTTTCATGACTGAGTAGGAGACTATTTCATTATTCATTATTTTCAAATTTTCATTATCGGCTCAAAGTTAAGTGTGGAATTTTATATTTTGAGGGCCGAAGGACCTTTATTTTATGTGTGTCCACACAAATTGTCAACAAACAAAGTTTTGGTGGTCACGCAACCTTTGACTTGTGTCTGAACTCCCCGAGCATGTTAGCCAATCAGAGCGCGATTTGCACGTGATCGAAATTGCTCCGTTTTCCCGATTGACCTTGTTTGGAACTAGCCGAAATATTGCTGGCTCCTGATCGTTTTAAAACATTTTATAGCTTTCTATTGGAATATGACAAAGCAAAATAGTTTATTGAAGCTGTGATAATAATCTCAGGTTTATTCTAGAACTTTTACTTCAAGAAAATCCGTGTAAATCAGGCGCTGTTTTGCTATTCACATTTTGTGCCCTTTTTTGTGATTTAACTCGCTGAAAATAATTTCCAAAATCACATTTAAAAAAATCATTTTTCAATTATAATAACTGTTCGACGAACAATAACTATCGTACATGCAATTTATTTGCATGGTTTCTAAAAAATAATTTTTCTAGGACTTTTGTGGGATTTTTGGTGCAACGATACCCCATCTCATTAAATATTCATAACGTGTGACACATAAAACAAAGCACACACAGAGCGTGTTGCGGGCTGTTTGTCACATGCCGTTGACAACAAATACAGCTAAGAAACTCTTTTAATCTAAAATGATGATGCTGAGTCGCTATCTAGCACGGTACTGACTGACTACGTACGGCGGGGACTTCGTCGGCGAGGACACACACAATTTCCCCGGGGTATAGGGCCCGAGACTTCGTCGGAAACTCATCATCAAATATTGCCCCGCATTGCCGGGTATTCGGCGGGTACTTCGTCGGGAAGACGTCAGTTACTCGATTTTTCGAAAGCGAGTTGATGCCGACTTCCCCGCAGTGCCCCGGGTACCCAGGAGCCGGGACTGCAATTGACGGATGCATTATGAATGAAGTCAAACTCAAAGTGGAATTAAAAATTGAACGAACAATGAATTTAATAATAAATAGGCCTTCACTGCACACAAAAATAATTTAGGCCCAACAAGTGAACGCTTCATTCTACAGGTAAATTAATAATTGAACGAACACAACTAAGCAGCATATCGCGTACATTGCGTGAAGCGCGCATAACCATTCGCGTGATAATTTCGGGCGCGATCATCTTTGTACTGCGTTCGCGTTGTTCGTTCAATTATTAATTTACCTATAGGTAGGCACTTTCAGTAACAAAATTGGTGCTTTATGTAATGCTTTTTTGTGCCGTAAATATCAACATGGTATTAAAAAGGATGGAATATATTGACTATTGTAACTCGATTCAAAATGAAATGAAAGGCCGAAGGGAGGGGCGTAAAACATCTCAATCCAAAGAATAGATTCAATCTACTTCTTGCTGCTCAGTTATTCAGTTGACAAATATTCTTCAAAGTTTAATAAATAAAGACTGTAGTAAAAAAGGACTATATTAGTTGTGGTTCAGTGTAAATTCGACAACTGTTCAGTGATTCGTTCGATGTGTTTGACTTTGACCTTTGTCTATAATGATCAGATGATGTCGTAATATTGATAAATTTAAATGTCCTTTCGGCTTACCCGGCGATAGACTTGGCGAAACTGGCAAAAACGGTGAAGGCTGACTACAGGACTTTGATGGAGGGGTTGACATTGTGCTTCTGGATGGTGTTAATAAAGGCGAACATCGTCTTCTTTTGGGTGATGTTCCTGGACTGTGTAATGGATCAAAATCTATCGAACGTTTTAGAGTTGCACAGGCCATTTTGTTAAAAAGTCTCTATCTGGCCTCGGAAAGGGGCCGTCCCTTTCCAATGGATTTTTGAATCAAATTATAACAGTCTTGAGTCGTATAAAAACGTCTAAACACTATTGAATCTATATTCTATCGATAGGTGGTTGTTGAGCTATCGTAGTTTTGATTCCAAGTCGATGCATCCGGATTTAGAAATGCCCTTCTTTCAAAATTTTCTAACCTCCGAAAAATCAAGATGGTGGCTTTCGACGGTCGATCGAATGTCAATTTTCTATCGAAAGCCTCGATTTCGCAAACCATAACATTGGCAGGTAATTAGTCACGAGAGGGCGTTAATCCACTGAAATAATGGGCACAGCAGGTCCAGTCGGCATAGGACACAATAGAAGCGTGATTTTGATGAGGCGATGATAATAGGTTCTGACCGAGTAAAAAATGAACTTACTCGACTACTATAACATTGCAAAAACTAAAATAATTATAGTTAAATTATTATAATACAAGTGTTGTCAAAATATTCCCAATGCTTACATTCAAACGCCAAATGATGATTATTGATTTTTAAAAAAAACCCATAATACAAGCAATTATTGCTGTTAAAACGCGATGTTAACTGTTCTTTTGTTCTTTACTTCCTGTTCTGCTTGTTGTATCACTTATAGAAAATCTGCCTCTTTTTTGGTTTCTTCTCTCCGTTCGGCATGTGTTAATTACCAATCATTGCTTTGTAAGCAGCCGTAACCAAGGATTTCCGGTTTACAAAACATCAGTGAGACATATAAACAAAGATTTGTGAAGAGGCAGGATGGATGGGCCGGCAAAGGGCTGTTTTGTCATATAAGGATATAGGAGAGAGGACTGGTTGGTAGTATAGCGCCTGCGTTGTTAGGAAATTATCCAAAATACTCACTTTGGCCCCAAACTGTTTTGTCATGGAACAATGATTTGTTAAGGCCAAACAAAGAAGGTCTGTCTCAGAAACATTGTGCAAAAAAGCTAAGTGCTGTGTTTTTGTTTTTTTTGTTAGAAAATAGGCTATGAGGTATACATGCGATTTTTAAATTTTTTTTTGCTTATCCAAGCTTAAGGAGAACTTTTTAATTTTTTTTTTTTAAAAATCCAAAAAAAATAAATCCAAAAAAAATCCAAAAAAAATCCCCCCCAAAAGTTTTTTATCCCCCAGCTCACGTGCCGTAGCTCATTTCACATACCAATGCGGGCGGGCTTCTGAGACAGACCTTCTTCTTTGTTTGGCCTAATACCTCTACAGTCTACACTTTGTATATAGTGCTATTAAAGTGGATGAATACTATATAGTTGGTTTTAAATAATTATAACTTTACAACTAAAACATCCATCACAGACTAATGGCATTGCTTTCAATCCCGCGGTATGTCAGCCAGGAAGGGGGTGGGGTATGACAATTGGGTTTATTTTGACCGATGATTTGTAGTAATTAGAGAGAGAGAGAGAGGGCCATTATTTGTCAAAACTCACCATTTTAGCCATCCACTATATTATTAGACCTATACTGGTTAAGCGTTAGCGAGCGAAGCGATGAGCACTTCCTATAACGATAACCAAATTAAAATAATTGCTAAGCTATTTAACAGCTTATAAAGTTGATTTTGATAATTTCGCACTATGACCCCTACATCACGTGCACTCCCTTCTCTATTATTATGACCAGAACGGCCGGCGTAATTATAAGGTTGGGGTAGGGGTGGCACATGCACAGGCGCCAGGTCCCCATTAGTGGCTGCGCCAACTCGGACCGTAGTGTGGTGGCGATGGTAAAGTACACATAACACATTATAGGCCTAATGCAACACTGGATGTAACAATCTCGTACGGCCGTACATTTCTTCGATGCGGCATCACTATATGGCGTGTCAAAAAGTGTCCCATGAAAGGGCCATAAACAATTTAAAAACTGAATCTTTTTTTTTTAGTGGACTGTTGGTAAGCCCTATTAGTCCTTTATCAAAATACACGTGACCATTAATTTTAACCTCTTATTTAAATTTGGAGGCCCCAGGTCCAACTCACCGTGACTAACCATGTGGTCTCAAGTGGCTAAAGAGAGTCCAATAGGGATACTAGTGGTGTACGGGAGTGGTGTACACAGGATCTCCCCGAAAATTGCCAATTTGCTGACAAAAGCATGCACCGTATAACTAAACTAATCAAAGTTAATGCGCTTTCTTCCTTATTTGGCAAGTGTTTAGTGTTGGTAATTTATTAATTTTGGGGCTCCCTTAATCTAGGGGCTCTGTACCTGGGCCCATCTGACCCAACGGTTAATCCAGCCCTGTGCATTAAACATATTAAAGATTGTTCAACTTAATACTATTTCACGTCATATTAAAGGCATATTATGTGATCTTTTCCAGAGAGCGCCCTCTATTCATGATTTGTTTTAGAAAGTTGATTTTCTTGCAGATTTACATTTCTGATCATCAATCGGAAATACATTCCAAGTTACAGAGCGATACAATTCCTAATTAGGCCTACCTCAAAATCATGGTTTTAGAGTGAATTTAGACTAGAGTAAAATAAGTTGTCGGACAAAAAAAATCGACAATCCGACAGTTTATTTTCACTCTAAAACCATGATTTTGAAGTAATCTGCTTTCAACAATTTTTTTTTCGATGTTGAGGGCGTTTCCTGGAAAGATCACATAATATACCTTTAACATTTTCATGGCTAAATAATGTTTCACATGGGCACTTCTTTTTGACACGCGCGCTCAAAATTGGTGATCCGTTGTTTCGGTTATCAAAAACTTCCTTGACCCAATGGTATTTGGGGAGCTGCATTGAAAAATGATGTTACAATCTAAGTGTGCGGATAGGTTTGCGCTAGAAATTGGCAGCAACCTAAGTTGATGCGACGCCAATAAAGTTAAAATAACTCTAAGAGCCGCACATATTATATGTTATAAACACTTAATTTAATATTAATGCCATTTTAACTGTTAAAAAAAAATCTGAAAAAAATCTGAAAAAAAAATCTGAAAAAAAAAAATCTGAAAAGAAAAAAAAATCTGATTTTTAAAAAAAAATATACGATTTAAAAAATCAAAAAAATGAAAGAAAAAAAATCGGAGCGGCCCTAAAATGACGAGCGGGCGGTCGAGGACAACATAACAATTTGTTTGGCCTTATTTACCTTACTTTTAATGTTCCATATAATTGGATGTTGTGATCTTACATTGAAGATAATACAAACAGCCACACTCTCTGCTCGATATACGGTATATCAATAATTTATGAATACATTATTTATTTTACAATTCAAAATTTATAGCTCTATACATAATTGAACCATGATCTACATAATACTATTGCACACACTAACACACACATCATGTTAATCATTAAGGCTTGGTTTTAGGTATTGCTAACAAAATATCATGATTATGATGGCATAAGTTATGAATGGTTTGCATTTTATCGCTCTCGATAAAAGATTGCCAATATGATTCAGTCATCAGTTATCATGGTTAACGCTTTCCAGGCGGCGGCTGCAGACGACATTCCAAATGTTGACAAAATGTTTCAAAAATGTAAAAATTATTAAATTTCATTACCATATTTGGAATCACCACGAGAAATGCATTGAGATAAGTACAAACATGCTTAGTACTGGTTCAGTAATTCTTGAGGTAGACCTTGAAAGTTGGGAAAGGTTTCTGAAAAATCTGTTTTGTATATAACATAATAGCCGCGTGGAAAGTGTTAACACTTTCCACGCGGCACAGGCGGCTGCAGACGACATTCCAAAATTTCACAACATGTTTAAAAAATGTCAAAATTATTGAATTTCATTAACATATTCAGAATCACTATGAGAAATGCATTGACATAAGTACAAACATGCCTAGTATTGGGTCAGTAATCCTTGAGAGAGGCTTTGAAAATTGTGAAAGGTTTCTGAAAAATCTGTTTTGTGTATGGTCAAAATAATAGCCGCGTGGAAAGTGTTAATAATGGTATGTCAACAGTCTTCCGTACTTCACGACCATCTGCTCATGAGCCTAACGGGGACGGACCGTATACATGTCACTACACATCAGCGTAGTTTTGTCAGCTCCGACCAATGTCTAATATTGTCTTGGCTCTCAAGCCTAAATCATCACGGTCCTTTTAAGACATTCCCAAAAAGCAGAGTCCTTGTTGTACCTTATGTCTTCACCACGCTGCCAAATCTCGACGTGCTTTTTTAAGTAAGGCATTTCATATCTGGCGTAGCTAGAGGGGGAGGGGTAGGGATAAGGGAGGCATTCCACCCGGTCAGAAGATTTGCTCCCCTGATGTCCCCGAATTGAAATGAACACTCTTTGTAAATTAACAAAACATATTCGGCTATGCCCCACCCTGATCACAGGCCTGGTCTCCCCTTATGACCTCCAAATTGAAGACCTTAGTTACGCCAGCGCCACTGCTCCATCCACACGACACGACAGTCGTACCGAAAGTGTTTCTCTCGCCCGGCTCTATTTGTTCATCATATCTCCCGACTCTCGTATAAGCCTAGTAAATGCTGAGTCTTGTAAAACAACTGCACGAGTCTCGTGCATACGAAATGGTTTTCATCAAGACCTCTTCGTAGACAACCCTCCGCGGCTCCTTTTTAAGTCTAATGTTTTAAGCCTTCCACGGCCCCTGTTAGTATACTTTCCATGAGTCTCGTAAAGCATTTCCCCATCCCCAATGCCCGTCGTCTCGTGTTTCCGAAATCGAGCACACGTTCCTCCTCACGACACTTATTAACTGAGCATATTCAAATACCCGTCCATGAATCTCTTCAACACACAGTGAGCGTGGCAATGAATACAAAAGTTATGGAGAAAGCGAAACTCGCTTTTCCCTGCCCCATTTGATGCTGTGCACCAAGTCTTATTCCCGATAGTTCCATAATCAGTCTAAGATTTGTTGAAAGGTAGGCTTCACGTCACGAGAACACATTTAAAGATGTCTCAAAAGCCATTGAAAGTAATCTGCATTTGTCTCTCGTAGGGGATGAAAGAATACACTTTCAAAATGCACCCAAGGTAACAAAATGTGACTCTAAATGTTAAGAACGCAGATTAAGAAGACAGTTTTTCACATGAGCAATTGTAGGTCGATTATCCGGGGTCTTGTCCATGCATTTTCTACCCAGGCTCTGCAGGGCATTTAGGTGATACATCCTCCCCGCCAAACAGATCACGTAGCCCAGACTGAAGACATCACTCGCCACTGTGTAGCCGGTGAGGTTCAGGAGGATCTCCGGGGCGATGTACGGATACTTCAAGGTGTTCTGGTCAAACAAGTCGGTGTCGAACTTCCGCGGAATGGACGGGTCGGAAAGCTTGTGAGCGCATCCGAGGTCGATGATCTTGCCTTCAATGGCGCGGGTTACTCTGCCGTTCCGATAGATCCGTCTCACCAATAGGTTGTTTGTCTTCAGATCGCAGTGAAGATAGCCTGAATTGTGTAGATGTTGCAATCCTTCGGTGATGTCTGAGCAGATCTGAAAAGATTAACAAAATGATAGAGAGAGAATGAAATTGACGTGTTAAACAGTTAGACCCTTTTCCCCACTTTTCAAGGTCTATCTCTAGGATTAGGCAACTGACCCAATACTAGGCATGTTTGAAGTTATTTCAATGCATTTCTCATGGTGACTGCAAATGGTGAAGAAATCCAATAATTTTGACATTTTTGAAACATTTTGTGAAATTCGGGAATGTCGTCTGCAGATGCCTGCCGCGTGGAAAGTGTAAATGATGCTTTCTTGGTTTTGTTGATTGCGATTTTTGTTGGGCCGGACTAGACGCGCATGCCCTCCAAACTGCTCCGTGTTAACATTTCGTTCCCGATTTCTTTACTTAGATCCGTGTATTTTCACGTTAATAGTTCTAACTTGGAGACCGACTTTTGAAAGAATTGGAATTGTGGTTCTTGGAAAATACCTTCATCCTATATTATATTTGCACATCAGCAAATCTGAGCCTCTTGTTCTTCAGCACTCTATACATGCTATATAAACTTTATTACTGAAATTCATTGAACATTCTAGATAAGGGACTTCTAGGAGGGACCTTGTATTGAAAATCTTGTCATGAGGCCTGCGTAGAGAAGGGGGTAACAATCCGCAACAGACGTCTGAGGCTTAGCCATGCATCCATTGCTGGTAAAAGGAAGATACCTGATAATGGCGAGTAATGTGCCTAAAGCTGGACGGACCAAGATGGAAGCTATTACTCGAAGCACTACTCATATGTTGAACGAACGAGGAGGGCAACGAAGTTGCATTGGAGCTGCAGACGCCTGTTGTGTCACTTGCCTAGTCAACGTCTTACACGCGCATCCTGGTGATTGTGAGGCTGAATGATGAAAAGAAACCCACTAACAGCAGCCTGGTCATGCTGGTGCTATGACGTCACCAGCTATGGTTTCCAGTTTTCAATACGATTTATTTCGTTAAAATGAACTCGGGTTCCAGATTGTCGGCAATCAATTATTTCCTTTCATCTACGTCACAGCACCAGGCTGTTGTTAGTGAGATTCGAAAGAAAAGGAGCATTATATTTGAGTATCCCCAACACATAAATGGGAGTGGGACTGCCCCGACCTCATGTCCGGTTCTCACCTTGATAATCTGACTATTCGCGAGATCTGGACATTTCAAGACTTGGTGCAAGGTGACCGGAGCCGGGCTGCAGGGATCGGCGAGATATTCCATGACGATGGACTCGTAAGGAAACTCATCTATGTATCCGACGAGCGTTGGAAACTGTGGCAGATGAGATACAACCTTCATGGCTTCCAGCTCTTTGAAGAAGTAGTAGGCTCTCGTAACCTCAGTGTCTTCTATACAGGGTGATGCAAAAAATGGTACAAAAAGAAATGATACATGAGTGTTGCTGGACACTTCTGGGCTTTGACAATAACAAACTTACCATTTCATGTCGAATCTAAAGGATGCAAAACAAAAACAAAACCATAGCTTGTAATAGGTCTCCAAAATATGTATAGAGTTTTCGTTTTTGCTGGTTTGCATTTTCTCTGATTCTTTGCACATCCATCCATACCAACGATCGAACTAGACTCTTTGACACTTTCCATGCGGCTATTAGTTTTACCATTATACAGAACAGATTTTTCGGAAACCTCTCCTTAAAATCTCAAGAATTACTGAACCAATACTAGGCATGTTTGTACTTATTTGAATGCATTTCCTATGTTGATTCCAAATATGGTGATTAAATTACATAATTTTGAATTTTTTAAAACATTTTGGGACATTTTGGATTGTCGTCTGCAGACGCCTGCCGCGTGGAAATTGTTAATACTTGACACGAAAGTATGGGGCTGAAAAGAAGCCTTTGCTTGTTTATGATCAACACATTTTTAAACCGTTGTCTTGCCTATTGTGAATATATATGGTGCAATAATAAATTAAACACTTTCCACGCGGCAGGCGTATGCAGACGAGTGTTCCAACATTTCACAAACTGATTAATGAATTAAAATTAATGAATTTCATAAACATATTTGGAATCTCCATGTGAAATGCATTAAAATAAGTACAAACATGCCTAGTATTGGTTCAGTAATCCTTGGTATTTCTCAAGACCTTGTGTGTGTTTTCTAAGAATGGTAAACTCTCTTTCATCATTCTTTATTCAGTCATTAAAAATACAGTAATAGCCGCGTGGAAAGTGTTACATCAAAGCTATAGTTACACTTACTTGGTCTCCTTATCATCTGTTTCTCCACCACCAATTTGCCGTTATAGTCCCTCAGATACACCTTCCCATAAGATCCCTCACCAAGCTTCACCGATCTGCCTTGTAACCTCACAGCCTTGATGTCGTCTTTGTCGAGCAATTTTAATCCTTCCAAGACGCGCTTATTCCTCGGGAGATCATAGAACTTGCGCAATTTACGCTCGCTTTCTCGTTGTCTCTTTTCCTCGGCAGGGTTGCTTTGGGTGCCCGCTGCGTTGTTGATGCCAGCTCCGCGGGATTGTCGCTTGCTTGGTGTACTCTCTGAATTGCTGGAGCCCGATTCCCGGGTAGCCGGACGCTTCTTTGTATTTTCTGTGCTGGAACTGCTCGCTGAAGAAGTAGGTTGTACTTTGAGGCCAGTCTGATGATGACCATGTTGACGTTTCGTTTCCGGAAGACCACTAGGCTTGCCTGATTGGTTTATACCACTAGATCTGGGTTTGGATTGCTGATTCGTTGTATCTGCTGTCGTGGATATGGTAGAGGAGCATCCTCTTACGTGGTGGTCCTTGTTGGATGTCTGGAGAACTTTCCGTTCAATAAGATGCCTCTGCGTTGTCCCACTTCTGGCACCAGTTGTTCGTGCCGGTTGCTGACTCGTCGTGGAGTAGACATTGATTTGCCGTTTGGAGTTCTTTCCATTGGCATGATTGGTGTGTGTCATTGGTGTGCTATCCGATGCTCGGCTTCTTTGGTTACCATCAACTTGAGCGGTTGTTGATGATTCACCGGTGCGATAATTATGGACAATATGACGATTTTTCCTTTCGACAAAGTTACTTGTTGTGAGACCATCGCCGTGTCCTCTTCCATTATTGCAAGACTGGTTGAGTGCGATGGCATTCTCGTTCATTTGATGACGCTTCATGGGCAAGTGATTTTCTTTATCACTCAGAACAGAATGCTTGAGTTGACCTTTATAATATTCGGATTGTGTTTCAGAACCTGGGTAAACCACAGCGTTCTGTTGTCGATTTGCTCCTCCTTTTGCAATGGTCGACGTCCGCATTGGCGTTTGGTTTTCATGTATTCCATGCTTCCTCTCGGTAGACATCGGGGCAAATTTGACAGGGTGCTGTGGCCTCTTGGTTCGGTGGCCATTCTCTTCCACCACATCGATGATCTCCATATCATCAACAACATCATTGAGCTCCTGTTGCAACCTTGCCGAAATACCACCTGGTAATTTGTTTGCGCTAAATGTTGACCTTCTTGCTGAATGGTCCTGCTCGCTTCTCCTTTCAGAGACTATCAAGCTTTTTCTCTGGTGTTTTTGCAGTTTTTCCTGACCAGGGTTTGTGTTGTATGACTTGATATTGCCCCGTTGCCTTTTCACAGGACAAGTATTTGATTGCGTCATTGGTTCGTCACTTGAACTATGAACAATGATCGACGGGCTTGTATCGTTCCCCGCCCCAGATGATTTCAATGGAACGTCATCTGAATTAGTCTTTGTCAGACTGTTGTCAATCTTGCAACATGACTTCTCGTTGGTGGTCCGTAATTTCAAGGCACTTGCAAGTGTTTTCCATGTATCCGTCAAAACCCGTTGACGGGCAGGTGGTTGCGTTGTAGGTTCTGTACAGTCAAGATCACAGATGGCAATATCATCTTCGACTAGTTCTGTGTCCTTGTTTCCTGCGGTCCACTGAAGTGTCGCATCTGGACTTGGATCCATCTCATGAATAAGTCTGACATTCTCCTTATCCAGTATATCGTCCCTGCTGGCGGCAACGGACTTATCTTTGCCTTTGCTATTCACAGACTTAGCTGATATAGGTCTGCAGTCGTTATGCGTCAGGTTGACTGCTCTAAGTGGCCGACGGCGTTCATGTTGCTTAGAGGTATTCCAATGTGACGTCATTGTTTTCGCAGTAACATTATTCACTGATGGAACAATCTGACGTCGAATCATTGGGGGAGGTTTCGAGGACAAGATCTTTGTATCCACCGGTCTTGATGGTCCCACTGGCGAAGGTCGGGCATTGCCGTGATCAAGCCTTCTTTTATTCTGGATTGAGGAAGTCTGTCGGCTGCATTGATTTTGCTCGGCAGCATCGCGAATGATGTCATTGTTCTTTTTAACAAGGGCTAATGCAGCTGCTATCTTCTCCGTATGGTTGTACCTATGATAAATGATAAAAAGCGAAACAAAGAAGGGACATTATTGATGAGTCTCAATTGAATTCCGGTATCATTGATCTTCTGGGACTCCCCTTAACAGTCCGTAAAAGTGCGAAGTGAACGCAGCCGGCGACACCTGGCATAAAAGGGCCCGTAGAACAGCTCGACTCTAGTTATGCACTTATTGCAAGCCCGGCCCCCGGGGACCCTGGACATGGCGGGGACCATGCGGGGCTGTTCACGAATGTATAAAAAACGGTGCCCGGCTATGCTTAGGAGTGTACGGGTGCCGGGGCGTGTAGCGCGGGTGTAAGCTAGCTATAATAAGCTAGAGATGCGGCGATTGACAGAATAAGCCCAATTAACACAGGGAACACATAGAAATGCATCCCGTTATGGTTGCAGACAGAAATTAAGCGACCCACGGACATTTGTAAAATCAGTTGACTTTTTTTAAAATAAAAAAATCATTTTATTCAGTGAATTTTGCTTTATTCCGTATTAAAACGAAATAAATAAATTTTACAAATGTTGAAAAGAAATCGCGGACCGGCCACCTTACCCAAAGTGTACGCCCGGCTAAAGTCCGTGGGTCGCTTAATTTTCTAAGAGTGAACAGCACCCGTCTTTAGTTTACATCTTTAGTATATATTTATAGGCCAAACAAAGAACAAAGTCTTTCTCAGAAGCCCGCCCGCATTGGTATGTGAAATGAGCTAATAAGGCGCGTAGGTCTATGCGCTGGGGGCTAAAAACCTTCTTTTCTTTTTTTTTGATCTTTTTTTTAAATTTGTTTAAAAAGTTTTAAAAAGTTCTCTGTAAGCTTGGATAAGCAAAACAAAAACAAAAATAAAAAAAATCAAATAAAATCGCATACCGCATAACCTATTTTCCAAAAGAAAAAAAATCAAAAAAAATCAAATCGCACAGCACTTACCTTTTTGCACAATGTTTCTGAGACAGACTTTCTTCTTTGTTTGGCCTTAGCTTCCCACCTTTCACCCTATATAGTATATTATTCATAGGCGCCTATTTTTTCGTAGAAATTGAGATTTGTTCTACACCATTTGTAACCTGCTGGAATGTGCTCGCTGCTGCTATGCGTGTATAGCCTTTATATATAATGCGTGTATATAAATGGGTCAAAAAAAGTAAGCCCCCCCCCTAAAATTAGATTACTTTTTGTTTACGTAACTTCACACACAATTAGACGTTTCGAAAAGTTGAAACGATTATGAAAAGAAAAAACGCTTGGCTACCAATAGAAAGTTTTACATTTTCTATATCATGTTTACTTTTCCCAAAACAGTCACATTTCCCCAAAATGATGCATGATGTTTTCAGAAAAGGTGGCACTTGGTCCATACCAGTAAATTTAAAAACTCTCTCTCGTGTTTTTTTGTACGACCAAGTTTGTTTGCATAACTTCGCACAGGATTAATCGTTTTGAGAAATTCAAAAACTTGTGAAAAAGTGCTTGGCTTCTCACAGAAAGTTTCTCATGTTCAATATCATGTTTACTTTTCCCAAAATTGTCTCATTTTCCCCAAAACGATGTTCTCAGAAACAGTGGCAATTTTCAAAATCTTATACACTTTTGTTTGCGTAACACCGCCACCCAATTAAACATTTTAAGAAATTGAAGCTTTTCTGAAAAGGAAAAACGCTTAGCTATATGCACAAAGTTTCCCATTTTCAATATCATGTTTACTTTTCCCCAAAAAGTCAAATATCCCCAAAATGACGTTTCCGTTAACATGAAATTTGCCAAAATCCAATACAAGTAAGTGCCACTTTTTCGGAAAACATGATTTTGAGGAAATGTGACTGTTTTGGGAAAAGTAAACATGATATCGAAAATGTAAAACTTTCTATTGGTAGCCACGCGTTTTTTCTTTTCATAATCGTTTCAATCTTTCAAAACTGTGTGTGAAGTTATGTAAACAAAAGTATCTAATTTTAGGGGGGACTTACTTTTTTTGACCGCTTTATATAGGCAGGAGTTTTTATGCTTTGCCCAAAATCGACAATTGGAGACAAAGTCCTGAACATTTGAAACTCAATAATTATTACAATGTCCTAATAAAATTAGTGGGTCCCCAATGTGTGCCCGCACCTCTGTCCAACGCTGGATCCGCACCTGTGTGCCCCACGACGTCCCTGCATTTTTGGACATAATTTATTGGACGCGAACAGCAAGTAAAATAACCTGAAAATAGTATTTTGAAATATGTACCACTATTATAATTGCCGACCCTGATTTCCTGACAAACCACTGGACCATGTCCAGAGGGCTCGTGGCATAGCCAGCTTTTTAGTGAAACAAGAGGGGGGGGGGGCGGGGGGCGTACAATGACGAAAGGCATGACGAACCAACGAAACAGTGGAAGGCCATTGCTAGCGACGGGGGGGGGGGGGGGGGGGGGGGGGGGGGGGGGGGGGCGGCTCGATCCTTTTGGCTACGCCCTGGGAGGGCTGCAGCAGCTATACACAGTGGATTTCGACCGCCCCTTGTCCACGGCTGAATCAGAATCAGACTATATTTAGCGGTTCTCGGATCGGAACTGGCGTATTTGTGGCCATGCTGAGGGAACTTACCTTTTCATCAGACAAGGCTACCGTAAAATAGTTTTAAGCTTTTATAAGTTTTCAGTGAAACAAGTTCCTTGAAAGAATTTATAGCAGCGATAAAGGTTTCTATAATACTAAAATACAACTTACATTTTTCCGCTCTACTCAGGCAATCTTCTGCTATATCTTTAAACGATATTGAAAATTAGATAATTTCTGAAGTTTGTGAATCAATCTGACATTTCAGAGTGTCAAAACGATAATGAAACGCAGTTGCTATCAACACATCCATTGTGCGGCTCAACGCGTGTTTGGTTGCCCTATCAACGCGCGTTAACGCTACTGACTCGTTTCACTGACGCGCACTAAGCGTGTACAGCTTTATCGGCGCACTGTTGACGCAGTTTTATGTAGTCTCGATTGATTGTGGCCCGCATAAATCGAGTCACATAGTTTTAGAAAGTGGAAATAAGATATTGTTATATAGGTCATGAGACTAATCATTTCTAAATCAAATAGCTATAAATTGATATGGGGGCAGGGCAATGACATAAAACACACATAATATTTGAATCCCTTTTTTAAATTTAAAAATGGACATGGATTTATTTTTGGAGCTCGCTCCAACCTTGCAGAGTGCCGCCCCTGAAAAAAATAATTGACCGGGAAAATCGGGAAGGCAGCGGAAAAGCGGGATGGCAAAGGAAGGGAAAGAAAGGAAGAAGAGGGACACAAAAAGGGAAGGAAAGGGAAAGGGAAAGGAATCGGACAGAAAGGAGAAAGGAAGACAGGAAAATTAGTTGGAAAATTGCCGTTTTTCACACGCCGGTGGGGACCCCGTGGGGACGCAACGCCTCTACCCCCTTGTCATTTTCTTACTCGACGGCAATTCAAAAAGTTACATGAAAAACCTGGCTACTCCACCGGGTCGAACTGGTTTTCACCGGGAACCCCCCCCCCCCCCCCCCCCCCCCCCCCACGACAAGTGCCTGGCTATGCCACTGATCAAAGCTATATAATTATGTTAACCCTTTCCACGCTGCAGTCGTCTGCAGACGACAGGTCCAAAATGTCACAAAATGTTTCAAGAATATCAACATTATTGAATTTCATCAGCATATTTAGAATCCCCATGAGAAATGCATTAAAATAAGTATAAACATAATTATCTAGTATTGGTTCAGAAATCTTTGAGATAGACTTTGAAATTTGGGAAAGGTTTCTGAAAAATCTGTTTTGTATAATAATGGTAATAGGCCTACTAATTATACCGGTACTAGCCATGTGCAAATTGTTTATGTTATAGGTGGTGTGACCGGTGACGTCATGTATTTACAAATGGGACACCCTCTGTTGATTCCCTCCAGGCAGAATATACAGTAAAGTTAATGAAGACAACATGAAATTTCTTTCTAATGAATTGTAAAACTCATTTATTTTTAATTTTTTGTGTGAAATGCGATAGCTTATCGCATTCCTAAGCAAATTTAAAGACAGTTTTGATAACAATTTGCTGTGACACCACAATCTAGTTAGAAAACCTGATCTGGCCTATGTAAACTATAGGAACTCTTGCCCGGTGTGTTTTGTCTCAAATCAACAGAGGGCGTCCTAAATGTAAACAAAGGTCACCTCTCCATGTCCAAATTTAACAATTTTTGTAACAACATTGTAGTGAAGTTGCAAGTTAGTTTTGAAAACGTAATGATACAACGTTATACAAAGTTGCAACGACATTTTGTGGATGTACCCCAACGTTTTAAAAAACGGTCTTAGCTTTTCACCGATGCGTACAAAAAGTAGAATGTTTCACTGGCTTTTAGAGGACACTTTGGGTCAAAAAATGTGCCCTATACGCGGCTTTTCTATTACATAAATCGAATAATTATGCTTCATACACTCGGCGCGTATAATTAGGGTGCTCTTCAGAAAGGGGCGGGTCATAAAATGGGATAGATTATAAATACTTTGATCATAAAATAGGGGTCATATATTTTATTTTATCACATTATAAAATATGGGTCATACGTTTCTGCCCATCAGGATGTTCTTGTTGGTTATAGGCCTATAATGGCTCTCAAAACCACCCAAAATGTGTAAATATGACACATAATGAAAAGGGGGAGCATCATCAAAGTATGGCTGAACCAAAATTCGGAAGAAAAAGAGCGTAGCGCCCTATATATAAACAAATTGCTTTTGTCCCCATTTTTGTGGGGGCGGGGTGGGGGTGGAGGGGTTGTGTAAACAAATCTGGTTAGCAGGGCCGGGGGGGGGGGGGGGGGGGATATGTAATTTTAGTTTCAGCTGTAAGAGGGGGGGGGGGGGCGTAAAGTAATATTGACTTACGAATCTCAAATTTGTCCCAACCGCCCTCCACCATAAACAATGAACGGTCCCTATATAAAACCCATAATTTATTTTCAAAAATGTGCGTTCTTACTTACCAAAATTTGAAAAACAAACCAGTTCTTAAGAGAAAACCAGTTCTTATAATACCCTATTTTTCGTCATAGAATTCTCTCAGTTCAGTTCCGAAGCCCCCCTCTTTGAGACCCTGATGGGCGGCACACCCCTACCAAAAAAAAGTTGAGTGCCCCTCGGGCTGAACACATTTAATTCAACGTTAGGCCTATGTTTGAACGTTGTATGAAAGTGCTAAATTAATGTTTTCTTAAAACCTGGGACTACGTTCCGAATGTTGCATAACATTGACCTAACTTTGCTAAACAGCTAGCCTTATCTTAAAAGCTGTGATAACGTTATGTGTTTATGGGAAATATTTTTCAGCTCATGACCAACTGACCAATTTCAGGGCGTTTGTTTATAAAATTTTAGTTCATTGCTGACCCGACCAAGACAAATATTTGTCATGATTCTTTGCACTTTGGACTCCGGTATAGTAATGACGATGACTCGATGACGGTACTCAGCGATGTACTGTCGAGAATTGTTCCATCACCAAGCACCAAAAGCGTTGCCCAATCTATCATAAAACCACCCTTAATATTCTATATTCTATAGTTTAATACTCTCAGAGTCCATTTAGCGCCCAATTTGTGTGCTTGATTGAATCTGGCAACACTGAACGGATTCTCACTCACACGGATGTCCATCATAATTCTGTAGGTCTACTTTGATGAATGGAGCTATGGAGCTATGGAGGTTATGGAGCTATTGGTCAATATGGAGCGTTGGTTTTTGCAGTAAGGAAAGTACAAATTAATCAATGGATGAACTTGTAATTTGTTCGAAATGACTAAGAAATTAATGTCGATTAATATCATAACATTGAAATTACACCGTGGATCCCGAACAGCCTATTGATAATCTCCGTAAGGGCCGTTGTCATCAATCGAGAAGGGGGCGACTAAGGTCGCTATGCATGAGCGAGTCTCATCCACCAAACGGATGTTTGGTTGGGTAAGTTATTTCATAATTTCAAGTCAATTTCTATGGTGAATTCTTTCTGTTTCTTGTTACTTTAATACTATATCATATTTTGCTATACCAAATACTTTACCGAGTCTGACTCTCATATGGATTTAGTATAATTAGGTGTCCTTTAGCCCAAGTTATCCGTGAATAAAAGGGATGGTATGATGAAATTTAAAAGATATAATTATTTCTATTTCATACCAAATCTAAATAAATCTCCGAAGAATTTGAAATTATAATAGTTATTATAGTCTTCGAAAGGCTCATGGCTGCTAGGTATTGTACTACACAATATCATCTTATACCATGTATAGGCCTACAGGAAGGTGTGTTTTAAATATATATTGCTGTGTGTTTATACAAGCATAACCTCACAATATATCCTGTATTTGAACAAGACAAGGCAAACCCTTTCTTCATTTCTGTGATGTGCTTGCCTAACTACAATATTCAATGCAGCTAAACACACAGGTTGCTGTCCTCAAAGACCAATACATTATTATCAGGGGCGTACCGACCGGGGGGGGGGCAGCAAGTTACCCCCCCCCCCCCACCCCCCTCCTGGCTCCAAATACCCCCCCCCCCCCCCCCCACCTTACGTGAAATTCACGAGGTGACTGACTGGGGAAAAAATTGGGGCAACCTTTTACGAAAATTTACGCCACTGTCGGGACGACATACTTATGCCCCTCCTGGCTCACATGCCGCGGTACGCGCCTGTACATCATTATACAGAACAACCAACCAGTTGCAGTGACAAGTCTGTTTTGAAAACATGAACAATTTCTTGCCTTTAGATAACCGGCGTAGATAATAGATGCACAACAATTACTCCATCATCTTATTTACCAATGTGATATTGTCAAACATTTTTGGAAACAAAATCTCTATTTATAAAAAGTATAATTTGAGTATATCGCCCCCAAATAGTTATTTTTAGGAACCCTCACGATGATGCTCTGAAAAGTCTTATGATAAATAAATTAGGCCTCTAGCCAAATTACATATTTCATATTAATATAGCCAAAATACAAAACACACGGCCACATGTACATTCACGGCTGTTTGACTGTCCGATTTAGAATTAAAATTATGGAATAAAAAAAGATTACATAGTGGCCCCGTTATGGTTTGACCTGATTTTGGTAGCGCTAATGAATACGAGTATACGGTGAAAATGTCAAGAAAATTGTTCGAGCCCTTTTTAGATTATCGGCATTTTTTACTTTACACACATTTTACATGTAACTCTATGGGAAATGTGGCCGATGAAAGCGCTATATTACAGTAAATGATAATATTCAAAGCTCTATTCCTCAGAAATGGCACCAACAAATGTTCTGAAATTTCTACAAAAGATTTTCAAGTTTTTAAGTAGGCCTATATTATATAATAAAACTACTCTTCCATGCGGAAAAGTTCTGTGCAAAAAGCAAAACCACACTTATATGAAAAGAAATGGCGTGTTTGGAAATCACTATTATTATGTTAATTTCTAAGCCATAGTTTGTCAAAGTAAAACTATAATTTAAGTTGTATTCATTTTTACTTGTTGATTGTTCCTTTCGTTTGTATTTTTTCATGAATTTCATTATGTATAATCTGTAAACACGATTATTATGTAATTATGAATATATGTATAGATGTAGCTGATGTATAAATGGTTTGTTGAAATGTGTGGAACTAAATAAAGCCTAATAAACACCCAAATACGCCTCAATGATAAAAATTCCCTCCAAAATGTTACGCATTTTAACTACATATTTTAGAATACCAAACAGTTTCGTTCGTTTAACGGGTGTGTGTATACTGTTAGGTGGGTTATGGGTCGCTCTTCTACATGTATAATATAATTCTCTATTTTATACCCCAATACCACAGGAATGACATTTATTTTCATTATATAATCCCTACACCAGCGGTTCTTAAAGGCATATTATGTGATCTTTTCTAGATAGCGCCCTCTTTTCATTATTTTTTTTAGAAAGTAGATTTTCTTGCAGATTTACATTTCTGATCATAAATCATACATACATTCCAAGTTACAGAGCGATACGATTCCTAATTACCTCAAAATCATGGTTTTAGAGTGAATTTAGAGTAAAAATATAAACTGTCGGAGTTATCCGACAGTTTATTTTCACTCTAAAATCATGATTTTGAAGTAATTAAGAATCATATCGCCCTGTAACTTGGAATGTATACGTACGATTTATGATCAGAAATGTAAATCTGCAAGAAAATCTGCTTTCTATTTTTTTTTCCGATGTTGAGGGCGTTCCCTGGAAAGATCACATAATATACCTTTAACCTAGGGGTCGTGACCCCCATGGGGGTCGTTTAGGATTTTCCAGGGGGTCATGAAGGGGTCATAAATATAAAATATAGCTTTTGGGGGAACCATTTCAATATTTCGCTCTAAAAAGGCTTAGAAAAACCCAAAAGAAACGTTCAAATATGCAACATTTCCTGCTCGCTACGCTCGTATCATTTAAACTATAGGCCTACGCAGTTTCAGTTTTAATAAATCGGGCTGTTTTTTTTCAAAATAAAATTGGGGGTCACAGTAGGCCTAAACTGCGTAACTGACCAAGAATGTCTGATGGGGTCGTGGGGCCAAAAAGGTTAAGAACCGCTGCACTACACAGACTGTAACAACAAGTATACACTTTACAAACATCATTGCACATATTCTAAAGGCATTATTATTTTTTGTTTAATAGCTTGTTGCTTTTAAAAGCAATGTCTTGAACTTAGAACTAAACTTTATTTCGTTCAAAATGATGGTATAATTGCAAAGATGTGACACATTTTCCAAGACCAAACTAATCGTAAAATAATTTGCGTCACTTTAACTTCCACGCGGCAGTCGTCTGCAGACGAGAGTTCCCAAATTTAACAAAATGTTTCAAAGATGTCATTGCATTTCATCGCCATACTTGGAATCACCATGAGAAATGTATTACAATAAGTACAGATAGGTGGCCTATATGGATCAGTAATTCTTGAGATAAACTTTGAAAGTTGTGAAAGGTTTCTAAAAATATCTTCTGTATATTTGGTAACACTACTGCACTATACATGTTATAGAGGCATGGAAAAACTGGAATGAAATGAATCATACTGTGAACATACATTTACATGAATTGACTGCTATTTAGTGATAATGACACATTGTAAAAGATTGGATAGTGAAGCGTACTCTCTAAATGTAAATCAAGTGGCGTACCCAGCTTTTAGAAACAGGGGGCCACGACATAGCTGTACCGACAAATGTCATGATGAACCGACAATTTTTTTTACATACTCCAAAACAAAATCGTCAAGTTGCCCATTTTCCCCCGCCAAGTGACGTTATCCTCAAAACGGCTTCAAATCTTTGTTCCCAGGACGGGACCTGCAGGTTGGTCTCCTACTAACATGTGACTAATATAACAATAGTTTCTTGTCCCTTCATGCGATTGTCCCTTGTTCAATGTTTAGGATTAGGACTTTGTCAGATATGTTAAGATGTTAGGATTAGGACATTGTCAGTTGAATATTAGAATTAGGACTTTGTCAGTTCAATGTTAAGATTATAACTTTGTCAGTTCAAAGTTAGGATTAGAACTTTGCCAATTCAACGTTAGGATTAGGACTTTGTCAATTCAACGTTAGGATTAGGACTTTGTCAGGTGAATGTTAGGATTAATACTTTGTCAGTTCAGTTAACGTTGGGTTTAGGATTCTTAGGACTATGTACAAGTTCAATGTTGAAATTAAGAACACTGTATGCCTACTTCAGTTTAATGTTGGGACTTTGTACATCAGTTTAATGTTGAGTTAAGGACTTTGTACATCAGTTTAATGTTGAGATTAGGACTTTGTACATCTGTTTAGATGTTAGGATGTGGAATTTTTCAGTTCAATAGACTACACCAGTTTAATGTTGGGATTAAGACTGTGTCCCAGTGTAATGTTAGGATTAGGACATTGCACACCAATGCAATGTTCGGATTAGGGGTTTGTAGACCAGTGTGATGTTAGGATTAGGACTTTGTACACGCAATGTTTGGATTGGACTTTGTACATCTGTGCAATGTTGGTAAAAACTTGGTCAGTTCAATGTTACGAGTATAGGAGTATGGTACGTCAGTAATAACGAAAGGTTTAGGATATGTACGTCAGTTAGGATGTGATTTTGTCAGGTCAAAGGAATTCAAAGGACTTCCACAAACTTCAAAGAATATTCTAATCCTAACATTTCACTGGTGTACCAAGTCCTAATCCTAACATTGCACTGGTGTACAAAGTCCTAATCCTAACATTGCACTGGTATACAAAGTCCTAATCCTAACATTGCACTGGTATACAAAGTCCTAATCCTAACATTGCACTGGTGAACAAAGACCTAATCCTAACATTGCACTGTTGTACAAAGTCCTAATCCTAGCATTGCACTGGTGTACAAAGTACTAATCCTAACATTGCACTGTTGTACAAAGTCCTAATCCTAACATTGCACTGTTGTACAAAGTCCTAATTCTAACATTGCACTGTTGTACAAAGTCCTAATTCTAACATTGCACTGTTGTACAAAGTCCTAATTTTAACATTGTACTGTTGTACAAAGTCCTAATCCTAGCATTGCACTGGTGTACAAAGTCCTAATCCTAACATAGCACTGGTGTACAAAGTACTAATCCTAACATTGCACTGGTGTACATAGTCTTAATTCTAACATTGTACTGGTGTACATAGTCCAAATTATAACATTGTACTGTTGTACAAAGTCCTAATCCTAACAATGAACTGGAAAAGTCCTCAAATTAACATTGAACTGACAAAGTCCTCATCCTAAAATTGCACTGGTGTACCAAGTCCTAATCCTAACGTTGCATAGGTGTACAAAGTCCTAATCCTTACATAGCACTGGTGTACAAATTCCTAATTCTAACATAACAGTGCAATGTTAAATTAGGACTTTGTACAACAGTGCAATGTTAA
Organism: Ophiura sarsii; assembly: GCA_035610835.1. Taxonomy (NCBI): domain Eukaryota; kingdom Metazoa; phylum Echinodermata; class Ophiuroidea; order Amphilepidida; family Ophiuridae; genus Ophiura; species Ophiura sarsii. The sequence continues at coordinate 60,332,504 of CM069455.1, read as the reverse complement.
AATTAGGACTTTGTACAACATTGCAATGTTAGAATTAGGACTTTGTACACCAGTGCAATGCAACAAGGGCACCTCTTGAGGACAAAGTCGCTTTTGATTAGATGGGACTAATAAAATCGTAAATATATTTATGTTATTCTGGTCCTTAGGATAAGCAACCAAAAGCCATTTAAATTGCTAACACTGCCAGTAAAACGCAGTGTAAATTATCAAACTAATGATGCATCGTAGTTGTACTTTGGGCTAGGGGAGTGCTAGCAAACTCAGGGTTTAAAATAGATAGATGCGAGTCTTCAAGGGATTTGTTTGTTTACAAAGTTAGGCGTTTACCCAGCAAACACAGAACGTTTCCGCAACGTTGCACCTAGGTTGCAGTTAGGTTGCGTCATTTAAAACGTTTTAACAACGTTTTTATAACGTTACGGTTTGGTTGTGATTTGGTTGTTTTAAGTTGGTCCGTTGAAACGTGAGCAAAACGTTCTCTGAACGTTAAAGTTTAGTTCTAGTTTGGTTGCACTTAGGTTGTGGTTAGGTTGTCATTATAATCGTTCTTACAACGTTATTATGACGTTGCGGTTTGTTTGTTTTAGGTTGGTTCTTGGAAACGTGATTAAAACGTTCTCTGAACGTTGCATGCTGATCATCGGAAACGTTTACATAATGTTTTAACAACGTTGTAACACTCAAATAGTTGGTTGTTTTAGTTTAATCCTTTAAACGTGAAAAAGATGTTCCCTGAACGTTGTAGTTTAAGTTCTAGTTTGGTTGCACTAAGGTTCTGGTTAGGTTGTCATTAAATACGTTCTTACAGCGTTATTATAACGTTGCGGGTTGTTTGTTTTAAGTACCAAATCACACCCAAACCGCAACGTTATATATAACGTTGTAGGAACGTTTTAATGACAACCTAACCACAACCTAAGTGCAACCAAACTAGAACTTAACTGCAACGTTCAGAGAACGTTTTGCTCACGTTTCCATGGACCAACCTAAAACAACCAAATCACACCCAAACCGCAACGTTATAATAACGTTGTAGAAACGTTTTAATGACAACCTAACCACAACCTAAGTGCAACCAAACTAGAACTTAACTGCAACGTTCAGAGAACTTTTTGCTCACGTTTCCATTGACCAACCTAAAACAACCAAATCACACCCAAACCGCAACGTTATAATAACGTTGTAGAAACGTTTTAATGACAACCTAACCACAACCTAAGTGCAACCAAACTAGAACTTAACTGCAACGTTCAGAAAACATTTTGCTCACGTTTCCATGGACTAATTAAATAATGAATTACATTTTATTTAAAAAGGTTTATTACGAATCAAAATTTTAATACAAAACAATTTGGCATTACAAATTTGATGTACTAATCTAGGCGTATACAGGGTGACCCAAAAAATGTTAACACTCTGGGCACATAAGATATCTTAAAAGGACAGGAACACACGGGTCTAATCTTGATGTATTATGAAAGCTGAGTAAATAAGCTTTCATTTGCATTTTGTTGCGTTCCAATTGGTTATTTAGAACGGGAGATATGCTTCAGCAAACATGAGGAAGCAAAATCGGCTTGGTCCAATTTGCATTAATTACAACTATGATTACGAACTTGTAAGAATGCCAAAAACATTATTGTGCAGTTATTCAAAAGTAACAATACCATTGCAACATTTAATCATAAGTTAGAATGTATCGATTATTGAATATAATTGAATCTTTTCATTCATTTATCCAACGATACAAGCAAGTTATAACAGGTGGTATTACCATTGACATTAATTGGATGGACCATTTCAACAAAGAGCATGAAATGTTTCAATTTCAATTTTAAAGACTGCTTTACTGACTTTCTGGTTTCCTTGTGAACTTAGGCATTTTTATGCTTTTCCGTTAGTTCCCGTTTTAACTCAAGCGCAATATGCTCTTTTCTAAGCGTGTAAATCCGTTAAAGTTTGAATCGAATTCGTTCCTCGTGGGTATTGCACATGGAAAAAGAGTATAGAACTTGAACTCATGACAAAATACCTGTATAATTTATGTGGAATATATTTATTTATGTCTTTTAAGCTTGAAAAGAATCTGGCTTCATCACGACGTTCATATAACGTTCATATAACGTTTACACAACCAAATTATGTTACCTGGGCTGTAATCGCTAATTTGCATATTTTACCTGGCCTTACATGAGTCGAGTAAATTGTGGAAATAGCTCATTAGCATAATTTCAATGGTACAAAAATTAGCACCGGTGCTCGTTTGTAACCTTTAAATTATGGTAATGAGCTAATTTGCAACTTTTATTTATTTAAACCTATTTTTTTTTTTTTTTTTAAGTCGATACATACATTTAACAGCTTTTAACACTATAGAAAGTATTTTGATCTGCATACGTAAGTTCTCATATGTATAGCTAAAGGCAAGTCATTGTTCACTAATGCCATATACATTGAGCAAGAACATAGTACACATGAAAAGGTCAATGCCCGCCCCATCCCTCTATAATACCACTACCATTCCCTGGTTGCCATGGTGTAACTAACCGAATTTGATGAAAGTTTTTTACACGTTTGGGATAACGTTGTGAAAACGTTCAAGACTAACGTTCATACAACATAAAAATGTGTCGACAAATAAACGTTCTTTGAACGTTTAATCATAACGTTCCAAGAACGAAAGTGAAACGTTGTCACGACGTTCCAACAACGTAATAAATAGGTTATAAAAACGTCATTTGGACGTAATGGTATAACTAACAGAAGTTTTTTAAACGTTTGGGACGTTGTTATAACGTTGTGAAAACGTTCATTACTAACGTTCAAACAACGTAAAAATGTGTCGACAAATAAACGTTCTTCTAACGTTGGATCGCAACGTTCCATGAACGTTGTCACGACGTTCCGATAACGTAATAAAGACAGTATAAAAACGTCATTTGGACGTAATGGTATAACTAACAGAATTTCAAGAAAGTGTTTTAAACGTTTAGGACGTTGTGATAACGTTGTGAAAACGTTCATGACTAACGTTCATACAACGTAAAAATGTGTCGACAAATAAACGTTCTCCTAACGTTGGATCACGTTCACAACGTTCTTTGAACTTTTAATCATAACGTTCCAAGAACGAAAGTGAAACCTTGCCACGACGTTCTAACAACGTAATATGGTTAGCTGGGTACAGGGTGAGTCAGATGTACCTCGCAACAGTCGACTCGTGAAGTGTAATTTCGGAAGTCCTAAACACGCACAGTGAATGAGAAAAAAATCTGCACGCAAGTAATTATTATATACTAATAGGTAACCAAGCAAAGACGTTAGTGAAATGCCTTGTATAAGTTATCGGTTCTTTAGTTTGTGTCATACTTCCTTTATTTATACATTTTCAAGACTAAAAATTGAGCATCAACATTTCGTTAGAATTTAACCCCCAGTGGTCGTCGGACGGACGGCGACTAGTCGCGACCATTTGGTGGCGACGGGTCGACCAGGAAAAAACCTCTTGTCGTGCGAGGTGCCAAGTGGTATCATTGGTAGTATGCTCTTATCCATAAACACGGACAGCAATCAGTAAAGATGTCCTATTTATAAAAGGCTCAACAAACATTAAAGATTATATAGACAAATTATAACGGTACGAAAACACACTTGTAATTATGTACAATATGTACTGTGCGGTACGGTCATCTGAATAAATACTCCAACGTTTTGGCATTACTCTGTTGTTAATGCTAAAGCCATTAAAATCCTTTGAATGACCTAAACTTGAATTTCACATTATAATAAACTCAAAGTCCTTACAGATAATAAATATCCAGATTTTGAAAAAGTTTGAAAACAGGTCTTTTGTGATAACCTTTTATTACAAAAGACTTGTCAGCTACCCAGCCATTATACCAATCAAATAGATAAAAATTCCTTTTAAAAGGAAAGGGGCGGCCATATAAATTTAAAGAAAACAGATAGCAGAGTGTGATATACTACACATAGAGTGGTTATGTCATTAGTTTTATTTATCAATATAACATGAATGGAAATCATTAAATCCTGTTAATAATACTATAAAAAGTCAGGACGATGTTAACGAGTAAGAACATTAATTCAACAACTTAAAGCTGGCCTACCACGTTGTCAGACTTTACCACACACGAACTGGTCACACACCTGTCACTTGGGGACTGACAGTACAGAGTTAACATGGAGATATTGTCACCTTGTCAAATCCCATCGCCCCACCCCAATATTGACGTCGTGTCGGTTGAGATTGGCACTGTCGGTTCATTTGACCAGAGGAATCATGGAATTATGATGGTCAAAAGTACACAGATGAACTTTTTTCGCGCGCTTCAAGCTTGTTTAGAGCCAAAATGTACCAAATTCGCGCCCTACGCGCGCATTTCTTGACTCACAAAAATCCATTTTTATCCCCCCCCCCCCCCCCCCCCCCCCCCCCCCCCCCCCCCCCCATATGAATAACCTAGCTAAGCCACTGCTCCTATAGAAACAATTTTATAACCATTTTCATGATTTTAGCTTTTAAAACTTTTTTTTCTATCTCATTATAACAGCCTCGTGACAGATGGCTGTTACTACTCGTATGGTACTCTTGTATGATGTCAGTTGGTTTTGTCTATATTGCTCATGAAAAACTTCATCACAGCAACGCAATTCATATCATACAGCGTGACAACGTACCGGCAACACCGCAGACTCTGAGAAGATGGACCCGGGGAATTACAAATACGAACCACGATAGTTCGCGGTCCCCGGAGACATCGTCCGCAGCTAGGCCTTCAACTGTTTTACCAAGTAGGAATGTAATGAACGGAGGATCCGTTGCAATAGAGGACACGCCTACTCCACCACCCGTCTTACGGGAACTTGGAGGCTATGTTAATGTGATAGATAATAGGGTAAGTACAATGATAAGGATTTTCAATAGCTTTCGTTTCCGCAGTAAAAACCGTATAGGCATGATAGTCAGAAATGAATTAAAAGATTCAACCTGAAAGTAGCTGGCTGCGTAAAACTAAAACATAATTTTATGAATGTGAGAAGCACGGAATAAACGAGTATTTTGCTTAACTCATGTGCTAAGCCATCTCAAGCCGATACGATAAATTATCAAATATCATGTGAAAAAACCCACAATCAGTGGGTACGAAATGATTTTTAATGAAAAATTGTAAATATTTTAAAATAAAAAATAAGATAAACAGGGGATGGATTGTGAAGTTAGATGACCTGGTAGAGGTAGAAATCCCTAATGGCATCTTTCGTTATATTGTTACACTAGGTAATTTACAATTTCAACAACATTATAATAAGAATAGGAAACAAGTCTAACCATTTCAAAGGCATATTATGCGATCTTTTCCAGAGGAAGCCTTGAATTGTTTAGAAAGCACATTTTCTTGCAGATTTACAATTCTGATCATAAATCGTAAATATATTTTGAGTTACAGGATGATACGATTCCTAATTACTTCAAAATCATGGTTTTAGATTGAATTAAGAATGAAAATGAACTGTCCTGCTTTATTTTCATTCTTTAAACCATGATTTTGAAGTAATTAGGAATCGCATCGCTCTGTAGCTCAGAATATATTCATGATTTATGATCAGAATTGTAAATCTGCAAGAAAATCTGCTTTAAAAAAACAACAAGGATAGAGGGCGTCCCATGGAAAAGATCGCATAATATGCCTTTAAAAGTTAAGCGTTGAAGCAGCAAAGTGTAATAAAACATGTATGTAAAACGTTGTATTAGTTCATTGTTATTAATATCCACGTGGGTTTTTCGTCCTTATATTTTCAGCCTTTACAAATACACTGTGGTCAATGTGCGCTAGTTTCTAGCTCCGGACAACTTCTACAAAGAGGAGCAGGCGCTGATATCGACCAATCAGAATGCATCATCAGAATGAATAGCGCCCCCGTTAGAACTTACGAAGAAGATGTCGGTCGTCGTACCACAATAAGGGTTATAGGTCACGTGAACCTGGGAAAAGGGATTCACAACAATACCGCTATTCAAGAAGAACTTTTTGGGGATAATAACGAAAGGCCGGACATAGTGATTGTTCCGTGGCTTTACGCAGCAACTATCAATAAAACTACAGATCGTGCTTGGAACGTGGCTGTTAATTTGAGCAAGTCGTACCCGGATGTAGGATTTTATGTTTTAACTCCGAAGCAAATGAATATCTCTGAGGAGATATTTCAGAAGGAGGTCGGTATGACTCGGTAAGTGTTTGGTACACCAAAGACACCAATTGACACTCTCTTAACAAATTAGTGTTAACCCTTTTTACATGAAGTTTATCGATCAAGCGCTGTAACTTTTGACCTATTAATGCGATGTATATAAGAGTAAACATTTTTGGAAAGGAAATGAGTCAGAGAATCCATTTTTGCAATCAAATTTTACTCACAACTTTGACAAAAGCCCCACTTTTTTGATTAAATATTTTCGGACAACGTAACAAAATCAGGTTTTTTTGTAAAATGTCGAAATTGCACCAAAATCATCTAAAGACATATATCTTGGATCCCTTTTTTATTTTTAAGAGGAACGTAAAATGATAGTTCTGGAAAGCGGCATGGCTACAGTGGCGTGAGCAGGATTTCCCTAGTTCGGGGGGGGGGGGGGGGGGGGGGTTGAGGGGCGGGTGTCAATGGCTCTCCATTCCTCAGAATGACTGAACACCAATTTTCCCGACAGGGGATGAACTTCGAAGAAATCGGCCTGTTCTACGAACGAATGTATTTTAGATATGGGTGGGTCTGGGTCGGTTGGGCTTTTCCCCCTTAAAAATGACACAAATCTGTAAATGTTTCCCCGGTTTTTTGACGAACTAAAAAATGAAAATACGCGAATGAAACTGTTTCACTACTTGGCCATTCGTTTCGGTTTTATTAAACATTTTATTATTCTGATTCTGAATTATGTTACTGCATTGCATATACCATGTATACAGTGCAATGAAATAAAATTTCACAACCGACAATGACCGACTGGCTCAAACTATTGCAACAGCTCCCCCACTATTTCTGTAAACACTCAATAGCAACACCAGTGTTTAGATATCTGAGATATGGAACACCTACAATCTTGGAAAAAAGTCCTTGGAACGCTTTTGTTTTGAGCATTATGTGAAGATTTCTTTTCTGATATTTAAATGATGTTTATTTTGTTAAGAGCTGAATAGGACATCTTAGACGACAATTTTCCCTTCCCCAATCAATTTTCCCTTCCCCAAGACATTGACATTCTTCAACATTGTTGTTCCAAGATTCTTTTCCAGGATTGTAGCTATTAGAGTGTATTTTAAAATGCTTCGGTGGTATGATCAGTGGTCAGGAAAGGCATGCCCAGTAAAGTTAGGTTAGATCTGATTACGGATCACTTTCCACGCGGCCATTGGTTTTTTACCAAACACAAAACTGATTTTTTTTTTTAGCTGTCAAGGTCTATCTCAAGGATTACTTACCAATTCTAGGCATGTTTGTACTTATTGTAATGCATTTCTCATGGTGATTCCAAATATGGTGATTTAGTTCAATGATTTTGAATTTTTTGAAACATTTTGTGCCATTTTGGAATGTCGTCTGCGGACGCTTACCACGTCGAAAATGTTAACATTTTTCTGTTCATTTTCAGACAAGAGGAATGTTTGTACTTATTGTATTGCATTTCTCATGGTGATTCCAAACATGGTGATTTACTTAAATAATTTTGAATTTTTTGAAACATTTTGTGCCATTTTGGAATGTCGTCTGCGGACGCTTACCACGTGGAAAATGTTAACATTTTTCTATTCATTTTCACAGACAAGAGGCTCACACATGGTTGTCTACAGGGTGGATGTCGATGCTGTTTGCGATGGAAGCATGTGACGACATAGACGTGTATGGTCTGGTTGAAGACAATCATTGCGAGTAAGATATAAATACAAATACAGGCTATATCTTGCCTCACGTCCCGTACGGAATAAACCGTGTATAGCTACAACGTATTTTAATTGGTTTGAGCATGCGCACTTGAGTTACGGGACGTCTAGCAAGACATTTCCGAAATACAACTAACACAAAAAGTTCGTGACCAGGTGCTTTATGTTAGCTATTAATTAAAATCAGTTGTCAGACTTTCTTCCTCGCAATTTGACACCTCGTTCATGAAAATTGAGTGGATACTCCTTAAGTTATGATGATTAACCAGACCTGGTATCCCATATAAAGTAAATCTACTGCAACTTATTTTCTTCTCATTACGTGTGTTAACCCTATAACCCCCTCAATGCTAAAAAATACCAATCAAGTCCCTCTCCAAGCGCATGCGCCTTCGGTTTTCGATGACGTAGTCAACCGAGCCTACATAGTGAGCGCAGTATACTGCGCGAATGTGTAGCTGAGGGCCGTGGCTTAGTGGGTGGGACGTGGGGCTTGAGAACGGAGGGTCCCCGGATCGAATCCCGGAGATTTAGTTGGTGTTTTTTCTTCGAAAATTGCGATCCCGGTCAAAAACCCTAAACAGGGGTTAGGGTTAAGTTAAGTCAATTAAAGCATCTTTAAAAGTATCCATTCAATTCTAATGAATGATGTATTAAATTACGGGTTAGGAATCGAAATTGGCTCGATGAATGAATATCTGAGATTTTCGGGACCGATAACTGATTTTTAATTAACTTAACATAAAAACACCTGGCCAGGAATATGTTCTGTGTGGTATAGACGTGTTTTAATACATAAACAAATAAATAAAATATTACACAATTCGACAACATTAGAAACAGTTTTGTACATTGATGTCGGTATTTATTCAAATGACAGCTAGGTTGGACATATACTCAGTGAATACGCACTGAATGAAATTACTGTATGGATGGCAAAAGAAGAGCTCAAAGAGCAATATTTAATATAAAGGGACGACTTCCCCAGGCAAACGGGCCTCTCAGGTAGGGTCGGTTGGTTGGGCGTTTTTTTACACAATTTCGGGAATTGGGAGGGGGGATTTTCAACAATTTTCGGAATTTTCAAAACATTTCAAAACAATTTCAATCAAAATAAAATCACAACTCTTGTTGTGTATGACTATTGCACTCTAAGTGCATCTCATGCAACATGTTGTCATCCGGTTTGTAAACCTTGCCTTATACTTATGTTTTTGGGTTATTCGATACTAACAAGGGTAACACTTGACAAATGTGGGCAATTAAAGTTACAATTTTGATGTTAAAGTATGACTGTTTAAGAATGAGAATAAAGGTATTGTTTTTAGACCGTACCCGTTTTATATTGTCTGACATAAATGCGTTCGGTAGTATTATTTTCAGCGATGAAACAACTCCGCCTGCGGCGTCGCTGTTCCATTTAAAATGATACCACCGCCCGCATTTATGTCAGACAATATAACACGTGTACGGTCTAAAAACAATACCTTTATTCTCTAATTCTAAGTTATAACAACTACGAACATGCTACTTTTATCTTAGTAAAAATACAACTTGATCTATAAAGCAGCCGGCAATGCCAAACTAAATCAATTTCTTCTTCGTTCTAAGCTGGTGATTTAAATCTGATAGTAACTGGCTGCGCAAAGTTAATTATAAATTTCCAATCGACTTGACGATGGAAATCTTTTGTCTCCCAAGTAAAGAATGAAAATCACAACGGTTGCTAATAGTTGCGATACACTTGAATCGCACAATTAATGGATAGATTGTTTGCAGGTAAACAATTACTCTTTTTATTTAGACACATTTGTATTACATGGATAACTTAATCACCGTTTATTATCTCCTTTTCAACGCAGGAAGCACCCTAATGATACCGCCCTCTATCACTACTTTGAGCCAGACTTCCGTAAGGAATGTGATTATTACAGTGTCAGCGAAGGTATGCTGCGATATGGACACAAATTCATCACAGAAAAGGCCATATTTGCAAAATGGTCTTTGCAGAGGCCTATATTCTTTCACTATCCATCATGGACGGCCTCGAAAAGAAACTCAACTGAACTCGATACGCCATTTTTACGGACGTACAGAGAGGCGTTACGTAATGGGACATTAGAGAAATTACAATCAATTCCCAAAAAGAAAAAGGTTGTTGTGCGCAAAAGGAAAATCATCAGGGTAGTGCGCAGGAGGAAGAAATTAAACACTACTTCGTTAAAAACTGGTGACACTATAATTGGAGGAGGCGGTAAAATTGAACAAACGGTGCTCATTTTGAATAATTCTAGAGACAGAGGTTCGATAGCGGGGCGAGATTCGGATAGTGTCAAAAGAGCCGAATTAATGAGAATGGCGAGAAGGAAAATAATTCGCTCAAAAAAACCGAAAACAATAAATATTTGATTTTGTTCAAGAAGAGAAATGATCTACACATCATACAGACCTATTGCCCTATACGTTTACGACAATATAGGGCTTGTAAAGTAGTAGTGCCAGTGGGTAATTTATTAAAAATGGCAAACCTTCCGGGAGGAACATCTTTGCCGTGGCAGCGGCTACATCAGAAACCGCATGTCAACTGATTAATGCTGCAACGACTGCGTGGACGTGTGTTTTTTTGGCCATTGGAGTGCCAGTCGACATTTCCCGCTCAAATGAGAAATTTGTTATCTATGCAATCGGAGTGGTGCCTTGATTCTTGTCTGATTTTAAGATTAATATATAGCTAGCCATGGTGTTGCGTTATGGTTTTATTTAGTAGCTCTATAGTAGTGTCGGGCTAGAGTGAAATGAGAATAAATAAAACCTCTGCTATCAGCAACTTTAATACTATCCACGCGGCATACTATCCACGCGCGGCATGCGGCTGCAGACGACATTCTAAATTTCACAAAATGTTTCGAAAATGTCAAAATTATTGATTTTCATTATATTATTTGGAATCACGATGAGAGATGCATTGAACAAACATGCCTAGTAGTAGTATTAGGACAGTAATCCTAGAGATAGATATTAAAAATTAAGAATTTTTTCTGAAAAATCTGTTTTGTATAATGGTAACACTAAATAGCCGCGTGGAAAGTGTTAAGAAACGACGAACAGTCAGCACTGAAGAGTAACATGATTGAATCAACTGCAGCCAATTGGGAGTGGCAGAGCGATAAGAATGATTCGGCGGGAATTTGGTGTAGGCTTAATAATGAGTTGAAAGTTTGAAACACATTGAATCTTTTTTTCTTTCTTTTTTGAAATCGCAACATTATGACATGTAATAAGGACTCTTCGGAATAAAGACCCTTCGGAATAAAGACCCACCGGAATAAAGCACCTCCGGAATAAAGACCCTTCGAAATAAAGACCCTTTGGAATAACGACCCTCCGGAATAAAGACCCTCCGGAATAAAAACCCTTCGAAATAAAGACCCTTTGGAATAACGACCCTCCGGAATAAAGACCCTTCGGAATAAAGACTCTTTGGAACAAAGACTTCGGAATAAAGACTCTTCGGAACAAAGACCTTACGGAATAAAGACCCTTCGCAATAAAGACCTTACGGAATAAATACCCTCCGGAATAAAGAACATCCGGAATAGAAACCCTTCGAAATAAAGACCCTTTGGAATAACGAACCCGACCCCTCAAGACGACGTATAGTGTAATTTATCTTGTATTCATTCGTGCAAATTTTAACACCGTATTCTAGGCTTATGTCATGATCTAAGTATAAAACAGGGTTATTTTGTATTGTTCTAGGATTATGTCATGATCTAAGTATAAAACAGGGTTATTTTGTATTGTACTACAAATTTGAACTGATCTACCCAGTTATCATAATTCGTTAGGAAAACACTTTGCCAGAAATGTATAAATACAATATTTATTTGAAAATATGACTTACAGTACATGTATATAGAATTATGTTTATTTAAAACGTGAGCTTTAATTTGGGGTTTTGAACATAACCCGATCTTAAAAATGTTGTTCTTAGATAATGTTAATTGATAGAGCCGGTGCGAATTTATTAACCGTAAACAACATTTGGACAAAAACTGTCATCATGTATATTACTATACGCTTTATTCCGTCAAGGTAGCCTATCAAATGTTGTTTACGGTACTAATATTATCGCGAGCCGTGTGATAAACACCTCACAAAAAGAAAATATCCACTTTTTTCGAGGCTTGCTGTGTTTAATTCTTAGGACCCTAAATATATTTAGCAAGTGGGAAAGAAAAGGCATTTCCTCCCGCGCATTTTGACACCCCGTTTGTCACAATAGCACCAATTTGATGAAGCAGTGGTCATTTGAATAACAAATGATGCCGCAGTTTCCATTGTTGCACTTAACCCTATACCCATGAAAAGAGCGTTAACAAAACAGTAAATCTAAAGTGTACCTCTTTTTTCTCTCTCTCCATGAAAAGACAATCATAATCCGAACATCTCACATCGTTAATTGTTTCCAACACCTAACTGTATCTACTGGTGTGATACTTATCCTTTACAATGACCAGGATCGTTCATGATGTTTGTAAGCCAAAACACTTCTCTCCATTTCCGTGTTTACAACCTTCCTTCTAACGCCAAATCGACGAGCAACTGCAGTTACAGACACTCCAGATTTTTTTCATCATGTTCATTGAGAGAAAGAAGCGGTACATTTACTGTTTTGTTTACGCTCTTTTTACGGGTATAGGGTTAAGTGCAACAATGGAAACTGCATCTTTTTTAATTCAAATTCACTTAACCCTATACCCATGAAAAGAGCGTAAACAAACAGTAAATATAACGGGCACCACTTCTTTCTCTCCATGAAAAGTTTCTGGAGTTTCAGAAACTGAAGTTGCTCTTCGATTTGGAGTTACAAGGAAGGTTGCACGGATATGGAGAGACAGGTGTGTTGGCTTACAAAAATCATGAATGATACTGGTCATTGTAAAGGATGAGTGTCACACCAGTAGGTACAGGTGTTTGACACAATTAACGATGTGAGATGTTCGGATTATGATTGTCTTTTCATGGAGAGAGAGAAAGAAGAGGTTCACTTTAGATTTACTGTTTTGTTAACGCTCTTGAATGGGTATATGCAAAAAGTGCAACAATGGAAAAAACTGCATCATTTGTTATTCAAATGGACACGGCTTCATCAATATTGGTGTTATTGTGACAAACGAGGTGTCAAAATGCGCGGGAGAAAATGCTTGTTCTTTCCCACTTGTTGAATATATGTAGGGTCCTAAGAATTAAACACAGGGCGCCTCGAAAAAAGTGGATACTTCTTTTTGTGAGGTGTTTAGATGAAAAATGAAAAATAGTGTTGCTAATATGAAATCATAGTTGCTTAGTTCACGAGGTTGAAATGCCAGTGATAATAATTAATCTTTCTCTCGCGTTGGTCAATTTTTCATTTCTCCACCACCACGGGTTTATCCTTGGTGTAAGACAGCACGAAACTAACCTAGCATCAAATCCTTTATTGAGGGATTAAAGGATTATACAGCTTTAATCCGTAATAGGTCTGGACACTATAGTCTAACTTATAAATACATGAAATATCTTACACCAAGGATACGAGGGAAAGTATAATTATTATCAAGGCTATATTAAAAAATATTTGTCTCAAAGCTCTTCAGTTTTTCAAAATGCGAATGCGATTTTTTTAAAGGTTTTTTTAAATATTGTTTTTATAAATATAAAATATTGAAATCCTTGTAAAAGAGGCCTTTTGTATTTAAAATGATGTGATCAATGAAAATGTGAAAAATCTGTTAAAATTTGCGATTTTTAAATTTTTTATTTTTTTTATCTAACGCGCACCTATTAACTAAAGCGGGAGCTTTCAGACAAAAGATATTTTTTTAAATATAGCCTAAGTAACTTTGATTTCATGTTTTTCTATATATAGAATTGATTATTATTTCTCCATCATGCTTGTCGCTAGAGAAGCGGTAGAAATAGAGGAGATTGATCACTAGTCCACTATTCCTTTATGTATTCCTTGTGCTTCGATACCAATTGTTCTCGAGGGCTCAGTTGGTAGAGCGCTTGTCTGGAGTTCAGAAGGTCCCGGGTTCAAATCCCGGTCTTGAAATGAAACGAATTTTTCATTTCTCGACTACCACGAGGGAAAGATTAATTATTGTCAAGTACAACTAATAGTTGTAACTACAGTCATCACAATAAGTAACTGACCAGGCAATAAATGTGCTGATAATAAATGTGCTGATCAAACCATTGAGCGTATCGAGTCATGCATTTGTGAAATTCGTAGGTGGATGCAGGAGAATTTTCTCAAGTTGAATGATGAGAAGACCGAATTTGTTTTGATTGGTTCTAGACAACAAATGTCAAAGGTTCATGTTCCACATATTACAATTGGTGATGCGGACATCACACCTGCAACAAAGGCTCGTAATCTAGGTGCTATTTTTGATTCATCAATGTCTCTTAATGCTCATATTTCTAATATTGTTCGTTCTGCTTCATTTCATATCAGAAACATTAGTAGAATAAGAAAGTACTTAAATCCTCATGCCACTGAACAAATTGTTCACAGTTTTGTAACCTCCCGGCTTGATATGGGTAACTCCCTCTTGTTTGGCCTTCCGCAAGATCAGATTGCACGTCTTCAGCGTATTCAGAACAACGCTGCGCGCTTGGTCACTCTAACTAGGAAAAGATATCACATCACTCCCGTTTTAAAGAAGTTGCATTGGCTGCCGGTTGGTTACAGAATTGTATACAAATTGTTGCTCATTGTTTTTAAGGCTTTAAATGACATGGCACCGCAGTATATCACATGTCTTCTTAAACCATACATACCTACTCGTACACTCCGTTCCAGCGACAAGTCACTTCTTTGTGAACCTCGTTCCAAACACTCTTGGGGGGACAGAGCTTTTTCAATTGCAGCGCCACGTCTCTGGAACGCCTTACCCATTCATGTTAGATCATGCACATCCCTGGCACAGTTCAAGACCTCTTTAAAAACCCATCTGACAAAGGATGCTTTTTATTAAAATTGGGTTTTTTCGGTTTCATATAAATAGGCTATATTTCTTTAAATTTTAAATATTAGTAGTATTACATGTATTCACACATTATGATATCATTATTGACATAATTATTATACTATTAAGTTGTATTTAGTTAAATTATTGTAGATTAAGTTGTACTTTAAAAATGTATGTTGTAATGTAAGTTATTTTTTGTATCGCGCCTCGAGCACCATTTTTGGTGGATTAGTGCGCATTATAAATCCACATTATTATTATTATTATTATAACTCTAAAAGTATAACTCCTATATAAATATATTAAATTATAAACAGGTGGCATTGTTACGGTTGATCGATACGGCACACACGCTTTACCTGTCATACTCTCCCCGTGATGAAAAGAATTGCCCTAACGTTTGGGATCGTAACTTCCTCATTAATCAACCATTCTTAGCGTGTTTTATCTAACATTCAAGAAGAGATATTTCTCAACAACTTTATAATTAAATATGTTTATGTAGGAGTTATACTTTTAGAGTTATCATCATGTTTATTACCTGGTCAGTTACTTATTGTGATGACTGTATATTGTTTACTACCGTATTATTAGGTGCCAACTTAGCGGTTTTCACGTAGAATTAGTAACCAAGAAGCAAGGTTAAGGCCAAGTTATCACTGCAAATCTGTAATTCATGGCAGTATAGTCAATCTATATGCAAACTAAACATTTTGATCATCCTTGTAATCGATGAAATTGTTGATAAAACATGTCCACGAGAGTATTACGTAAATATATTATATACAATGTCATGAATTATAATTGCTGAGATATTTAAATCATGACAAAATTGGAAGAAACAATGAATCGCTGTCTTCCATTTGCAAACCATTCAAAGATTATATTCAATTGTTATTTATTTTCTGACAAAAAAGCATAAAGTGCGTGTTGATGATTATTTAACAATGCTAACTATTAATGATAATAATAAACTGATAAGCATCGAACCAACTTGGTTTTGTTCATTACTGACTTTGTCATCATCAGTATAGTACTTACTGTACCAGACAGATTCGACTACCTATCGAACATCTCTCTATATGAGCGTGTTTCTATACATGGGGCACTGCAAAGTTAACGGTAAGATTTTAATCCCCCAACTCGCGAAAAGTTACCGCTAAGATTTGACCTTTTGTTATACCAAACAATGCCGCACCTCCTGAAAAAGATTGCCCCGCAATGCGTAATCCAGCGTGACACGGTTCACAGAACACAACGTTAAGATTAATCGGCTGGCTGTTTCTACTGGGAAAGTTACCGTTAATCAGCGGTTCCCAATTCCACGATATTTCCGAATTCTTAAAATCCGCGGAATTTGCTTTAACCTCCTAAATGCATAGGCCTAGCACTTTTATTTTGATATAGGTGACCCGATCACTTAAGCTTTTTTCCCTCAACATATTATATACAGGGATGCAAGTGGGTGATTGATCAATTTCCTGAACTTTTTACGCGAGCTTGGCCAGATGGCCCGAGCATTTGCACGCCGTGTCAAACTTTTATAGGGGCTTGTTTGGAGAATAGGCTATAGGGTTTCACCCTTTTATGCTGAAATATCATCATCCGATTCCGGAAATGCATTTTTTTCTTCTTCCAAAAATTCTGAATTCTTTTCTTTTATGGCCAAATTTCCGGAAGTCTTATCATAGGCGTGCGCAGGATTTTTTTACCCGGGGGGCTTACAAATAAATTTCATTGGTTCGCACCGCTATCCGCGGTAACGCGGACAGGGGGAGTCTGAGGAAGGATGTGCCCCCCTTGGAATTGGATTTTTTTTTAAAATTTACGTACCATTTGGTGCGATTTGGTGATGTGTAATTTTGACCAATATTTTATTGAAAAGCCTTAACTTCATTTCCAATCAATATTGGCTTATTATCAATATCATTCAAAATTTGATTTTTTTCCCCTTCAATTTTGCAAAAGCAAACAACACGGCGTAAGGGATTGAAATTGCGAATAAATTAAAATGGATTTGCGCGTAGCGCGAAAATATTGGCTATTGTAAAAAGAAAGGTTTAAAAAACCGTTCCTGAAGCCATATTGTTAAGCTTGACTGATAATTAAACAGTGAAACTAATTTGCGCGTAACGCGCCAAAAGTGTCTATTTTAACACTAAAAAGGTCCAGAAAACGTTTCTGAAGCCATCTTGTTCCAATTGAATAACAAAGTAGTATAAAGATAATTGGCGCGGAGTGGGTTAACATTTGCTATTGTAAAAATAAAGGTTTAGAAAAACGTTCTTGAAGCCATCTTGTTAAGCTTGAATAATAGATAAACAGTGAAATTAATGCGCGCCCAAAAAAAGGTCTGTTTTAACACTAAAGAGGTTCAGAAAACGTTTATGAAGCCATCTTGTTGAAATTGAATAACACAAAACAATTCCCGCGGAGCGTGAACAAATTGGCTATTGTAAAAATATAGGTTTAGAAGCTGAAGCGATCTTGTTAAGCTTGGATAATAAATAATCAGTGAAACTAATACGCGCGTAGCGCGCAAACAAATGTCTATTTTAACAATAAAAAGGTCCAGAAAACGTTTCTGAAGCCATTTTGTTCAAATTGAATGCCAATATATTCAAAGAAAATGGCAATTGTAAAAAGAAAGGTTAAAATAAACGTTCCAATAAAACATTCCAACTAATGTGATAATTTCAAATTTCATTGTTCCCATTTTTTTCGATCAGCCGTTTGGCCACAATCAGAGGTCAATCAGAGGTCTATGTTGTAATGCATATCAATCTGTTCCTGGGATCATGAGGATTACAAAAGTCAATAGTTGTTTATCCATCCGATACTTAGTTTCCGAGATATTGGGCAAAATAGGTCAAAGGTCAACATTTTTCTCAAATTCTTTGTACGGGGGTCAAATTCTCAAAATTATTGACAGAAGGAATATAACCCACTTTCATTGTTGTGGCGCCGGAAGGAACACATGGATGGATGGATACGAGCTCGTTGATACATTACTTAATACCTGCACTTTGTTATTGTACAGTATCTCCAATCACAGATGGTTCCACCATCTGTGCTCCAATTCAGAATAAATTGATTCACCAATAGAAACGGACCTTTCTCAAAGCAGAATACCAAAACAGAACTATTATCAGTGTTTATAACTTGACAGTGAATCAGTGGCAAACTAATAATCATGATAATGGAGATATCTAGATCTACCGAAAATTTGACACCGAGGAGATCAGAAACATGCGGGAACAGCAAATTGCTGACAGTTGCACTGGCATCTACTGTAGCAGTCTTGGCTATATTAGCCATCGTCATTGCTTCGGTTAGCCTGGGTAATACGGGACCGACAACGGTGAACGTTTCGCTTCGTGCTTTCAACGATTCAACAGGTGTAGGTAGGTAGATGGACGCGCATAACACATCATTCGACTTCAGCCATGAAATTATACTTCCACACCGGGCTTCTACAGCCGGGGGGTCACTTCTTCATTTAAAGACTACTTCAAAAAACGTTCTGACATACACAACTATTCGACAAGATATAGTAACAAATTCAATCACCTTCTTCATTTAAAGACTACTTCAAAAAAACGTTCTGACATACACAACTATTCGACAAGACATAGTAACAACTTCACACAACTATTCGACAAGACATAGTAACAACTTCAATCTAACCACAAATAAGAGAATATTCTCGGACCACTCAGTTCGCACTAGTGGCCCCCATCTTTGGAACTCTTTCGAAAATTCATATAAAATTTCAAATTCAGTAAAACATTTTCATAATACATTCAAGCAAAAACTTATTTCAAATTACGATTAATTGATTTTTAGAGCACTATTTCAATTTCACTTTATGGTTATTTGATATTTTTTTAACAATGTCCTTTGTCTTGTCCGGTATATATTGTTGGTGTCATTTTTAGGTTTTAAATTTGGCTGTATTGGTTTTGTGTTTTATTGTCCCAGGGCTTCAGGGGATGGCACTTTACAGGCCTTTTTGGCCTTCCAGCCTTCTCCTCCATAACCGTTTCGTTTTTCTGCTGTTGTAAATTATCTGATTGTTTCTTACTGATTTTTGATGTAATTTGATGTTATTTGTGGTTTTGATGTTATGGAAATAAATGATGAATGATGAATGATGAATAAGTGTGTCCCAAAGTTTGGGACGCACTCAATGGCCGGCTGCCATCCCATTACGCTACAAGTCCCGCTTAGCAGCGCTATAAATTGTTGCCCTAAAAACCGGCACCAAATTTAAATATTCGCCTTCCATCAAAGCTGGTTGCTATATGACATTTTGATTGACAACTTCAACAAAGCGGTAACGGAAACAGCCAGTGAGATCCTTGGCAAACACCGACCAGTCAAGCAACCATGGGTTACAGCTGACATCCTCAATCTCTGTGACAAGCGAAGGGAGCTAAAGAAGACAAAGTTTGAGACGGAAGGGGCAAAACAGTACAGAACGGTCAACCGAGAAATCAAGAAAGGTATGAAAAAGGCAAAAGAGAGCTGGATTGAGCAACAGTGCCAAGGGATCGAAGAGAACCTTCGGCAGAACAACAGCAAGAAAGCTTACAAGCTTGTAAAAGACCCGACTTCCACAAAGCAAGGTTCGTCAAACCCCCACCATACAAGACAAGGGTGGAAAATGCCTTACTGAAGAGAAGGACATCCTGAAAAGGTGGACTGAGTACTGTTCAGACCTGTATAACCATACAGCCTCAGGTGACCCAGAGGTCCTGAACGTTCCTCCAACAAATAACACCGAAAACTATCCCATTCTTGGGGCAGAGGTGATAACAGCTGTAAACTCACTGAAGAAGGGGAAGTCCGCAGGAGTTGACAACATCTCAGCAGAGCTTGTCCAAGCAGGAGGAGATACCATGGTCGACATCCTTCTAACTATCTGCAACAAGATCTGGCAGACAGGAGAGTGACCCGCACCTTGGACACATTCAATGGTCATCACACTTCCCAAGAAAGGCAATCTTAGAGAGGAGAATCCTGGCTGCAGAGATGAGGTGCCTTCGCAAACTCCTTGGTATTTCCTACAAAGACCACATCACCAACGTCGAAGTCAGAAAAAGAATTGTTGTAGCCTTCGGTGCTTATAAAGACCTCCTAACCACAGTCAAAAGACGCAAGCTACAGTGGTATGGACACGTGTCCCGATCAACAGGACTTGCCAAAACGGTATTACAAGGCACGGTGCCAGGAGGACGAAAGAGAGGTCGGCAGAGAAGAAGGTGGGAAGACAACATATCTGAATGGACTGACCTGAAGCTTAGTGCAGGGGCGGATCCAGGGGGGGGGGGGGGGTGCTGCGGTGGCTGCAGCACCCCGGGGTATGAAGAAGAAAAAAGAAAAAAGGGGGAGAAAGAAAAAGGAAAGGGGAAAAAGGAAAGGAGACAAAAAGGAAAGATAAGAGACGAAAAGGAAACGGAAAAGAAAGGCAATATTGGGGCTATAGAACAAGAAAAGGGCCTGATCAATATCATTTTGGGGGATCGTCTTTTCACAGCACCCCGGGGTGCGACCATCTTGTATGCGCCCCTGGCTTAGTGATACCTTGAGATTGGCAGAGAACCGACAAGGATGGAGAGAGCTGGTGGTCAGGGCATCTGTGGCGCCCCAACGGTCGACAAGACTACGGGATAGATAGATAGATAGATAGATAGATATGACATAATTCTCGTGTGCAACCAACCGGCTGTATTGCAACGCCCATTGAGTAGTTTAAACGCATGAGCGTGGATGTAATTTGCAACATAATGGAAACTCACCCACGCAGTTAGGAAGTCCCGCTCGAATTTAAATATACAACCAGGCAATCCTCTCGTAGTAATTGATAACAATAGGTTTACCAGACCGAATTAATAGCGCTCCTAAACTGGCAATTTATGTCATGCAATAGGAAACGAGGATCACCCTTTTTGAACTTGATAGAAGTACTACCAGCTAATTTAATAATAAATTGATAGAATTCCCTTTCCCCATATCACAGTAGAGTCTGCAGTGGTTTGCGTAGGTACAAATATGTATTTCCATCTAATTTGCATGATATTTGCATACATTTTGGTTTCAACACCCGAATTTGTATTTTTTGTAAATAAAATAAAATTTAAAATAGGTACGGATAGCAGATTTGGGCAAATATTTATAAACAAATTTTGCCAGACAGAAATACAAATATCTCGGCCATATATATATTAAAAACAATGGGTTTAATTAAAGGTAGATGACCCGATCACATTTTCGTAACACAGAATTATTTTAAACATACGGAGATTTTCATATCATATGAAAGCTCGTATTTTTCTCATCATCATACTGAAATTTGACGGCCTAAATCGGTATAATTACGGAGAAATCGATGAAATAACGTCGAATTACCGCGAATGGTGGTAACCACCGATATAGTTTGTGTACTACTCAATGGGTACAGTTCACAGCATCTTGTGCGTCTAAAATAAGAACCATTAGAGCTATGCAACTCAAACTTTGGAACACGACTTTTTTAAGGATGACCTTTCATGTAGAATAGAAAACTTCATGTTGAAAATCGGAACATCTACCTTTAAGCTTAATTTATGCACATTCTTAAATTTTGACAGTTTCACCAGTTTTCGTTTCATTTAAAACATCCATAAACCAATGTTGGAACCAAAATTCGCTTGTTGTGCATAGGAAAAATTGTTCTGCTTCCATTGTGAACTCCTTAGGGCTGATATCCAAACTCTCAGCGGTGTTACACCGGTATTACACCGATGTTATACCGGTATTACACCGATATTTGTATAGAATACCGGTATTACACCGATATTTGTATAGAATATCGGTTTACACCGATATTTGTATAGAATATCGGGGTATAACATCGGTGTAATACCGGTGTAACACCGCTGAGAGTTTGGATATCAGCCCTTAGCGAGATCGATATTATATTTATACAGTGATTAGTAATTACACATGATTTTACCAATATCTACGAAGCTTTATGGCCATGTGTTTTGAACTCGCAACCCTTCCCGTTGCATGTCCAGATTTTTACATTTTACACCATCTGAGATACGAATTAGCATATCGCAATAACTGCTTGTTCCACCCCATAAAAAGTATATATTTTCGGAAGGGTAATCTCACATGGAATCCAAATATGCGATTGGAATTTGCAGGACCTAATGGTAACATCTTGTGATTAAGAATGTTCAAAGAATATCGATTTTGTTCATATTTTGATTAAAGCTCAATATATAAATCAATATATAAAGCAATATGGCCATGTGTTTTGAACTGACCACCCAAAAGGGTGGCGGCGTTGCATTTTTGGTGACGAATCATCCATCTCTCTCCATTAACTCAACAACTAAATGTGGTAGAGCTATGGTTTAGGTGTCATTTGAAAGCTTATTTATCTAGCTACACTGTGTGAATAAATCAGGTATTTCTATAACTGTTTGGCTGAGATATGATTGATTATATTTCGAAAGTCAGGGGTGGCGGCGGTGGCGGTGGCGGCGGTGGCGGTGGCGTTGTGTACAATCTCTATGGGGAATATAGAAAATGTTCCAAATTCTACGTTCAAATTATAATAACTCCTGATCTCTGTATGGTACAAACATGATTTTGCGCTCATTTTACAGATTGTTTTATATTCTATAAGTTTCTGTTTCAACAAACCTGTCAACTATTACGTAACAATTGTAATCACGAATCGATTGAATTGTCCTTGGCCTTTTCCCTATTCACTACACAGTGACTTGCCCTAATTCATCGGTTTTACATACATGACTATAACAACAGAATTATTCAACCGATGATAGCAAAATTATACATATTTGGAAAGCTCTGAAATAGGGGAATTCAAAAATCTCGCTTAAATCAGGATATGGTGAATAGCCCAAAAAAGATATGTGAAAACTCTAATAAATATGAAATGTAAACGTTTGCGCTCATTTACTTCCCAATATAGTATATTTCAACAAGTTACCCTTGACAACCGTTATGTTCTGATGGGTAAATTGCATGAGGAACTAATATGCACAGTAAAATGATGATTGGGATAGGAATAAAAAAATATTGAGCTTTAATCAAAATATGAAAAAAAATCTATATTCTTTGAACATTCTTAATCACAAAATGTTACCATTAGGTCCTATGCAAATTCCAATCGCATATTTGGATTTCTTGTGAGATTACCGTTCAGAAAATATATACTTTTTATGGGGTAGAACAAGTAGTTATTGCGATATGCTAATTCGAATCTCAGATGGTGTAAAATGTAAAAATCTGGACATGCAACGGGAAGGGTGGCGAGTTCAAAACACATGGCCATATATAAAGCTCGCCGATAGGCCCTCTCGCGCCTATCGGCGCTCGAGGGCTGGTGCACTCATGCAAGGCCTCGAGCGATTATCAAGACGAATGCACAGTAGCTCATCAATTATCCTTATCATATATACTTCCAGCCCTTTTCCTTTGTCACGTTATCCATTTAGTGGAGCGGATGCGTGAAAAAGATGTTCACTTCTGGCAGGAAGCATGAAAATTGGCACATAGGAGTGTTTTGATGCACTTATTTCAAAAAGCCAGGAACCCACAGTTTTGGAGCAATGGTCCCACATATGCTGCTGATACTATTGCTGTCACTCAAATACGGCACATAATCTCCTGGCCACAGTTCGACATACGTGGGCGCACTTCGATCAGGCTGCGCACGCATGCTTGAACTCACAAAATACTGCCAACCAACAACATCAAAGCACCTGATTGGTCAAATTTAAACTGAAGCCTCTTTAACGCATTACGGTTCCGTGCCCTGTATAAAATCCAACTTTCTTGACCACGTCTTTGATGACATTTCCAGGGTAATAAATTATCCCCTCCTACACCATTTATCTGATTCATTTTACACCAACTGTGTCTTGCCAGCATGCGTGCTACCATTTCAACCGCTATCCTAAGCATAGCTCAAGGCTCTTTGGTGTTGGTGTAACTAGAAGCCATATATACTACTTTTGAAAATGTTCTTGTGATAACAAATTCCAACTTTTAATTTCAATTTGTCATAAAAAACTAGTGCTATATCATATTTTATAAAAACAAATGTTCAAATTTCGAGAAAAAAAAATCACATTATATTATCCAAAGAGCAGATTTTAGTTTTAAACTAGCCCAAATCTGCGGAAAATCACCACGTGTGGAAATAGTCATGTGGCAATACTGCAGCCCCTCAGGCTTGTTTCTAGTTCCACCGCTGCCACACTCAAGGTCCCCCAGCATGCGGTAAATGGTGTTGGATGGATCAAACTTGGGCTCAAACCTTACAGGCAACTGGAATGTAATGGATCGTCACGCTGCGCCGTATCCACCAACGCAGTGCTCCCGCTGCGCCATAACCATAGACGCAGTGGGGCGTGATGGTGCGTGGAAAAGCTCATGAGTTTTTCAGTTCTCACGTTTGAGCACCAACCAATCAGAGCCTTGAGGTCGAGATGACGTAGTGCGCACAACGGATAACCACGGCACCGTTTTGGGGTGAGGTTGAGCAGGCGTACTTTACGCGAGCTCAACCTCATTTGACGTGGGCCCATTCCAAAATACAACAAATGAGGGTACTAAATAATAGCACCAGCATATGTGTGACTACGGACAAATGACTGAGAGAGGGTTTGAACACAGATGGTGGACCACCATCTGTGGTTTGAAAGAGCAATTCTTTAAGGGTACTGCACCACGATAGCGGCCGCTGGCACTGTGCCAGCTGATTTTCTGACTCGAAAATGCGAGCGTAGCGTCATATAAAGGCGCGAGCGTGAATTACTGGTGTTGCGTCGCAAGCGCATTTTGACAAAATTCAAAATATTCCAAATGCGCGTCGATCGACAAAAAGCGCTATACGCGCATCTTCCCGCTTGTTTCTACTTTGTTCGTATGCCGCGAAAACTCAAAATAAAGTTTATAAGTGTAAATTAAGTGATCTATTTAGAGTGCCATACTACATCGGCGTACTCAAGAATTGGTCTGACATATCCACTGTATACAAAACTGAGCCCATCTTTGGTGAAACTGAAACGTTTTAAAGTCCGAAATTAGTTAGGAAAACATACACTATCAACGTATGTGCTCCCCACAAGTGCAGTTAGTTTTAAGATATTAAATGATTTAACAGACATTTTAGACAATATAACAGATGTTACCTACTTTTTCATAAAATTAACTTATTGCCCAAATTATGTTGGGCAGTTTGGCTCCTCAAGTTAAGGAATCTGCATCTGGCTAGTTCTATATGGAAAATTGCATGCATCTGGCAGACTGGAATATGTATAGAACTGTAGTGGTTTACAAGCCGTAGATCGGTGAACATTTGTGAAAATTATTTTGTTATTTTGTCCTATTTTCACCAAACCGCCATTTAAAAGGTTTTCATGGAAACCCCTAAAATTCATCAATATTATCATCAAAATGATATATAATTGCCAATCATAAAATCATCAAAATTATGTAGGCCTACTGCTGATGATACTAAAAGCCATATGATGAATAGTGGACACAGACCTTCAAATAAGAGTGATTTTACAAGTATTTCTGCCCAGAAATATTTATTTTTGTTTATTTTTGATGTTTTCCATGGTAACAAGCAAGTACAACTGGCACAACCAATCAATCTAAAATTATGCACAATGTTATAGAGAACATAATGGAAAAGGCGTGGTATAAATCTCATAAATAGTTGATTTAGAACAATTTTACTAAATCTGCTATGTTTGAATGGCTGCTATTTTGAAATCCAAGATGGCCGAAAAACCATTGCTCAAAATATGTGGGTTCCTTAATTTTTGAAATCAGCGCTTCAAACACTCCTATTAGCCAATTTTCATTCTTCCTGCCAGAATTGAACATCTTTTTCACATCCGGTTCACTATAATGTTTTACAAACAATAGATTGGTGTAAATATGAGAAAATTGTTGAAAAAGGAGTGATTTTGACATATGTTCATCAAAACCGGCATTTAAACAGTTTACATTGATACCATTCAAAATTGAAAGGCACATTTTCCATCCAAATTATGTATAACTGCAGACGATACTTAAACTTAAAGCAATATCATGATGAATAGTTGACAAAATCATCCAAATAAGAGTGATTTTAGAGGTATTTTACCCCAAAATGTATATTTTTGATGGTTTCCATGGTAACAAGTAATAATCAAAGTGCAACTGGCACAACCATTTCATCTAAAATTATGCATTATGTTATAAAGAACATTATTGGTGAAATCTCTGAGTATAAATCTCAAAAATAGTTGATTTAGAGCAATTTCCCTAAATCTCTTATATTTGAATGACGGCTATTTTGAAATCCAAGATGGCCGCCGCACCATTGCTCGAAAAATGTGGGTTCCTGGCTTTTTAAAATCAGTTCATCAAAACACCCCTATGCGCCAATATTCATGCTTCCTGCCAGAAGTGAACATATGGCAATTTGTTGTTACATATCCGCTCCACTAATTGTATTGCTGTTGTTTCCATCTTCTACAGGTATGACTGAACTAGACTAACAGTAGGGCATACTGTACAATTAAAACATACCTGAGACCCCACCCTATTGTTATTTCGCTTAATTATTTTGTACGAATGGAGCGATACAAACAACAACTCTTCATTCGTAAAATCACGAATGGAGAGTTATTGCTAAGAATGGAGAGTTTTTGTTAAGAATGGAGAGTTATTGTTAAGAATAGAGAGTTTTGAAGAATGGAGAGTTATTGTTAAGATTGGAGAGTTACGAGGGGCATTCAATAAATACCCGCAACCATTGTTGTTCTCCACACCTGAGTGATTCTGTGAAATCTAAGTGGGTACATTATAAAGTATGAACCTTAATCTATCATTTAACACAATCTGGATTTACTGAATATTCATAATTACGTAATAGCATTAGCATAAAGTAACCCATATTTGGACACTGAAAAACATGCCACTTTGGCAGGAATTTTGAATTTGCTTGATAGCACGTATATTGAAATGAGCAGAACTTTGTTCCGGATTAGTGTGCAAGTCTAACATTTTGCATCAGGAAACCAGAGACCATGTTCAACGAGGTCCTAAATGGAGAGGTTCTGTCAACGACAACTTTTAGAAATACACTGCATCTTATCTTGGTCAACATTAGGCTTTGACAGTGAGCCCCAAAATGCCAAAAATCCAAAGAAATGAAAATGATAGTTATAGCAAACAATTGGGATTTCCTGAAATACCACAGCAAATGCAGGATTCGTTATTGTATAGATGACAGGGTATAAATAAATACATCGAGAATTGTTGAACTTGGAATAAAAATCTGCGCATGCGTAGAACGCACGGTGGTCAGAAAGCGCTCATAATGAGTAGAAATGTTAAACAATCACTGCAACCAACGTAAAAGTTACAGATAAGGAATTGAATTTAAGAAAACAAGAACTGTGGTGAACTTCAATACATATACAAAGTTCAAAAATGTAAACATCTATTTGAAAATACAATTCAAGTTAATGTTATGGTCAGTATAGTGAATTTACTCAAATTGGGTAAAAAAAGCTTCATTGTATAAAAAATTTCTCTGCAGAAAACGGTTTCAGATATTGTCTTTGTAATCTCCCATTTAAATCTATGACATGTAACAATGAGGAACAATGAGGTTTAAGACAAATCTTGCGGTTGGATACCTTGACCTTGACTGTTTATTCATTAAAGAATTTCTTTTAAGCTATGACAAAAAGATGACGTTTTAATGTTACATAATAAGTGTTTTTTCTCCATAATTTGCATCTGAAAATAAGTAATGTTGAGCACATAGTACTGGTCTATCACTGTTTCAAACGGCAACTTATTCCATGCATCGGTTCTTGAGATATTTTGAAAAAAGTAACTGTGCATCAAATTGCTTGCAAATATTCTCTGCCCTGATCAGCTATTTTTCATGCAGTGCCAGAAAGTATTGATTTTACGCATGTGCCATTACGTAATCCCACAAACGATATTGTTCATTCATGCATGCGAGGAAAGATAAAGACCCATATTTCAAATTTCCCTAATTCTAGTTGGCATACGTCGCGCATGAGTGGAGAAAAACAATGGTTGCAGGTATTTATTGAACGCCCCTCGTATTGTTACGGATTGACAGCTATATGACTTAATGAGCCCATCGCTGTGTATACTATAATATTGATGACTAGTATGTTTATTTTTGTATATTTTCTCTCTTATGTCTTATTATATTGATATTGTACCTTGTATTTTGTGTATTTAACTCTTATTCTTGTATTCCTTTGGATGCACCACCTTCGGGTGGGTGCCACTGTTTTGAAAGTGTTTTCCGAATAAATAAATAAAATAAAATAAAATATGTGTGAAAAACTAGAACTTGAAAAAAGTGGTTAACAGACAAAGCATCATACAATCTAAAGATAGTTATCACATCTTCAAAAGCACATATTAAACAATTATGTAGGCCTACTTTAAATTGTTGACATGTTAGGGCTACACAGTTACAAATAATAAGTCAATAGTTTACATAATTTTTAAGTGTTTTATTTGTTTTATCATTTGGTTATTCGTTATCATTTGAGGTATACTTTTTCATTTTAATTTGTTTTCCTTACTTTATTTTTCATTCCTTTTTAAAATCTCTTTGGTCTTTTCTTGTCTTTTTCTTTTCCCTTTCTCGTTTTTCATATTTTCTTTTGTAATGTTTTTCTTTTTCATTCCTCCTTTTCTATGTTTTTCTTCCCCCCTTTTCTTTTGTCTTTGTTATTATGGTTTTTTTTTTATTATGTTTTCTTTTTTTCTTAATTATTTCTTTTTTCCCCTCCTATTTTTCTCTTTTTTGTTGTTGTCTTTTCTGTTTTCTTAATGTGTCTTTTTTCTTTTCTCTTTCTTCTTTTTCCACTTTCCTTTTTGCTATTTTTTCTTTTTCTTTTCTTTTCTTTTGTCTTTTTTATTATTTCTTTTCTTGTCTTTTTTTAGTTTTCTTTATTTCTCTTTCATCTGTTCATTTCTTTTCTTTTTCTCTCTTTTATCTATTTGTTCTTTTCTTTTCTTGGTAATTCTTCTTTTTTCCCCTTAATATGTGTTTTGTTTCCAGAATTATTATTTTTTCTGTGAATAAACGACATGGAACTTGCTAAGTAAGGCTTCATTTACTGGTTTCTCTTATTTTAGACCTTGGCTTTAATGATGAATGCTTTTCATTCTTTCTTGGGGGCGGTGGGGGGGGGGGGGGGGCAACACAGCAGGTTTGTTGGCGTTATCATGTTCAAAAATATGAGGAGCATTACTCAAATTAAAATTTCTCCGGATATTTTCTAAGAAACTATTTAATCACGCAAACGTATTAATTGCAAACAGAAAATAGTAATGTTGAATACAACTTGGGTAAAATTTGAATTAAAAACAAAATTGCGACCCAAATTGTTTTTAGATTTCAAGGTCGGTCACTGAGAGCAACACAACAATGTTTTGCCAAAGTATTACCGTATGAGTTCCACTGAACAAGGTTTCCTATCGTTTCAGGTGATGATGACAAGATCTGGCTGTTAGCGCTCTACGATTTAGATTGGAACTATGTGTATATGTAAGTTTTCAGGGACGTAAAGTGCAGTTAAGTAAGGTTAGACAAATTCTCCCCCCCCCCCCAAAAAAATGTCATGCACATCTGGTAACTATAGGGGTGGACGAGTCACCCACCTTTGGACATTGAGGGGGGGGGGGGGCGGTCGGAGGTGGGAGGGGAATTATGAAAGGCAAGGGGAAAATAAGGGGGGGGGGGAGAAAAATTAACAAACATGTGTAGAGAAAGGGTACCAGTGGTTGCCGAAACGTCTGCAGAGCGTATCTGCTGAATCACATTCCTTATACTATCTATGGTTTCCCCTGTTCACATTGGGCTTGTTCACATTCATTACTTTCTATGATTTCCCCTGTGACATGGGGCATGTTCATATTCCTTACTATCTATGGTTTCCCCTGTGACATGGGGCCTGTTCACATTCCTTACTATCTATGGTTTCTCCTGTGACATGGGGTCTGTTCCCATTCCTTACTATCTATGGTTTCCCCTGTGGCATGGGGTCTGTTCACATTCCTTACTATCTATGGTTTCCCCTGTGACATGGGGCATGTTCATATTCCTTACTATCAATGGTTTCCCCTGTGACACGAGGCCTGTTCACATTCCTTACTAGCCCAAACTAGCCCAAACTGGTAACTGTGATACGCAGAATGCATCCACGTTTCCTTTGGGCGCCCAGGATGTGGACGTGTTTGTTTTCTTGCTGAAATCAGAAGGTTCATAACAACTAGGTTTTGCCCTGTATAGATGGCACATAGTCTATACTATGCGCCCTTAAATTGGAATTTGCGTAAGAACCATTTTTTTATGCCAGGATCGTCCACCTGGACGGTCTTTTTCACTAGAATTCGGACCTCCTTAGGTTCAAAAAACTTTAGTTTCCAAAATGGTGGCCAACTCTATCTTCTAAGAACTTGAGATCGGCCCATCCCATTCCTATTCTATCCCCTAGACCCCTACGATAGTTCTCATTGTGTAATGCATTTTTTCAACATGATACACAATTCCGGGACCCGTTTGTCCCTATCACTTTCTTACGTTAGTGTGGGTGAGTTCACATAGGAGTATACTATTCGGGTATACGGTGCACGCGTATAGCTTAATAAAATCGAACAATGTAATTTCAATATACCGGGTCACATAAAGAGGGCACTATTCGAAAAGGCCGTATACCTGGGTATAGTGTAGGGGGGGGGGGGGGGGGGGGGGGTGGGGTACCGCGCCATTTTGTCCCGAAGCAATGGTTATGACGTCATATTTTTGTCGATTTTCAGAACTCTTGTATTGGATTTACGTGCAAAAAATATGCCCTTGGCATCATACTTTCCCAGGTGTGCAGTTCATTTTAAATTTCAGATGTTCTAAAATGGATGGTTTTCTAAACAATTCGAGAAAGAAAATCGAACTGCACACCTCAGGATTGCAAAAAAAGCATAAAACAAGTCAACTTTTTTGTGCCTTTGAACAGAGTGGCGGCCGGGATTGTAGAATTTAACACAGTGCATTAACCCATGACCCATGATATAAATAAATTATTTGCGTTACATTTATTCAATTAGCACGGTTAGTCTAGTGGAAAGATAGTCGCTTGAAGAGCGAGAGGTTGTGGGTTCGAGTCCCATAAGGAGCACTTTTTGTTTTATATGCTGGATTTGCTTAGTATCATCTGTATGCTTGCCCACGCGGACACCACACTGCTGGCGTTTACCGTATCAGGGTTACGCCATTTTTTCTCTCGAAAATGTCCAAAAAAATTACCGTTCTTTTAAAAATAAGAATTATAATCAAATTACAAACACATTTTGTGCGAGAGCAACGCACACATTTGGCAAAAATGGCACAATAAAAATCCGTTCGTTATAAATAAATGGACATAGTTAAATAATAAAACTATCACAATTACAGTCGTAAATCTCTGTGGCGTGCGTAGGTTGGCCATGTCGTGGCAATCGGAAATCACGGGTTCGAATTTTCCCATTATTTTTCTATTTTTTAAACTTGATGGTATATTAATGTAACATCATTGTTATGTCAATTTTTATCAATTATAAATGGCATGCCGCCCATGCGTTTATAGTTTTCTTTTTATTTATTTATCTATCACTGATAAATGTATCCTTGATTTATTTAACTTTGTCTAAACAATTAAAATGCGTAAACAATTATATTATTGCTCGATATAGAGTGATTTAACTTGAGTTCAGTTTGATAATATGATAGCAAAACTTGTTGTAAAACCATTTTACCAGTGTGTCCAACAATTTCACACTTTGGTAATACATTTAGAGATGTCACTTTTAGCTTGTTATAGCTAGGCTCAATATAAGCAAGTTTGCGACCTCTATAATTTTAGGCTGGTAACACAATCCCACAGTGCATTTCGTTAAAACAGTGTACATTATTTTTCCACGATACGTATCACGTGATAACCACGATCGATTTCGCAAAATATTGCAAAATGACGCGGTACCCCAGCCCCCCCCTAGGTATAGTGTAGTATAGTATAGTATACCGGGAATCGTGCGTGTTCGATTTTCGTGTAGCGTACATATACCGGCCTGTTTGGATGAAGCAGCTGCAATTCGTGTGTACAGGCGTTCTGAATTTCCCCTATCACTATTTATAAACAATGTATTGCGTAGAATAGGGTAAGTTAGAAAAATAGGACTCCTTTGTACACATTTTATTGCAATTTATTAGACCGAGTAGGGCTCGCGTGCTACCCTATGTGACTCGCCGTGCCCGTATAGCGTATAGCGAATACCGTATAGCGTATAGCGAATACCGAATAGCGTATAGCGAATAGCGTATACCGTATACCGTATACCGTATACTCCTATGTGAACCCAGCCTTTGGAACTTGTTGATACACTTTACTTTCCGTTGGTCTTGATTCAGTGTGTAATGCACTTTTATGATTTCATAATTGCCACAAACAGAGCTCTCACCAAACTTCCAGATATTGTATTAAATGTGGGAAATCTCTCAATAAAACCATCTGCCAGTGTTAGGAACTTAGGCGTTGTTTTTGACGGCACTCTAAATATGTCTACCCATGTTAGTAAGCTTTGTAAGACTTTGAACTTCCACATTCGTAACTTATGGCGGATTCGTCGCTTCCTTAGCCAGGAAGCGTGCCATCATGCCGTCAGAGCACTTGTCTTGTCTCGCATTGATTATGCCAATTCCCTCTTGTACGGAGCACGTGAAGCTGATCTAAAACGTTTGCAACGTATCCAAAATAAAGCTGCCAGACTAGTTTTTGCATGTGGACGAGACAGGTGCTCAGTCAAACTGTTGCGTTCCTTACACTGGCTCCCACTCAAAGAAAGAATACATTTCAAAATCATGTTGCAGGTATATAAGTGCATATCTGGTACTGCTCCGGCTTATCTACAGAATCTTGTCGCGTTGTACAATCATCCTGATACTACTAGAAGTAGGCACAGACTTCGTTCTTCATCTGACATAACAAAGCTCAATCCCGTTCGTTCACACAAAAGAGCTGGTGATTGTTGTCTCTCTGTTTTCGGACCTCAGCTCTGGAATAAGCTTCCTATTTATGTCAGAGAAGCTAGGACTGTGTCTACTTTTAAGAGTCTTCTAAAGACCTATTTATTTCCAAATGTGTAATTTTGTATTATTGTATATGTTATGTGTATTATGTATGTCGTATATTATTTTCGGGGCGTTGTTTAAGCGCTGTGCTTTTTATAGAGCGCTATATAAATGCCTATTATAATAATAATAATAATAATAATAATAATAATTATTATAATAATAATGATAAACACCTCCGGGATTGGTTCCCTTGAATGTCATTTTTGTTATACGCTTTTCCCCATATTGTGTATATTTATTAAAGATATGTTTACTACGATGAAATTCAACGATTTTCCTGTGGGGGCTCCTCTGAACGCTTCACAGAGCGATGCTTTCTCCTCTCAGTTTAATAAGTCCTCAAATCAGGAATCTTATAACCAAAATTCGATGAACGCTACTTAAGACCTCGCTATTACTCAGCATGATGCCTTGCCGGTAGGCGCAACGTTCATCTTCATCATGAAGGGGCGGTATCTGATGGTACCGGAATGCGTGTGCATAATTATAGACACAGCCCGAATTCCCGCTCCCCTGGTGTTATTCCTCGTGTGATGGAGGGTATCAGAAGGCTGGGTTCACATAGGAGTATACGGTATACGGTATACGGTATTCGCTATACGCTATTCGGTATTCGCTATACGCTATACGGGCATGGCGAGTCACATAGGGTAGTACGCGCGCCCTACTCGGTCTTTTGGCGCCGATCAAATCGGGGGGGGGGGGGGGGGGGTTGGCGCCGGTTTGGTAAATAAGGGTAGTGACCAAATAAGCCCTGAGCTTACTCACCATGACGATGCCGTTCATGGTGTTGATATCAGCAGATAGATACAGGAGGAATAACAGTGATCCATTCCAATGCCTAACAGGTGCCTGTTTCTACTGGGCAAGTAATTACCGTTAACAAACCTGATTTGTGCAGGTTTTTGCCGTTGGAAAATTTAGCGTTGATTAGCGTTCTCTGTCGAAAATTAGCCCGTCGATCATTTTACAGCTTTACCACTCGGTGGGGTGTTGACAAAATTGAAGTTTTGCCCAACTTTGTGACCCCGCGCCATATACCCCGCTAAAAGTACCCCGTTTTTCGGCCCATTTTTTGCTGTGTATGAGGATTATAATAAAACTAGTATGACAAAATTGGACACAATATATTTTGAGTTATCTTTGCAGAACCTAAAATGGGTCAAAAAACATGTTTTTTATAATTCTTTCCAAAATGGTCAATTTCATGATTATGGTTGGATTCATTGAACCCTTTCCTGCAAAAAAATGTCTACCTTTATATAGATTAAATGTATAATGAAGAAGTTACGGCAGTTTTACGGAGGCTATACCGTAAATACCTGCGAATATCTTTGGAAAAAAATTCAATATGAAAAATGGAAGAAAATTAACTTTTGCGAGGCAAAACTGTTTTGGATGATAAGTTGACATAACAAACATGTTACGGTGATCTGTCACGTTAATGTTGGAAGCTTGCAACATACTACTGTATCTTTTGTGTGTTCGCCAAATTCAACCAGTGGCCGCAAAGATGAGAATCACGAGGTGGGCGAGCCTGCCCATCAGGGATAGCACTGGATCAAAAATGTGAGAGGTCCCATGACATTTTTCAGGACCCCGTATAGGACTTCCAAAAACATAATTTAAGGGGTCCCCCAAGAAATTGAGGGTTCCTGAAGTTTGGGTATTTGAAAATTTTACTTTTTTATGGGCAGTTTTAATGAATTTATATTGTGAGGAAAGGATGGATATGTAATTTACAGAATTTCTCAAGGTTTCCATTTCCATACATCGTCAAATTTAAAGGGTCCCTTTGATCGGGACCCCCAAGTCTTTCCAATTTGAAACCTGACGCGTCACTATTAGAAAGTGAGAGGTCTAGGACGCGCAGACGCGTCAGAATGCGACCCCTGCTGCCCATAGGGCGTACACTCCCCGTTCTCCCCTACTATGTGTTATGATAATATATTAAACTATCTTTAGAAAAGAACGCATTGGTTCAAATTCAAATTCGTCCGAAACATAAACTCGAACTCACGACCTCTTAT
This sequence comes from Ophiura sarsii, assembly GCA_035610835.1. Taxonomy (NCBI): domain Eukaryota; kingdom Metazoa; phylum Echinodermata; class Ophiuroidea; order Amphilepidida; family Ophiuridae; genus Ophiura; species Ophiura sarsii. The sequence goes on along the minus strand of CM069455.1, from coordinate 60,297,247 downwards.
TAATAGTAATTTCTGGTTATGAGAGTGTCTTGGTTATTTACTGTTGAGGAGGAGTTACAGTATTTACATAAGCGCTCGATGCTACGTGGCCTTTTATTAGGCTTCCTTATGGTCGATTTAAATCCGCTCCAACAGAAAATACCGGCTTAGCCGTCTCCGTAATTTTAAAGTCACTGATATAATACATTAATGCAAATGGATACGATTTATTTTTCGATAGTGACGCCGCCACTGGTGAATTTCGGGGTTTCTTCGTTGACATGGCCGACGCAGGTACGTATCAATTGAAGAAATCACACTTTGTCACACAATTATTAATTTTAAAGGAATAATGTGAAGTGGCTATACAGGGTGAGTCAAAAAGAAGTTGTACGGATTTGAATATTTGTTCCTGAGAAAGAAAAAGAAAATTGACCTTAAACTTAAGCGATATTTAGACGAGAATATTCTTCCGATCATCTGAAAAAAAGAATGACTGAAATCGATTATTCCTATCCAGAGTTATAGCTATTTTACTAAAAGAACCCATTTTTTAGCTGTCCACCGATACGTAAAACAGAACAAAGTAAAGAAAGTGTTTAAAACTCATCATTATCATATCAGGAAGTAATTGTTTTATTACTCATAATGCAAAATCATAGAATCCGTCAAAGAGAGAAGGTTTTAAAAAGTCTTATTGTAGTCACTGATTATTTATTTTTGGCACACCATTCCCACCTGTGTTTGAAACTCCCGGGATTTAATCTTATTTGAATATGAATGACCGTGTGTACATTTTGCTGCCAACTTAGAGTGGGTAGATATCAAGAGAATTAAGCGTTCCATGGACAGCTAAAAAACAGGCATAGCTCCTGATATAATTGATTGATTTCAATGATTTCTTTTGTCATATGAGCGGAATAAGTTGCTCTTTGAATACGTGTCTCATTGGTTTGTCAAATTTGTTTGGTCTATTTTTTAACAAATATTCATTCCCGTACAACTTCTTTTTGACTCACCCTGTCAGTACATTGCACTCACATGAATTAAGTGAATGTTGTATAATAGATTTTAACAATCATGTTGATTACCATTGCTGAATTTATAAACATAGCATTACTGATAATTATTATAAGACATAATAAATCCACTTCCACTTCTACGTTGCCGCAGCGTTAACCCCCTGAGAACTACCGGCCGATTGGTTGAAATTTAGAATGTGTCAAATATTGTGCCAATCAGAGACATCGTTAGAATAATTACAATTTTCAAAAATATTAGCACAAAATATTTATAAGCAAAACTGTAATTGGTTATCAAAATGACTATATCATGTAATTGACCAATGGGGTTTATCGTATGAAAGACAGGTAGTGCCCAGGGGGTTAATGGGACAAAGGAACGTCCTCGAATTCTTTCACAGGTACTAACGTTTCCGGCCCATCAGGACAAAAACAATGAATTTCCATCAGGCTACGACCAGCATAATTAACCTCCGAATGAAAATTAGCGATTGAAAAGTGCACATAAAGAGCGGATCTGTTTATGCGCATATTAAAAATAGAGCCATTGGCTGGATAGTATAACATATAGCGCTCCGAGCCCGAAATCGTTTAAGTTCGCAACTTAAATTTCAGATTACAATCGTGAATGTTTCAACTTTTTAATAAAACAAAAAACTTATGCTGCAAAAACCGGCCAAAAAATTAACCACATTTCAAGCTGCAATCCGATATCTTTTAGAGACTATACCCCCACCCCAGCACGCTCGACCGCGGAAGCGCATGATGGTGTCTACCCATATGCGATTCATCCCCTATTCCCCTTGATTGAAACATAGCCATTTCCGCCATACGAGTCTAAAGGCCCTGTCACACTAAGGCGATCAGGCCTCGCGCTTGTATTGCGCCGAAAAAAGTATCAAGCGGTCAAGCAAACGCCGATTGGGGACGCAGTAGACACTGGCTAGAGCGGGAGAGGGTCCTCATGTAACACGCAGAAAAGAGCGCGGAAAACTTCCGAAATGTGTCAAATCTTTAAAAAAGTAGCTCTTTTACGCTCCTATCCCGCTTATCACATTTTCACGGCGCTCTTATTACCACCCATTGTGTTTCTACTTTAAGTCTCACGGGCTCTCACTGCGCTTCCACTCACTGTAAACATTCTTAGAGCGTGCTTCTACTAGGGAAGATACCGTTAATTACAGTGTTAGGTTTGCCAACTGGAAACAGCCAGATACCGTTAAGAATCGGTATTTTGGGTAATCCCAAAAACCTTCGCAAACCAGGTTTGGAACCGGTAAGAAACGGCAAGTTTCCCAACAGAAACTGAAAACCGATTAATCTTACCGTTATGTGCCGTGAACCGTGTCACGATGGATTATACACATTATAATACAATCCTTTTCAGATGGGGCTGCATTGTTTGGTATTACAAAAGGTCAAATGTCGTGGCCAATCGATTAGGATCGATAAACTTCACGAGTAGAAACAGGGGGATTAAACAATTACCGCTTAATCTTAGCGTTTAATCTTACCGTTAACTTTGCAGTGCCCCAGTGGAAACACGCTCGTGGTGCGTGCGTTCAAGTTGCTGTCTGCGTTACTAGCACGGTTCTCAATACGTACGTTTTTACAACGTTCTCTGTGTGTGCGAGGAGGGGAGTACATACACTGAGCCAAAAAAGAAACTTATAAAATTTTGACAGATCACCAAATAAAATTCTGTGCATGAAAATGTACCAAATTTGGATACAATATTACTGCAATGTATTGCTTCAAATGGCAGTCAATAACCAATTGTTTGCTTAAATGACACAAGAGAAATGTGCACTGACTCAGACAACGTCTTGCATCACAGGTCACAGCAAAAAATTTCAGCAACATAAAGTTAAAAATACTGCAAGTCACGACTTGCGAATCCCCCTGGCTGGGAGATCAACTAAATGAGGTCAACGGTCATATATGGGTCATGTTCCCCCGGTGTTCATGTTTCTTTTCTCCAAGTTTGAGGTCAATCGGTCAACTTTAACGATTTGACCTCTGGATGACCTTTGACCTCAGATGACCTCTAATTTTTTTTTTACATGTTCCCACGGTGTTCATTGCACAAATTAACCCCTTGTTGACCTTTGACCTTGGTTGACCTCGGATGACCTCTAATTTATTTTAGACATGTTCCCCAGTGTTCATGTTTCTTGTCTCCAAGTTTGACGTCGATCGGGCAACTTTTACGATTTGACCTCTGGATGACCTTTGACCTCAGATGACCTCTAATTTATTTTAGACATGTTCACCCGGTGTTCATGTTTCTTGTCTCCAAGTTTGACGTCAATCGGGCAACTTTTACGATTTGACCTCTGGATGACCTTTGACCTCAGATTACCTCTAATTTATTTTAGACATGTTCACCCGGTGTTCATGTTTCTTGTCTCCAAGTTTGAGGTCAATCGGGTAACTTTTACGATTTGACCTCTGGATGACCTTTGACCTCAGATGACCTCTAATTTATTTTAGACATGTTCACCCAGTGTTCATGTTTCTTGTCTCCAAGTTTGACGTTGATCGGGCAACTTTTACGATTTGACCTCTGGATGACCTTTGACCTCAGATGACCTCTAATCTATTTTAGACATGTTCATCCGGTGTTCATGTTTCTTGTCTCCAAGTTTGACGTCAATCGGGCAACTTTTACGATTTGACCTCTGGATGACCTTTGACCTCAGATGACCTCTTAATTTATTTTAGACATGTTCACTCGGTGTTCATGTTTCTTGTCTCCAAGTTTGACGTCAATCGGGCAACTTTTAAAATTTGACCTCTGGATGACCTTTGACCTCAGATGACCTTGGATGACCTCTAATTTATTTTAAACATGTTCACCCGGTGTTCATGTCTCTTTTCTCCAAGTTTGAAGTCAATCGGGCAACTTTTACGATTTGACCTCTAAATGACCTTTGACCTCAGATGACCTTTGCAAATTAGACCCCCAAACAAGCAGCTACAGTGTTTGACCATGGCCTACCTATCACTGAAGGTTTGAAGTCAATCCGTCCATCCTTTCAACAGATACAGCATTCGGGCAACTTTTACGATTTGACCTCTAGATGACCTTTGACCTCAGATGACCTTTGCAAATTAGACCCCCAAACAAGCAGCTACAGTGTTTGACCATGGCCTACCCATCACTGAAGGTTTGAAGTCAATCCGTCCATCCTTTCAACAGATACAGCATTTGGGAAAAAAGGCTAACCAAAAGGCACACACACACATACACACACACATTTGGAAAAAAAGGCTAACCAAAAGGCACACACACCCCTACACACACCCGCACGCACATTGACATGATGACAAAATCCCCTTCTGGTTTTACAAACCAGGGGGATAAAAACATTTCAGAGAGTCAAAACAAACTCATATCCAAACAAACAATGAAGTAATTAATAACGGGTATATCCACCTCCAGCTTGCAGGCAGCAGGCTGTGCATCTCCTTCTCATGCTTCCAATCAAGTTCCTGATGGAAGCCTGGGATGAGCTTGGATGACGTGTATCAAGATTATCCACCTGTCAATAGACAAACACTTATTGCAGCACTACAGGAAGAATGGAACAATATTCCCCAGGCTACCATCAGGAACTTGATTGGAAGCATGAGAAGGAGATGCACAGCTTGCCTGCAAGCTGGAGGTGGACATACCCACAGGCGCGTACCGCGGCATGTGAGCCAGGGGGGGGGGGGGGGGGGGGGGCAGAAGTATGTCGTCCCGACAGTGGCGTAAATTTTCGTAAAAGGTTGCCCCAATTTTTTCCCCAGTCAGTCACCTCGTGAATTTCACGTAAGCGGTCACAACATTTCGCACGGTCACAAAATTTCGCGCGGTCACAAATTATCGCACGGTCAAACAATTTGGCAGGGTCACAACATTTCGCAGTCCAAAAAGCACAACAGTCAACAAATAATGCCCAATCCTCAGTTTTGCGGCCTAGGCCCTATTTTTTTTCTTAGGCGAATTTAGCGTCCCGGTATTGCGAATTCAGCGTCCCGGTATTTGGAGCGGGGGGGGGGGGGGGGGGGGGGGGGGGGGGGGGGGGGGGGGAACTTGCCCCCTCTTCCCCCCCGGTCGGTACGCCACTGCATACCCGTTATTAATGACTTCATTGTTTGGATATGAGTTCGTTTTGACTCTCTGAAATGTTTTTAACTTATGTTGCTGAAATTGTTTGCTGTGACCTGTGATGCAAGACGTTGTCTGAGTCAGTGCACATTTCTCTTGTGTCATTGAATGAAGCAAACAATTGGTTATTGACTGCCATTTGAAGCAATACATTGCAGTAATATTGTATCCAAATTTGGTACATTTTCATGCACAGAATTTATTTGGTGATCTGTTAAAATTGTATAAGTTCTTTTTTGGCTCCGTCGTGTATAATAGCGATTGCACGAAGGGTATTAGATTCAAACATAGAAATAGTATAGATACAAAATGAATAACAATGCCGATCTTTAACTTTGATGCTTAGCGTAATGCGATAATGCCACCATGGAAATAGTAATCTTCCTCGTACACCGTGTATAATTTCACTATCACACAATCGAAGAACACCCTCTGATCAGGGGCGTCAATCCACATTTAAATGTTGGGGGGGGGGGGGGACATCATAAGTTGCCCGTCCCAAAAAGAAAATTGTAACTGAATTTTTGTTCATGAATGTGCGAAGCACCGCATCCCCGCTAGCGCGGACAGGGGGTATGGGGGTGGGGGGGGGGGGGGGGGGGGGGGGGGGTTGAGGGGGGGGGGGGGTGCCCCCCTGAGGGTTCGATTTTTTCATATTTAATTGAAATGTTCGTTGTTTAATGTTGATACAAATAAATATTTGGTGTGGTTCGAGACCCATTATAATGGAGAAACCTATAGAAGAAATGCGCGCAAAGCGTGCAAAAATTGTATTTCTAACTCTTAAATGGTTCAGTATGACGTTTTTAACGTCACCCACATAATATTTAGAATATTCCGTGTGGTCCGCAGTCCCGTAACAAGGTTTTTAATATGTGGGTGTGCAAGAATTGAAAGTCAACCGAAATCTTTTGCCGAGGAAACAAATGCGCGCGTAGCGCGCGAAATATTTGAGTTCACATTTATTTGTGTTATGATTGAGGTACATTTTTGCTTCAAAAAAGCTTCTGTCCCAAACATATTACATTTTTGGGACACATGCGCAAGCGCGCGATTTTCTTCCATCTGTGTACTTTTGACTATCATAACTCCATGATTCCTTTTGTCAAACTAACGGACTATTAGGTGTTTCTAAAATGTTCTATTTCGATCACATGCAAACTAAAACATGGGGGGGGGGGGGGGGGGACATTTGATATTATGTCCAACCCAACTCAAAACATGGGGGGGGGGGGGGGGAGGTCATGTCCCCCTCGTCCATACAGGATTGACGCCCCTGCCTCTGATACTTCGCCTTGCCGAAAACCGCTCCCATCCAAGAACCGACCAATACACACACGGTCTACTGACATTGGATTTATCAAAGAGCTGCGCTTCAAGCACACTAGGATTACTAGGGACGATGCTTTTTTATGTATAATTCGCGTCACGATAGTATCACACCCCTTCATAATGCGCTAATATTGAATTTGCCGCCTGTACATCTAAAATACGTGAAGGCGATATCTCTGTGGCTGTGTAAGAGTTTATAGATTATCGTAAAAAATGATCAAATTATCTGTCCCTGTTCGGACGTATAAAGGCTTTTTATTACACGATATTGAAAGATAAGAAATAGCATGGAAATAATCACATATGCGGAAATGTAGCTATATCTCGGAGGAAAATATTTTGGGCGAGGACCAATGTCAAGGATTACTCCTAAAGTTGCAATTTTAGACCGAACGGCGGCTATTTTAAACCTGGATTTTGAATTTATCAAAAGTTGTAAAACAGGCAAAGACGGTATATAAATATTCATATACTTCGTATTTCACTGCATCCAGTTTTTTGGATGCAGCATAGTAAGTATACGGAGGTCGAAAGGTCAAATCCAATGCAAGTAGACCCTTTCCCCCGGGTAAGATCAGAGGATAGGGAGCAGGCGGTTTTGGGCAGACGACACTGGCCACGCGTCTCGGACGACCCAATATGGCAACGGGAGTGCACCATTTTGAAATATTTTTAACAGTCATCGCCCGGGCCCGGTTAACGATGAAAATAATTTTGGATTGGAAAACAATTCTTCTAATTATGATGTATTGTTCAAAATGATAAGATTAACATTCGCGATTACGTGTTATTCCAATACGAATTCAACATTTAGGTTTGAACGCTCTGAAGGCGCCGAACCACCGCGCATGTTTTGTGCATGCACAAAACAAGCGCGGTGCACTGGCGTTCAAGGGTGACTATGGGGACTATCTCACGACCCTCTCACGTCCCAGCCAGTTCCCATTACGTCACCGAGGGGTTCGTGGCGATCTTGATGCGTTTGGTTTGGCGTTTTGATAATGTTTTAGCGTAACCCAAGCGCCGGCCTGATCGCAGCAGAATATGAAAGGGTTTTAGTGACCTTGATTTAAAAATGGACAATTTCGGAATTGTTTTCCGCGCTCTCACCCTGTGCTATACACATTATGATACTTTTTTGAGCGCAGTGCAATCGCTTGTGTGATCGCCGTATGTGTGACGGGGGTATTAGCTAACAACACACAGGTAGATTGCAAACCCGCGTCCGACATCTCATGACAATGGCAAACGGCCCGTTGAACGCTCGCGTATTGCAAGGCGCATATCAGTTGCACAAAGTTGTTTCTTCCCCATGAACAAGGTTTTGAGCTTAACATTTCCCCACCTACACTTACAGGTTTGATAAAAATCAGATAACAATATGTTAGCTATAGTGTTGTTTAGATGCAGTACCATAGTAATAATTTTACATTGGGGGTGGGGGGGGGGGGGGAATCTCTTTAGGAGGGCATGCAATAAATGATGTGCGCGAAGCACATTTTGTTGTGACATTTTACGCTAAAATTGTCAAATTTAACCTAATATAGTAAGAAAATGTGCGCAAAACAATAAATTGGTCAGCCTGACTAACTTAAAGCTAGTACAGATGGTGCTCATTTTGACAAGCTTTAGCAATGCTGGACTAGCTTTACGTTAGTCGCTCGACTAGCTTGATGTTAGCCCGTCCTAAGCTGGACTAGTTTAGGCTAGTCACTGGACTAGTTTACAATTATATAGCACTCGTATTGACCATGTTGTTGGCGGAGCTGCTGGCTACAGTGTTAGCTGTAGTGGACTGGTCAGCTATGGCTGACCCGTTAGCGTTCGAGATGCCCGCGCTACCGTCGTTCTTTACAGTCAGTTTTTTCCTACTCCGAGTCGTCATTCCAAACAAAATGTAGCATAAAATAGGACACAGATGCTGGCAAACACTGTGATGTACACAATATGGCCACACAACGAAATAACTACGGCAAATTACGTCTGGATTGGCTAGCAAAACCGGACTGGCGATGAAGTACGTCTTATCTGCATGCCGATTGATATTTTATCTCAGTGCCTTGACAAACCTAAAGCTATTCCAGCCAGCTTGACTAACCTATAGCTAGTCAAGCCAGCTTGTCTAATAAGCTAGTCCAGCCAGCTTGTCTAATAAGCTAGTCCAGCCACAGACTAGTCCAGCAGAACAAATCAATCTAGTCAGGCTGAGCCGGACTAACCTTAAGCTAGTCAATTCGGCAATAACCTATCCAACAGGCTTGGCTAACCTGCTTGACTTAAACTAGTCCAGCAGGCTTGACTAACCTGCTCGACTAGTTTAAAGTTAGTCCAGCCTGTGTCTGAGTAGTTTAAGTTTTCAATGTGCCATGAGTGAGAGATAACTCTTCTGGTGATAAAAGTCGTTGCAACAACTGGACTTTACAGATACTACCGTATCTAGTTTGGAAATCGAAAGATCATTCAAACATAATTATCAATTTACAGTGTGTCAGATTGCCAACAAAAACTGCCGGACTATCCACGATTCAATACAGCATTGCTGGGACTCACAAGCCGGCTCTATACCGCAAGGAGGAGCGGGTCTGATGGGAAACTATTACGATGCATGTGTCGGTAAGAATTCTTGTAACAAATAGACAGATAGATAGATACAAGGTATTTATAGAGCGCCGTTTCATATAGATCACGGCGCCATTGGACCACCACCACCACGAGGGCCGTGAAAGCGACTACAACGAGTGCTGCAACTGGCCTCCTCATATATGATGAGGGTTCTATATATGAAATGGTAACAGACCCGCGATGATCCCCTACTATTTACGAAAGATTCTGACCTTTTTCGTGCTCGGGTTTTGCTCTTCCGATGCACGGGACCACCATTTCTACGTGACTTCCGAACCACGAGGCAATTGAGACTAAGTACCTTGCCCAAGGATACAAACAGGTTGGCTGTAGCGGGGCTAGAACTTACAACCTTTGTAATCGTGAACCCTGCATGCTATCCACTTATGCTCTCAACGGTCATAATTCTATTAATTTCATAGTCCTTCTTAGTAAATTACTCTCCTAAATGAAAGGATATGCAAATCATGCAATCTAAATGTCATCGAAGATGAATTTTACATAATTATGAAATGCCCGCTCTATAATGATGTATATGCGTACTATATAAAATGATATCTGAAATCAGTGAAATATTTGATTTTGATAACTTGGATGACAATGACATCTTCTTAATGAGGGTTAGCGAATTTGATTGCATTCGTCCAGTTATTTCTTCAGGAGTTTAGGTTGTATATATAATTCTCATTTATATTTTCATACTTATGTACATGTATATCATATTACTATTTTACTGTCCGCCGCCATGGTTATGGGCCCTTACATGTATCCGGCCGGCCCCTTACCGTGTGAAAATTGTGGTGGACGGCGGCACACGGTGAGGACACACGGTTGGCCGTTTCCCGTCCGTTGAACACGCTCAGGGGACTTTGCAGGCCATCCGCGCCCGGCAGGAGTTTTAAGACGGTACGATTACGAGGAAACGGTAATAGGATGTTAATAGAATGTTACGGAGACGTTATGATACCGTCAACACGTTAACAGAATGTTACCCAGGCGTTATGTTGCAGGTACATTGTACGTGCACACCCGTACGGTGTCACACTGAGAGCGGACGGTTATCCAGGCGGCATGCGTCCGTTTCAGCCGCCATCTACTACTCAAAATATGGCTAAACCCATCCACTATCACACAATAGTCGGGCAACCTCAACTAAATTTCCATCTCTGAGATAGTCGACGTCCATCACCGTCAATCACCGCTCTGCAAACGGGTGCAAAACGGGTGCGCCGTCCTTATAAAGTCATCATACCTGGCTCTCACTTCGCCGCCGCATTTACTCACCCGGCAGCAGTTTTGAGCATGCCCGTTGCTGAGATGGTGACGTCCAAAGCCGTCCATCACCGCTCTGCGAACGGGCGCGAAATGGGTGCACCGTCCTTATAAGGTCCCTTTACTGGGCTCTCACCGTTCGCCGCCTCTTTTACCCCGGCCACCCGGCAGGAGTTTTGAGAATGCTCAAAATTCCCGCCGGGCGCGGATGGCCAACAAACTCCCCTAAACGTGTTCAACGGACGGGAAATGGCCCACCGTGTGGCCCCACCGTGTGCCGCCGTCCGCACCAATTGTTCACACGGTAAGGGCCGCCCAGCTCATACATGTGACAAATACTGAGAAGTCCGGAATGCGAGTGAAGCGGCGAGCTTGAGCGCTCAGCTTATAAAGGGCGGTCTGATGACGTTATCAAGGCGCCGGTACCCAGGCATTCCGGCCGGTGAGGACCAGGTGAGGAGGTGGTACCAAGCCCGGTACCAGGCCGGTGAGGACCCGGTAAAGAACGGTATGGACTCGGTGACAAAAAAATCAATGCAGCCGTTGACATTTTTTGCTGATTGTTCACCGTGTTGGACTTTGTTGTTTTTCTATTAGACGGTAAGGGATCGCCCAGCTCACATGGATACTTACATGTGAAGGACCCAAGTCAAGATGCACGGAGCCGGGGTCTACAGAGATTGATGTTGCACACCTTGCATCCATATCTGGTGGTAGGTTTATTTCCAGTGCGTCCGGTCTTCTTACATCCGACATTGGCGGGCATTTTTGATAGGCAGCCATTCGTTCATGTGGCCGGTGCCAGCACCATGAGGAGCCGGTAAAGGCGTATATGCAGCTTGTGGAACTTGCCGCGGTGTTGATCCCTGGATAAGTCCCTTGGCTACTTCCGTGACAAACTTTGAATGGATAAGGGCGGAGCTTTGGTCGTCAGGGCGGTCGTCGTCAGTGGTGAATTTCTTGGCTGGCGCTGGATGGTGCCATTTATGTTTATAGCAGATCCAAGCATTGCAGACGGCGATGTAATGTAAAAACCTCTTTTCACCATTGTTGTGCTTTCCTGGAACAGGAGTAATAAGATCTTAATCGATCACCCCTGTCCACACCTCCCATGAACTTGACATAATCAACAACCTGCCGTGGCGCACTTACAACTATGGGCGTTCTGTATGGTCGACCATCCTCCCTCACCTTTCTGCTTACGACATTCCCGTTTGAGTGGCTGTTGGATTGGATCTGTAGCCTTGATGACCAGAGATAAAGAGCTGCATGATGGAGGAGTCCTTCCACACAACCGACGTAAACTGGCCAAGTTGTCGAGTGAAGAAGGTCCCTCGTGGAGCCTTGGCCAACCACTTAATCTTGAGATGGTTATGAGGGTTTCTATGTTGGGTTGGAAAGGAAATAAACCGGCAGCCCCTTCCTATTGAACTTGATGGCCCCTGTGAGGTACGTGCGAGTGGACAGGAGTACGCCAAATATTGGCCCAGATGGGGTAGGCCCATCTAAGCTCTCTACATCGACATCCTGAAGTGAGCGACTCCACCTGAACTCATCTGGAGGATACACCTTCTGCCCCCTGCCTGGTGGATCGGGGTCATTGTCTGAATCAATATCATGCGGTGGTCGTACTCTCTTTCTCCCTCGTGGCGGTGCCCCGGCAGTGGTCGAAGGCGATGGTTGTGCATCGTCTTCATCTGACTCAAAGGCTTCCGAATCATAAGGTTCCTCATCAGTTGGTCCCTCATCTGTATTGGGAACAGAATAATCATCATCATCATCATCATCATCATCATCATCATCATCATCATCATCATCATCATCATCATCATCATCATCATCATCATCATCATCATCATCATCATCATCATCATCATCATCATCATCATCATCATCATCATCATCATCATCATCATCATCATCATCATCATCATCATCATCATCATCATCATCATCATCATCATCATCATCATCATCATCATCATCATCTTCTTCTTTATCATCATCTTCATCAGTTGTCGGTAGATGGTATGCTGGTTGATCGTCAGCGGTGAAGCCGCGTCATCCGGCTCTGAAGCTGTGTCGTCCGTTGATGGTTGAACGGTCCGAGCGGTCCGTTTGCCAGATGGGGATGCATGCGCAGGTTGTACATTCGGCCGTATTGTTCCGATGGATCAATACGCCACACACACGCTACACGCTACTTGTCATACTCTCCCCGTGTTGAAATGGAAAATGTGAAAATGAAATTGTGACTTTACCTTACATTTTGGATTGTCACTTCTTCAATATTCAAATGAGCCTAGCGTGCAATATCTCATATTGAAGAAGATAAATTTCTCAACAACTTTATGATTAAATACTTTTAGGTAGGATATATAATTTTTAGAGTTAAAAGTCCATTTATTACATGTATAGTTATTTTTTTTGATGACAGTATATATTATTATCTATAGGCTGGGCGACTACATACGACAGGCTCCGTACATTCAGCTTTAGTAATCCCTTTGCTAAAGTATCACTCCTCCCTGTTTTCGTAACACGGTATGACAACCCGGATAGCTTCGATTCGCTGGACCTGACTGGCAAAATTATCGGTTTTCTTGATGGATATTATTTTAATGAATATTGCGTCGCTAGACAGGACAATATCCAGGTATAAATAGAATTAATCCTACTATCACTTACGTACTTGGTCACGTCTATAATACAGAGCGTGTCAAAAAAGTGTCTCAAGATGGACATAATAATATTAAAGGTATATATTATGTGATCTTTACCAGGGGACACCCTCAATCCTCGAAAAAAAATTGGATGCAGATTTTCTTGCAGATTTACTTTTCTGATCATAAATCATAAATATATTCCAAGTTGCAGAGCGATTCGATTCCTGATTTTAGAGTGAATTTAGAGTAAAATTTAAAAAATAAATGGTCCCGGTGCAAATCTATTTTCAACTTCTTAAAACCATGATTTTTGAAGTAATTAGGAATCGTTTCGATCTGTAACTTGGAATATATTTATGACTTATGATCAGAAAAGTAAATCTGCAAGAAAATCTGCTTCCAATTTTTTTTCGAGGATTGAGGGCGCTACTTGGAAAAGATCACATAATATGCCTTTAGATCAAACGCATACCATGTTTTGTAGCGTTCACAACTTTGACTTATAGTTAGCCCTAATATAGTTCGCTATCAAATGCAATTCATCCATTAAATGTGGCTGCCTATAACTCAGTAGCGTAGCCAGGGTCACTTGTCAGGGGGGGGGGGGGGGGGGCAAGGGTATTTTTCCCGGTGAACACCAGTTCGCCCGGTTTTTCATGGAACTTTTTGATTTGCCGTCGAGTAAGAAAATCGTGGGGGGGGGGGGGGGATTAAAGGCGTTGCGTCCCCATACTGGCGTGAAAAACTGCAATTTTACAACTAATTTGCCTGTCTTCCTTTCTCCTTTTTGTCCGTTTCCTTTCCCTTTCCTTCCTTTTTGTCTCCTCTTCTCCCTTTCTGTCCCTTCCTTTGCCTTCCTGATTTCCTGCTGCCTTCCCGGTCAATTTCTTTTTCGGGGGTGGGGGGGGGGGGGGGGGGGGGGGGGGGGGGGGGGGGGGCTTGCACCGCCTGGCTACGCTAGTGCTATAACTCCCAAGAAACAACCAATATAGTAACGAGGGAAAGACTGTGCAATTAATTATCCGCCAATTTATTGCCAGATTTGCTCAATTTTGATAATGTAATAGGCAAGACATATCTTCCCAGAATGATGAGTTAGATTCCAGATATTTATAACATTCTTTATTAAAGCTTCTTGTTAACCTTAACCTGACAAGATATCAGGTATGCAGGACTTTTTAACGATGTATACTGTGCTTTCAAGCTGTTTACTTAATATATTCGTAATATCTCAGCGAAATTATTGTAGACATCGCTGTAATTTAACTATGTGATATAATATTACATGATTACTATCTACTTTTAAGAGCGTATTTTGCTTCTTTAAGAGTACATTAATCAGCATTAGTTTTGCGGTTTCTTGTGTACAAATATTATAAACGATATTTTCCCCACCAATTCTATTATATCAGGGTAGCGATTTGTCGAACAATCAAATCAGGCACTATGCTACTGAACCAGCATTACTTCAAGCGCTATCTGACGGAGTAGTAAGTTTGTTTGTCTCTCTGTGTCTCTCCGTTTGTCAGTCGTTCTGTTTGTCTGTCTGTGTCTGTCAGTTTGTCCGTCGTTCTGTGTGGCTGTGGTATTTGTCTAGCAGTATGTCTGATTTTCTGTCGCTATAGAACCTATAGAATTATCTTAGAGCTATAAACGAGATGTATACGTAATCACAACCCAATTTACCAGAGTTATTTATTACATGTAACATGTAAACATGACATTTACTATACAAACAGATTTTTTTTCTTTACAAAACTTTCCCAACTTTCAAATTCTATCTTAAGGATTACGGAACCAATACTAGGCATGTGTGTACCTATTTTAATGCATTTCTTATGGTAATTCCAAATATTAATAATTAATAAATATTAAATATTAATAATTTTTACATTTTTGAACTGTCATCTGCAGACGACTGCCTCGTGGAAACTTAAAAGATACGGTATATCATAATTTGCAAAGAATACAAAAATATATGCTTGTGTGTGTGTTTTGCAGCAACATATCGGTTAATTAGGTCAAATCGTCGATGCGGTCAAGTGTGGTATCAAAATAATTCTAAAACATCTAACGTTGTATCCAATTTACATAATTGTACATAACACACTGTATGATGAAATTGTGCCGATTAGCAGACTTGTCCTCACCCCATGCTCCTTTTACAATGACACTTTAACTTTAAACACACGTAAAAAATATAAAAACATGTTGTTTCTCCCAATTATCAGGTGGTTATGGACTTGTGTATATAATGACCCTGGTGTACCACAAAATAGTGGATTTGTGTTGTTACCACCTTAATTAAAACATTAGGCCTACCCGGTTTGTGCAGTGTATGGGATTTGGTAAGAGTTGTGCAGAAACTCCATGAGTAAATACCCCTTTTCCCGAAATTCGCGGAGACTTGATTCATAAAAATGTCACGATATCAAGGTCCGCGCTCAGTGGCGTAGCTAGGTTATTCATATTGGGGGGGGGGGGGGGGCGAAAATAAAAACGAACCGACATTTTTTTTGTGAGTCCAGAAATGCGCACGTAGCGCGCGAAAATGTTCGACTTAACACCTATTTTGTGCACGATTGAGCTACGGTTTGGTTCTAAACAAGCTTGTACCAAAGAATATTGCATTTTGGGAAGACATATGCGCGCGAAAATTCTTCATCTGTGTACTTTTGACCATCGTAATTCTATGATTCCTTTGGTCAAATGAACCGACAGTGCCAATCTCAACCGACACGACGTCAATATTGGGTGGGGGGGGGGGGGGGGGGGGGCGATCACCCCCTCGCCCCTCTGGCTACGCCACTGTCCGCGCTGACACCTGAAATATGTATCCCCTTTACAGCGATATTTAGAACGATCATGGTACCAACCTTTGTGTTGAGTTGGGGGCCGGGCTTTACCGTCAGAGACATATACAGTGTATATTATACACGCTGCGAATGGACCTACCTATAGAGAGCAAACACTATAGACATAGCAACACAGCGCACGGATATCAGCCTCTCTGTCATGGCGGCCCATTGATGATATATTTTCATTTCAGATCGACGCCGCATTTTATATTGGCCGCAAATTTGTAGACTCTGTAGACTTCAGCGTGGTATCTGACGAGTTTGTATGCACGAAATCTGGAGTTGCTGTAATGTCGCGAAAGGATAGTAGTCTCTCAGACTGGTGGAATCCGGCATTCGAGAAACTAAAAGCTTCTCCACAATGGCAAGATATATGTGATGACTTGACTGAAGAACACGGTAAGACTAGTTGTACACTGCACAGGCAATGTAGATCTACCAAGCAACACTGATTCATGTCAAAAAGACACCGACACTTAACTCGACATTGTGAATCGTGCACCAACTACTCCTGAATCTCAGTAATAGTGCGAAAAGATCTCCCCATTTTTTTTTATCGCGGCAAAAATGTACCCGTTGGACTGTTTTACGTGGGCAACAGATTTACGCTATTAAATGTAATACATGTTGAGAGTCTCAAGCTCCGAAATACTTAAATATCAAATATTTTGATATGTTGGCCTATAAGAATAATCTAGCAGAACCTATAGCTGAACTGAATTATATCGGGCAAATGATGCAAGACGAGTAGTTGAAATGACTAATAAGACCGTGCCGTGTATTTGTAAGGTTTTTGGGTATTTCATGTACGCCAGTTTGTTTGAGTCTTTACATACCCAAGCTTGTAACTATGTAAAGGGTTCAACAAAAGAAAGTATACCACTTTGTTTATGTCATTTTGAGTAACGTTCAATATTTTTTTTGGACCAAACAGGCGTAATAGGCATTTATATGAATCTTTTAGGCATAATTTGATACCAAATTTGCCCCCTAACAACAAAGATAAACCATGATTAGCACCATTTTCCATTTTAAAGAAAATTAGTCACTTTTCAAAAGTCACATTTTCAATACACATTCGCGGGAAGAAAAGACCACATGTTACCTCACTAATGTCTTCATTTCAGCACTACAGTTCTCATCAGCCGAATTGCAAAACACATTTTGTCATTATTTTGGAAACTTTGATGATGATTTACTTTGTAACCAACTTTAAACCGGTGAATTGGAACATGGAAGCTAAACGAATTTGCTATCGGCTAGTTTTAAACTCTTCCTAGTCAACAGAAATGTATGAGTGGCCATCAGATACAAAAGCGTGTAAGAAAATACGTCTAAGGTTACACGTAGTATTTGTAATGTTACACGTATAACATGTAAGGTTAGACGTCTAAAATAACATTACAAGTATAACAATAACAAGTACAAATCAAACAAACCCGGGACGTGGAGAGTTAGGAGGATGAAAAAACAAGGTCAAATACATACTAGTATTAGATATAATACTATAATAATGATGATTACCATATTTTTAAAAACTGTATTTGATCATCATCGTCGTGTAAGATGCCGGTAAGATGTTATCTTTGACGTCTAATCTTTAACACGTTGTGTTACCTTTAAACGTACAATCTTACACATTTTGAATGTGATGGCCACCCATAGAAATGTAACATCTGTTATCACATTATTAACCCATATTAATGTCTACATTAATCATAGGTCACGCTGGGGGATCGAACGCAGCAGTATGTATCGGATTATAGATGAAGTAGCAGATAGCAGATTTGGGAAAGGTGTTTTCCATATGGACCCCATAACGGGAGTACACATAACATTATACTATTTCATGTAGGCCCCTATGTGTGCAGTGGCGTAGCCAACTTTTTGAAAAGGGGGGTAAGACATAGTTGTACCGACGAACGGGATGATGTACCGACAAAAAAATAGGAAAAGTTGTCCGCCACATTTTCTTCAGTCAGCTCGAAAACTTAAATAAGTGGGGTGGGGGATATGATGTGGTTGTGTACAAAACCGGTAAAAAAAAAATCGCATCGTCAAAATCACGAATGTACCGACGCATGCATTGTGTACCGACGGGGTAATTTTAGGGGGCGGCCATTGACCCCCCTCTCCTGGCTGTGAATTTATTAACCGTACACACCTTTGGCCAAACACTGTATAAATGTAGACCCTATTGCTGTACAATGTTAATGTACATGTGCTATGCGCTTTACTCCGTCAAGGTATAACATTTGTTTACGGTAACGAACATCGCCTCCTGGCTACGCCACTGGTGTTATGTCTTACTCTGGAGAGCCATCCATCGGTCGGGCCTCAATGAGAAGAGCTCCAAATTGAATTAATTAATTAAATCAGATTAACCCCCTGAGCGCTACTTGCCAATGTTAATGATTGGTTGATTAAAAGATACACGCATATGAGTGACCAATTAAAATACTGGTTCTAAAATAGTTTACTTCAAGCTTTAACAGTGATACAATATTCTCACAATGTCTCTGATTGGTGCAACAATTGGTGTATCAAGCTTTTACAGTAATACAATATTCTAACAATGTCTCTGATTGGTGCAACAATTGGTGTATCAAGCTGTAACAGTGATACAATATTCTAACAATGTCTCTGATTGGTGCAACAATTGGTGTATCAAGCTTTAACAGTGATACAATATTCTAACAATGTCTCTGATTAGTGCAACAATTGGTGTATCAAGCTTTAACAGTTATACAATATTCTAACAATGTCTCTGATTGGTGCAACAATTGGTGTATCAAGCTTTAACAGTGATACAATATTCTAACAATGTCTCTGATTGGTGCAACAATTGGTGTATCAAGCTTTAACAGTGATACAATACTCTAACAATGTCTCTGATTGGTGCAACAATTGGTGTATCAAGCTTTAACAGTGATACAATATTCTAACAATGTCTCTGATTGGTGCAACAATTGGTGTATCAAGCTTTAACAGTGATACAATATTCTAACAATGTCTCTGATTAGTGCAACAATTGATGTATCAAGCTTTAACAGTGATACAATACTCTAACAATGTCTCTGATTGGTGCAACAATTGGTGTATCAAGCTTTAACAGTGATACAATACTCTAACAATGTCTCTGATTGGTGCAACAATTGGTGTATCAAGCTTTAACAGTGATACACTACTCTAACAATGTCTCTGATTGGTGCAACAATTGGTGTATCAAGCTTTAACAGTGATACAATATTCTAACAATGTCTCTGATTGGTGCAACAATTGGTGTATCAAGCTTTAACAGTGATACAATACTCTAACAATGTCTCTGATTGGTGCAACAATTGGTGTAGCAAGCTTTAACAGTGATACAATACTCTAACAATGTCTCTGATTGGTGCAACAATTGGTGTATCAAGCTTTAACAGTGATACAATATTCTAACAATGTCTCTGATTGGTGCAACAATTGGTGTATCAAGCTTTAACAGTGATACAATATTCTAACAATGTCTCTGATTGGTGCAACAATTGGTGTATCAAGCTTTAACAGTGATACAATATTCTAACAATGTCTCTGATTGGTGCAACAATTGGTGTATCAAGCTTTAACAGTGATACAATACTCTAACAATGTCTCTGATTGGTGCAACAATTGGTGTATCAAGCTTTAACAGTGATACAATATTCTAACAATGTCTCTGATTAGTGCAACAATTGATGTATCAAGCTTTAACAGTGATACAATACTCTAACAATGTCTCTGATTGGTGCAACAATTGGTGTATCAAGCTTTAACAGTGATACAATATTCTAACAATGTCTCTGATTGGTGCGACAATTGGTGTATCAAGCTTTAACAGTGATACAATATTCTAACAATGTCTCTGATTGGTGCAACAATTGGTATATCAAGCTTTAACAGTGATACAATATTCTAACAATGTCTCTGATTGGTGCAACAATTGGTGTATCAAGCTTTAACAGTGATACAATACTCTAACAATGTCTCTGATTGGTGCAACAATTGGTGTATCAAGCTTTAACAGTGATACAATACTCTAACAATGTCTCTGATTGGTGCAACAATTGGTGTATCAAGCTTTAACAGTGATACAATACTCTAACAATGTCTCTGATTGGTGCAACAATTGGTGTATCAAGCTTTAACAGTGATACACTACTCTAACAATGTCTCTGATTGGTGCAACAATTGGTGTATCAAGCTTTAACAGTGATACAATATTCTAACAATGTCTCTGATTGGTGCAACAATTGGTGTATCAAGCTTTAACAGTGATACAATACTCTAACAATGTCTCTGATTGGTGCAACAATTGGTGTATCAAGCTTTAACAGTGATACAATACTCTAACAATGTCTCTGATTGGTGCAACAATTGGTGTATCAAGCTTTAACAGTGATACAATATTCTAACAATGTCTCTGATTGGTGCAACAATTGGTGTATCAAGCTTTAACAGTGATACAATATTCTAACAATGTCTCTGATTGGTGCAACAATTGGTGTATCAAGCTTTAACAGTGATACAATACTCTAACAATGTCTCTGATTGGTGCAACAATTGGTGTATCAAGCTTTAACAGTGATACAATATTCTAACAATGTCTCTGATTGGTGCAACAATTGGTGTATCAAGCTGTAACAGTGATACAATATTCTAACAATGTCTCTGATAAGTGCAACAATTGATGTATCAAGCTTTAACAGTGATACAATATTCTAACAATGTCTCTGATTGGTGCAACAATTGGTGTATCAAGCTTTAACAGTGATACAATATTCTAACAATGTCTCTGATTGGTGCAACAATTGGTGTATCAAGCTTTAACAGTGATACAATACTCTAACAATGTCTCTGATTGGTGCAACAATTGATGTATCAAGCTTTAACAGTAATACAATACTCTAACAATGTCTCTGATTGGTGCAACAATTGGTGTATCAAGCTTTAACAGTGATACAATACTCTAACAATGTCTCTGATTGGTGCAACAATTGATGTATCAAGCTTTAACAGTGATACAATATTCTAACAATGTCTCTGATTAGTGCAACAATTGGTGTATCAAGCTTTAACAGTGATACAATATTCTAACAATGTCTCTGATTGGTGCAACAATTGGTGTATCAAGCTTTAACAGTGATACAATATTCTAACAATGTCTCTGATTGGTGCAACAATTGGTGTATCAAGCTTTAACAGTGATACACTACTCTAACAATGTCTCTGATTAGTGCAACAATTGGTGTATCAAGCTTTAACAGTGATATAATATTCTAACAATGTCTCTGATTGGTGTAACAGTGATACAATATTCTAACAATGTCTCTGATAAGTGCAACAATTGATGTATCAAGCTTTAACAGTGATACAATATTCTAACAATGTCTCTGATTGGTGCAACAATTGGTGTATCAAGCTTTAACAGTGATACAATATTCTAACAATGTCTCTGATTGGTGCAACAATTGGTGTATCAAGCTTTAACAGTGATACAATACTCTAACAATGTCTCTGATTGGTGCAACAATTGATGTATCAAGCTTTAACAGTGATACAATACTCTAACAATGTCTCTGATTGGTGCAACAATTGGTGTATCAAGCTTTAACAGTGATACAATACTCTAACAATGTCTCTGATTGGTGCAACAATTGATGTATCAAGCTTTAACAGTGATACAATATTCTAACAATGTCTCTGATTAGTGCAACAATTGGTGTATCAAGCTTTAACAGTGATACAATATTCTAACAATGTCTCTGATTGGTGCAACAATTGGTGTATCAAGCTTTAACAGTGATACAATATTCTAACAATGTCTCTGATTGGTGCAACAATTGGTGTATCAAGCTTTAACAGTGATACACTACTCTAACAATGTCTCTGATTAGTGCAACAATTGGTGTATCAAGCTTTAACAGTGATATAATATTCTAACAATGTCTCTGATTGGTGCAACAATTGGTGTATCAAGCTTTAACAGTGATACACTACTCTAACAATGTCTCTGATTGGTGCAACAATTGGTGTATCAAGCTTTAACAGTGATACAATATTCTAACAATGTCTCTGATTGGTGCAACAATTGGTGTATCAAGCTTTAACAGTGATACACTACTCTAACAATGTCTCTGATTGGTGCAGGTGCAACAATTGGTGTATCAAGCTTTAACAGTGATACAATATTCTAACAATGTCTCTGATTAGTGCAACAATTGGTGTATCAAGCTTTAACAGTGATACAATACTCTAACAATGTCTCTGATTGGTGCAACAATTGGTGTATCAAGCTTTAACAGTGATACAATACTCTAACAATGTCTCTGATTGGTGCAACAATTGGTGTATCAAGCTTTAACAGTGATACAATACTCTAACAATGTCTCTGATTGGTGCAACAATTGGTGTATCAAGCTTTAACAGTGATACAATACTCTAACAATGTCTCTGATTGGTGCAACAATTGGTGTATCAAGCTGTAACAGTGATACAATATTCTAACAATGTCTCTGATTGGTGCAACAATTGGTGTATCAAGCTTTAACAGTGATACACTACTCTAACAATGTCTCTGATTGGCGCAACAATTGGTGTATCAAGCTTTAACAGTGATACAATATTCTAACAATGTCTCTGATTGGTGCAACAATTGGTGTATCAAGCTTTAACAGTGATACAATACTCTAACAATGTCTCTGATTGGTGCAACAATTGGTGTATCAAGCTTTAACAGTGATACAATATTCTAACAATGTCTCTGATTAGTGCAACAATTGGTGTATCAAGCTTTAACAGTGATACAATATTCTAACAATGTCTCTGATTGGTGCAACAATTGGTGTATCAAGCTTTAACAGTGATACAATATTCTAACAATGTCTCTGATTGGTGCAACAATTGGTGTATCAAGCTTTAACAGTGATACAATACTCTAACAATGTCTCTGATTGGTGCAACAATTGGTGTATCAAGCTTTAACAGTGATACAATATTCTAACAATGTCTCTGATTAGTGCAACAATTGGTGTATCAAGCTTTAACAGTGATACAATACTCTAACAATGTCTCTGATTGGTGCAACAAATGGTGTATCAAGCTTTAACAGTGATACAATACTCTAACAATGTCTCTGATTGGTGCAACAATTGGTGTATCAAGCTTTACCAGTGATACAATATTCTAACAATGTCTCTGATTGGTGCAACAATTGGTGTATCAAGCTGTAACAGTGATACAATATTCTAACAATGTCTCTGATTGGTGCAACAATTGGTGTATCAAGCTTTAACAGTGATACAATATTCTAACAATGTCTCTGATTGGTGCAACAATTGGTATATCAAGCTTTAACAGTGATACAATACTCTAACAATGTCTCTGATTGGTGCAACAATTGGTGTATCAAGCTTTAACAGTGATACAATATTCTAACAATGTCTCTGATTGGTGCAACAATTGGTGTATCAAGCTTTAACAGTGATACAATACTCTAACAATGTCTCTGATTGGTGCAACAATTGGTGTATCAAGCTTTAACAGTGATACAATATTCTAACAATGTCTCTGATTGGTGCAACAATTGGTGTATCAAGCTTTAACAGTGATACAATATTATAACAATGTCTCTGATTGGTGCAACAATTGGTGTATCAAGCTTTAACAGTGATACACTACTCTAACAATGTCTCTGATTGGTGCAAGTGCAACAATTGGTGTATCAAGCTTTAACAGTGATACAATATTATAACAATGTCTCTGATTGGTGCAACAATTGGTGTATCAAGCTTTAACAGTGATACAATATTCTAACAATGTCTCTGATTGGTGCAACAATTGGTGTATCAAGCTTTAACAGTGATACAAAATATTCTAACAATGTCTCTGATTGGTGCAACAATTGGTGTATCAAGCTGTAACAGTGATACAATATTCTAACAATGTCTCTGATTGGTGCAACAATTGGTGTATCAAGCTTTAACAGTGATACAATACTCTAACAATGTCTCTGATTGGTGCAACAATTGGTGTATCAAGCTTTAACAGTGATACAATACTCTAACAATGTCTCTGATTGGTGCAACAATTGGTGTATCAAGCTTTAACAGTGATACAATACTCTAACAATGTCTCTGATTGGTGCAACAATTGGTGTATCAAGCTGTAACAGGGATACAATATTCTAACAATGTCTCTGATTGGTGCAACAATTGGTGTATCAAGCTTTAACAGTGATACACTACTCTAACAATGTCTCTGATTGGCGCAACAATTGGTGTATCAAGCTTTAACAGTGATACAATATTCTAACAATGTCTCTGATTGGTGCAACAATTGGTGTATCAAGCTTTAACAGTGATACAATACTCTAACAATGTCTCTGATTGGTGCAACAATTGGTGTATCAAGCTTTAACAGTGATACAATATTCTAACAATGTCTCTGATTAGTGCAACAATTGGTGTATCAAGCTTTAACAGTGATACAATATTCTAACAATGTCTCTGATTGGTGCAACAATTGGTGTATCAAGCTTTAACAGTGATACAATATTCTAACAATGTCTCTGATTGGTGCAACAATTGGTGTATCAAGCTTTAACAGTGATACAATACTCTAACAATGTCTCTGATTGGTGCAACAATTGGTGTATCAAGCTTTAACAGTGATACAATATTCTAACAATGTCTCTGATTAGTGCAACAATTGGTGTATCAAGCTTTAACAGTGATACAATACTCTAACAATGTCTCTGATTGGTGCAACAAATGGTGTATCAAGCTTTAACAGTGATACAATACTCAAACAATGTCTCTGATTGGTGCAACAATTGGTGTATCAAGCTTTACCAGTGATACAATATTCTAACAATGTCTCTGATTGGTGCAACAATTGGTGTATCAAGCTGTAACAGTGATACAATATTCTAACAATGTCTCTGATTGGTGCAACAATTGGTGTATCAAGCTTTAACAATGATACAATATTCTAACAATGTCTCTGATTGGTGCAACAATTGGTATATCAAGCTTTAACAGTGATACAATACTCTAACAATGTCTCTGATTGGTGCAACAATTGGTGTATCAAGCTTTAACAGTGATACAATATTCTAACAATGTCTCTGATTGGTGCAACAATTGGTGTATCAAGCTTTAACAGTGATACAATACTCTAACAATGTCTCTGATTGGTGCAACAATTGGTGTATCAAGCTTTAACAGTGATACAATATTCTAACAATGTCTCTGATTGGTGCAACAATTGGTGTATCAAGCTTTAACAGTGATACAATATTATAACAATGTCTCTGATTGGTGCAACAATTGGTGTATCAAGCTTTAACAGTGATACACTACTCTAACAATGTCTCTGATTGGTGCAAGTGCAACAATTGGTGTATCAAGCTTTAACAGTGATACAATATTATAACAATGTCTCTGATTGGTGCAACAATTGGTGTATCAAGCTTTAACAGTGATACAATATTCTAACAATGTCTCTGATTGGTGCAACAATTGGTGTATCAAGCTTTAACAGTGATACA
This sequence comes from Ophiura sarsii, assembly GCA_035610835.1. Classification (NCBI taxonomy): domain Eukaryota; kingdom Metazoa; phylum Echinodermata; class Ophiuroidea; order Amphilepidida; family Ophiuridae; genus Ophiura; species Ophiura sarsii. The sequence continues at coordinate 60,271,772 of CM069455.1, read as the reverse complement.
AAATATTCTAACAATGTCTCTGATTGGTGCAACAATTGGTGTATCAAGCTGTAACAGTGATACAATATTCTAACAATGTCTCTGATTGGTGCAACAATTGGTGTATCAAGCTTTAACAGTGATACAATATTCTAACAATGTCTCTGATTGGTGCAACAATTGGTGTATCCAGCTTTAACAGTGATACAATATTCTAACAATGTCTCTGATTGGTGCAACAATTGGTGTATCAAGCTTTAACAGTGATACAATATTCTAACAATGTCTCTGATTGGTGCAACAATTGGTGTATCAAGCTTTAACAGTGATACAATATTTTAACAATGTCTCTGATTGGTGCAACAATTGGTGTATCAAGCTTTAACAGTGATACAATACTCTAACAATGTCTCTGATTAGTGCAACAATTGGTGTATCAAGCTTTAACAGTGATACAATATTCTAACAATGTCTCTGATTGGTGCAACAATTGGTGTAACAAGCTTTAACAGTGATACAATATTCTAACAATGTCTCTGATTGGTGCAACAATTGGTGTATCAAGCTTTAACAGTGATACAATATTCTAACAATGTCTCTGATTGGTGCAACAATTGGTGTATCAAGCTTTAACAGTGATACAATACTCTAACAATGTCTCTGATTGGTGCAACAATTGGTGTATCAAGCTTTAACAGTGATACAATACTCTAACAATGTCTCTGATTAGTGCAACAATTGGTGTATCAAGCTTTAACAGTGATACAATATTCTAACAATGTCTCTGATTGGTGCAACAATTGGTGTATCAAGCTTTAACAGTGATACAATATTCTAACAATGTCTCTGATTGGTGCAACAATTGGTGTATCAAGCTTTAACAGTGATACAATATTCTAATAATGTCTCTGATTGGTGCAACAATTGGTGTATCAAGCTTTAACAGTGATACAATACTCTAACAATGTCTCTGATTAGTGCAACAATTGGTGTATCAAGCTTTAACAGTGATACAATATTCTAACAATGTCTCTGATTGGTGCAACAATTGATGTATCAAGCTTTAACAGTGATACAATACTCTAACAATGTCTCTGATTGGTGCAACAATTGGTGTATCAAGCTTTAACAGTGATACAATACTCTAACAATGTCTCTGATTAGTGCAACAATTGGTGTATCAAGCTTTAACAGTGATACAATACTCTAACAATGTCTCTGATTGGTGCAACAATTGGTGTATCAAGCTTTAACAGTGATACAATATTCTAACAATGTCTCTGATTAGTGCAACAATTGGTGTATCAAGCTTTAACAGTGATATAATATTCTAACAATGTCTCTGATTGGTGCAACAATTGGTGTATCAAGCTTTAACAGTGATACAATATTCTAACAATGTCTCTGATTGGTGCAACAATTGGTGTATCAAGCTTTAACAGTGATACAATATTCTAACAATGTCTCTGATTGGTGCAACAATTGGTGTATCAAGCTTTAACAGTGATACAATATTCTAACAATGTCTCTGATTGGTGCAACAATTGGTGTATCAAGCTTTAACAGTGATATAATATTCTAACAATGTCTCTGATTAGTGCAACAATTGGTGTATCAAGCTTTAACAGTGATACAATATTCTAACAATGTCTCAGATTGGTGCAACAATTGGTGTATCAAGCTTTAACAGTGATACAATACTCTAACAATGTCTCTGATTGGTGCAACAATTGGTGTATCAAGCTTTAACAGTGATACAATATTCTAACAATGTCTCTGATTGGTGCAACAATTGGTGTAACAAGCTTTAACAGTGATACAATATTATAACAATGTCTCTGATTGGTGCAACAATTGGTGTATCAAGCTTTAACAGTGATACACTACTCTAACAATGTCTCTGATTGGTGCAAGTGCAACAATTGGTGTATCAAGCTTTAACAGTGATACAATATTATAACAATGTCTCTGATTGGTGCAACAATTGGTGTATCAAGCTTTAACAGTGATACAATATTCTAACAATGTCTCTGATTGGTGCAACAATTGGTGTATCAAGCTTTAACAGTGATACAATATTCTAACAATGTCTCTGATTGGTGCAACAATTGGTGTATCTTTTTTCTGCCCAATCAGCAGGTGTTTCTCAAGGGATTAAGAAATGTAACATGGAGATATTAGTACATTCACCTAAAGTATGCATTTATCTAACACAATATTTAACCAAGGTTTTATCTTACAAGGAGCAGATTCATTAAGTTTAGGCGAAACAAAGAAGAAGGTTTGTCTCAGAAACATTTTGCAAAAAAAAGCTAAGTGCTGTGCATTTTTTGTTGTTGTTGCTAATCCAAGCTTACAGAGAACTTTTTTTAAACATTTAAAAAAAAAATAATCAAAAAACCAAAAAAACCCAACTTTGTTTAGGCCTCAGCGCGTAGACCTACGCGCCGTAGCTCATTTCGTATACCAATGCGGGCGGGCTTCTGAGACAAACCTTCTTCTTTGTTTGGCATTATATAAAACTGAGTAATTGATTACTGTACTTTTCCGATTTTAATTACTGGATATCTCCGCATCGATAAGTTTTTGGTGATTATTTCGCCGATCGGATGAAATGTTATTATTTTCAATAAACTGAAGTGTGAGGATGTGAACGCACATACATAATAATACGGTACTAATATAGATTCAAGTGTTAGGATGTGAACGCACATAATAATAATGTTCTACTAAAATGAAGTGTGAGGATGTGAACGCACATAATTATACGTAATACGGTACTAATAGATTCAAGTGTAAGGATGTAAACGTACATAATAATAATGTTCTAATAAACTTAAGTGTGAGGATGTGAACGCACATAATACGGTACTAATAGATTCAAGTGTAAGGATGTGAACGCACATAATAATAATGTTCTAATAAACTTAAGTGTGAGGATGTGAACGCACATAATAATAAGGTATTAATAAACTGAAGTGTGAGGATGTGAACGCACATAATAATAATGTTCTAATAAACTTAAGTGTAAGGATGTGAACGCACATAATAATAATGTTCTAATAAACTGAAATGTGAGTATGTGAACGCACATAATAATAAGGTTTTAATAAACTGAAGTGTGAGGATGTGAACGCACATAATAATAATGTTCTAATAAACTTAAGTGTACTAAGGATGTGAACGCACATAATAATAATGTTCTAATAAACTTAAGTGTGAGGATGTGAACGCACATAATAATAAGGTATTAATAAACTGAAGTGTGAGAATGTGAACGCACATAATAATAATGTACAAATAAACTGAAGCATGATGATGTGAACATTGTGAACGCACATATTACATAATAATAAGGTACTAATATATTCAGTGTACACCTAGCACATAAAGTCCCTGACCAGTGCTTTGAGGTTGGCTAATTCAAAATATATAATCGGTACTAAAAATCTGAGGAAATTTCTTCTCCGCAGTTTGATACCTCATTCAACAAAATCGAATACAAACTTTTAAAGTTATGACGATTTCAATGACCGCGCATAACAACAGCAAAGTTGCACTAGGTATTATAGGAAACACACAGTTATGACAATCACACAAATCAAAGATTTCCTATAATACCTATGCAACTTTGCTGTTGTTATGTGCGGTCATTGAAATCACCATAACTTTAAAATAAATTTGCTCATTTAATGTATCTTTGGTACCGATTATATATTTTGAATTAGCCAACCTCAAACCACCTGGTCAGGGACTTTATGTGCTAGGTGTATATCACTATAACTTTACTAGTGTTGATTAAGTTATTGTCTATTTTAATGCACGAGCGTAGAAATAAACTTTAAAGTTACGGTCTCCCATGGAAAAGAAAAAGTTATACATGATTGATTATAATAATACGCCATACTTTTCAGGTGGCGTAGGTATAAACTAAGTCTCAAGAGAAATCCAAAGTCATAATTGAGGTCCTATTGATTTTCAGTCGAACCACTCACTATGATATTAGTGTGATGACGAACTACGTATTGACTCAATTAACCGACCTTAAAGTGTGGTGGTTTAAGAATAGGGAACTCAAATTTGATAACGGTAGGAAGGCCTTACTTGCCTTCTTAATCGTAGAGGGCGAATGGTTGATTCGTTGCGTAACACCATGAATTTGATATTCAAGACAATTGAAATGCAGGCGTAAACTGTTTGCTACAAGAAAACCCTTTGTGATACCTCTATCCTTCCAAATGGTTGATAGCGCATTTGCTGGTGTTTTAGCCATGGCCAGTCGCCTTTTTATATATATCCCCCGAGCGGCCCCCACATTTGACAATCATTCGGGGGAATTACCACACATTTTGGGTATAAGGGTTTTACTCCATTCCATCCAATTTCAAGACGTCAATCGTAATAATCGAAACCAAATTAAACGTGTAAGAATAGTCTATTTTTGCGCGCATATAATGTGCAGGAATATCATTTTAGAAGCCCAGATTCTGGTCAAATTTGGAGACTAGGCTAGATCTGGTCTAGTCCAAATTTGACTAGATCGCTGGATCAGATGTGACTTTACTAGATTCTAGTCAGTTTGACTAAAAATGACTAATTGTTTTAAGAGTGTATATGTGGACATGGAAAGATACTTATTCTTACCATGTCGACTTACAAACATTATTAAGTCGTCAAAGTGAGATACTAGGGAGCTTTCGATTTGGACGACGGACGCTTCTACGACGGTAAGATGACACCTCGAGTCATGTGCGCATGCGTCGACTTAGCAATCCGTCGGTCGTCCAATTTTTGGGACCTGTCTTCGACTAATAGGGAGCTTTCGATTTGCACGACGGATGAATCTAGGACGGTTGAATAACACTTTAAGTAATGTGCACATGCGTCAGTTTTGTCATCCGTTGGTCCTCTAAATGCTACAACGCGTAAAGGGACTAACAACCGTCGTGGTGACGACGGCAACGTTTTGTTTACCGTCGTAAAAGCGTCTATCGAGCAAATCGAAAGCTGAAGACAGGTCCCAGAAATTGTACGACCGACGGATTGCTTAGTCGATGCATGCGCACATGACTCGAGGTGTCATCTAACCGTCGGGTGTAGAAGCGTCCGTCGTCCAAATCGAAAGCTCCCTACTATCTTGCCAAGTCGACTTCATCATAGCAATCTCTGCGAGATACGTTATCTTGCCAAGTTGACTGCACAAAAAGTCGATGCCGTCATGGCGAGATATTGTCATCTTGACAAGGCGACTTCACATATCGTACGGAAGCATGTGCCCTCCTACTTGAAGATATAATATTTCTTGACAAGTAGACATAATATCAGTACTATGTCGACATCAAAAAATAATTATTCTTACCATGTCGACTAACAAATATGGAAGCTTAAAAGTGCTGTCCTACTTGTCAAATTGGCAAGATATTTTGCCTTGCCATGTCAACTTATTATCAGCATTATGTCGACATGATGAGTTAAAATATTATGCAAAGTCCACTTCCTAAAAGTATTATGTCGAAACGTTAAGATAATGTTATTACTTGTCAAGTCGACATCTTCAAAGTAGGATGTCGACATCTTCAAAGTAGGATGTTGACATGGTGAGATGTATTAACTTGCCACGTCGACTTCCTAAATATGAATATTAACTTACCAAGTTGACATCTTACAAGTAGGATGTCGACATGGTGAGATATATAATTTTGCCAATTCTACTTCCTAATAGTAGGATGTCGACATGGTGAGATGTATTAACATGCCAAATCGACTTCCTACCAGTAGAATGTTGATATGGTAAGATATATTAACTTACCAAGTTGACATCTTACAAGTAGGATGTCGACATGGTGAGATATATCATTTTGCCAATTCTACTTCCTAATAGTAGGATGTCGACATGGTGAGATGTATTAACTTGCCAAATCGACTTCCTACTAGTAGAATGTTGGTATGGTAAGATATATTAACTTACCAAGTTGACATCTTAAAAGTCGGATGTCGACATGGTGAGATATATCATTTTGCCAATTCTACTTTTTAATAGTAGGATGTCGACATGGTGAGATGTATTAACTTACCAAGTCGACTTCCTACTAGTAGAATGTTGATATGGTAAGATATATTAACTTACCAAGTTGACATCTTACAAGTAGGATGTCGACATGGTGAGTTATATCATTTTGCCAATTCTACTTTTTAATAGTAGGATGTCGACATGGTGAGATGTATTAACTTGCCAAGTCGACTTCCTACTAGTAGAATGTTGATATGGTAAGATATATTAACTTACCAAGTTGACATCTTAAAAGTCGGATGTCAACATGGTGAGATATGTCATGTTGCCATGTCGACTTCCTAATAGTAGGATGTCGACATGGTGAGATGTATTAATTTGCCAAGTCGACTTCCTAAATATAAAATGTTGACATGGTAAGATATATTAACTTACCAAGTTGACATCTTACAAGTAGGATGTCGACATGGTGAGATATATCATTTTGCCAATTCTACTTCCTAATAGTAGGATGTCGACATGGTGAGATGTATTAACATTTTGCCAATTCTACTTCCTAATAGTAGGATGTCGACATGGTGAGATGTATTAACTTGCCAAGTCGACTTCCTACTAGTAGAATGTTGATATGGTAAGATATATTAACTTACCAAGTTGACATCTTAAAAGTCGGATGTCGACATGGTGAGATATATCATTTTGCCAATTCTACTTCCTAATAGTAGGATGTCGACATGGTGAGATGTATTAACTTGCCAAGTCGACTTCCTACTAGTAGAATGTTGATATGGTAAGATATATTAACTTAATACCAAGTTGACATCTTAAAAGTCGGATGTCAACATGATGAGATATGTCATGTTGCCATGTCGACTTCCAGAAAGTAGGATGTCGACATGGTGAGATGTTTTAACATGCCGCCACGACGACTTCCTAAAAGTAGGATGTCGACATGGTGAGTCGCGAAGACATCAATCTTTTGTAAAGTCGACTAGGCAAGATAATAATATATCTCGCCATTACTTATAGCAAGATAGTATATCTCACTTTGACGACTTGATAAGGTTTTAAGTCAACGTGGTAAGAAAAAGTATCTGAACATAGTGTTTTCACTTACCCTAAACAAAGGGTGAAATACCCTTCACTATTGATTTTCACTCTTCTCATTTTTTCTCAAGAGTAAAAAACGTTGAAAATGTTATTGTTTTACTGCCCAAAACACTGCGCGAGTACACGTTTTGGCCATCATTTTGGTTTTTCACCCTCGAGAAATTAACTCAGTGAAATTGCTGGAACATGTCGAGCATACGAGGGTAATTCAATAAGTTCTACCTCCTCCCTCATATCATCGCTAATAATAATGTCAACCTCATGACATTTGTCATGATTATAGCTCCGAATCATAGCTACAAATGTGTAGTACATGATAATTGATATCTGTTTTACTTTTGTTATGACGCGGTCAAAGCCAGAGAGAGATTTTGGACAACGGACACAGAAAATTACCTTAAAAATATACACATGTTTTCGGGTGTTTTCTCGTAATGTATGGTTAGAAATACACGTAAGAGCATGATGTAAATACTGAAAATGGAAATGAAAGAATGATATCTGAATATATTACAGTATTAAGATTGTAAACAATTTTAACTCTTGTAGGCTTGCAAATAGTGTACTATCAACTCAAATGTATTGCTATGCCTTTGGCATACCAGAATACTGCCATTAGTCAAATTTTCGTTGTTACAACTTAACCACAATGATGACTCGAATGTTAAATCTTTACCATAATAGTCACTTTATGAGTTTTACTTATGTGCAACCTTCAGAATAGTCACTCAGGTAGTCAATGATAGAAAATTATCGCTTTGACAGACTTTAAATCCCTCCATTTAGTTCGATATTGAAGATCGCTTAGTTATCATGAAAGTCAAATATGACTTTTACAGGGTTCTCTTAGGGGAGGGGTAAGCTGAATGGTTGTCCTGACCTGGATCTGGCTAATCAGAGGGCATATTTTTTCCAAACCAATTCGTCAACTTTATTGTTTATAGTCTGTTAAAGAGATATCTGACATTTAGAACGGTTATAATTGACCGATAGGTATGTTTGCCTCTTACAATAGGCCAATAGAAAACCACTTCGGCGATATTTTGCTGTTTTTCATCCGTTTCCGTCACACTAAATCGAGGTTTGGTTCTCACTGCATGTCCGGAAAAGTACAACCAGTACTTAGATCAATTTACATTGGATTTGTAGCTGAGGTTCCAAGCTACAATTGTGTGATATTTGATAAGACTTGGCTCATATAATGATATAGGTATGAGGTAGGAGGTAGAACTTATTGAATGACCCTCGTACTACTGGCATTATGTCTGCTTGTCAAGATATATTATCTCGCTGTCAAGTAAGATGGCACGCTGATGCTTCCGTAAAATACACATGTTGAAATTAATATTTTTGTCATTTGAGTTGTAAAACCAACGTCATAGCTGTAAAACCCACTTTGACCACCAAAACATTGGTTAATGAAGTCGACTTTGCATGGAAACATCCACATTTTGTCATAGGCGTGCGCAGGATTTTTTTACCCGGGGGGCGGGGGGGGGGGGGGGGGGGGGGGTGCTTAAAATAAATTTCATTGGTTCGCACCGCTCTCCGCGGTAAAGCGGACAGGGGGAGTCTGAGGAAGGATGTGCCCCCTTGGAATTTGATTTTTTTTAAATTTACGTACCATTTGGTGCGATTTGGTGATGTGTAATTTTGACCAATATTTTATTGAAAAGCCTTAACTTCATTTCCAATCAATATTGGCTTATTATCAATATCATTCAAAATTTGATTTTTCCCCTTCAATTTTGCAAAAGCAAACAACACGGCGTAAGGGTTTGAAATTGCGAATAAAATTATAATGGATTTGGTTTAAAAAACCGTTCCTGAAGCCATATTGTTAAGCTTGACTGATAATTAAACAGTGAAACTAATTTGCGCGTAACGCGCCAAAAATGTCTATTTTAACACTAAAAAGGTCCAGAAAACGTTTCTGAAGCCATCTTGTTCCAATTGAATAACAAAGCAGTATAAAGATAATTGGCGCGGAGCGGGTTAACATTTGCTATTGTAAAAATAAAGGTTTAGAAAAACGTTCTTGAAGCCATCTTGTTAAGCTTGAATAATAAATAATCAGTGAAACTAATATGCACGTAGCGCGCAAACAAATGTATATTTTAACAATAAAAAGGTCCAGAAAACGTTTCTGAAGCCATTTTGTTCAAATTGAATGCCAAAATATTTAAAGAAAATGGCAAATGTAAAAAGAAAGGTTAAAATAAACGTTCCTGAAACCATCTTGTTAGGCTTGAATAATAAAACATTCCAACTAATGTGATAATTTCAAATGTCATTGTTCCCATTTTTTTCGATCAGCCGTTTGGCCACAATCAGAGGTCAAAATGTCATATAGGGGTCAAATTGCAAAAATGCTCTGATTATGTTGTAATGCTTACAATCTGTACAGTTCCTGGGATCCTGAGGGTTAAAAAAAGTCAATAGTTGTATAGCCATCCGATGCTTAGTTTCCGAGATATTGGGCAAAATAGGTCAAAGGTAAACATTTTTCTCAAATTCTTTGTACGGGGGTCAAATTCTCAAAATTATCCAATTTTGATAAGAATGGTCTCAAATTGTTTGGATGGATACAACAAGCCATAAAAAGAATAGTTTGCCATATCTATACAAGTTACGCATCAGTTAATTTCATTAGATCAAAGTCATCTCGCATTAGCAGTATAGCTTCCTGGCCTATCACTGAATGATAGGCCTGGTTCAATAATTTCAATGCAAAAAATGTTTCGCGCAAAATCAAAAGTTAAAAATTGACATCATAAAATAAGTTTTGAAAAAGCAATAAGAACATCAATTATCAGTAATGACAATTCTCTATGTGCTTGGCATAATAAAAAGAGATTTTTGTTTCATTTCAATTTTGGAATAGCTGGCAGTACAGTATGTAGTTTTGATTGCAATTAAAACTTCTTTTGACTTGTCTTTGACCAGGCATGCCAGGGATACACTTTAACCTTAAACATCCAAAGTAGGGTCGGAATTGGATTAATCTGGAAATCAAGCTAAATATAATGTAGGCCATGCATCCTTTTAGGCCTATAACCTTTTTCGCACCGAGTAATGACACCGTGAAAATAAGTTATAGGTATTTATCCTCCAACTTTGACCAACCTATAGAGCAATTTCATCTTTAAAAAAATGAAATGATTAAAATCGGTGCCTACCATTTCTTTTCTTTTCTATCTTTATAAATGAAATCATCTTGGGCATGGGTTATCCCTTTTAAAGGGAATTTTTATTATGACTTGTTGTAGCTTCTTTTTATGACTTGTTTTTTTAAAAAAGAAATCATGCATGTGTACAATTGCTGTTATGTGTAATGCTTTGAAGCGTTTCTTCATAAAAATAGCACAAACTTTACATTCTTGTGGTCAACTTTAATCAAGAATATTTTCTGATAGGATAATGCAAATGAGACCAAACAAACGGCGTTTGTAAGGTAATTTAGTCATCATGAAGAGCGCATATTAACATCATTTAGAACATACTCGTTATAGAATGAGCAAAATGACTCTTCCTACGATCATCTTGTTTACTAAAAAGTGGCACAACCCGTCTTTTTAGTATCCGTGATTGAACAACCGTATTGCTGGTTTGGGAAGCAGCAATTACAATCAAATAAACGGCATTTGAAAGCCAACTAAATTATCTTTCAGATTATATAAAGATTTACAGCCAAATACTGAGTCATCAATGAGGGCAATAACATGGAACACGTGCACCCTTTTTGTAGGGATACCCTGTACAGTGTCTACAGTAAATGGCTACCCGTGTTTTTAATAAATATCTTTGTATATCTTGTATAATTGTAATATTGTTCCAATTTAGCTATGCAGTTGGCTGCGATTTTAATAAAATATACCATGAATAATAATAATGATAATGATAATAATAATATTATTAATTATAATATTATACTAATAATAGTAACATTGACAGAAGGATTTAACCCATATTTCATGTATGTGGCGCCGGCGGGAGGAACGCATGGATGGATACGAGCTCGTTGATACATTACTTAATACCTGCACTTTGTTATTGTACAGTATCTCCAATTCAGAATAAATTGATTCACCAATAGAAACGGACCTTTTCTCAAAGCAGAATACCAAATCAGAATTGTTATCAGTGTTCATACTTGACAGTGAATCAATGGCAACTATGATAATGGAGGTATCTAGATCTACCGAAAACTTGACATCAGGGAGATCAGAAACATGCGGCGGAAACAGCAGATTGCTGACAGTTGCACTGGCATCTACTGCAGCAGTCTTGGCTGTATTAGCCATCGTCATTGCTGCGGTGAGCCTGGGTAATACGGGACCGACAACGGTGAACGTTTCGCTACGTGCTTTCAACGATTCAACAGGTAGGTAGATAGGCGCGCCTAACACAGCAATCGACTTCAGCCATGAAACTATACTTTCACACCGGGCTTCTACAGCCGGGGGTGAGTTACCTTCTTCATTTAAAGGTGTATGTTCCGATCACTTTTTTGGGGCTATGATTTTTTTTCACATCAAGATATTTTGATATCAGAAGAATCCCTATATTTTTCTCATTATGTCTGTAAAATATTAGGGGCCAGAAATGTTCCACTTAGAAATTATAGGCTAAAATGTGGCTAATTACTGCCAAAGGTGGTTAACCACCAACCAGTTTGTGTACAACTCAATGGGCAATATGTCTTGTGACCTTGTGTTTCTAAAAATAGAACCATGGGAGTTATGCAACTCCAACTCAAACTTTAGAATGCGACAATTTTAAGGATGAACTTTCATGTAAAATAGAAAACATAAAGTTGACAATCGGGCCAGCAATCGGAACATCTACCTTTAAAGACTACACCTAGCAACAAAAGTCAGGTGCTTTGAGGTTGGCTAATTCAAAATAGATAATCGGTACCAAAAATCTGAAATATACTTTAAATGAGTAAAATTTCTTCTCCGCAGTTTGATACCTCATTCAACAAAATCGAATAGACACTTTTAAAGTTATGGCGATTTCAATGACCGCGCATAATAACAGCAAAGTTGCACTAAGTATAGGAAATCATTGATTTGTGTGTGATTACTGTTACCTATAACTCTGTGCTATCTGGATGAATGGGTCTGGAGTGAGCTGTGAAGAATGAAAGTCTTTGCTATCTTAACACACACCAATAGTGCGTAATCACACACAAATCAATGATTTCCTATACCTAGTGCAACTTAACTGTTGTTATGCGCGGTCATTGAAACCGCCATAACTTAAAAAGTATCCATTCGATTTTATTGAATGAGGTATCAAACTGCGGAGAAGAAATTTGCTCATTTATTGTATATCTCAAATTTTTAATTTTGAATTAGCCAACCTCAAAGCACCTGGTCAGGGACTTTTGTTGCTAGGTGTACTTCAAAAAACGTTCTGACAATACACTTATTTATACAAATTTATACAAAATTTATACACAAATTATACAAAAATTTATACAAAATGTTAAATTCAGTAAAACATTTTCTTAATAAATTCAAGCAAAAACTTATTTCAAGTTACGATTGATTGATTTTTTTAGAGCACTATTTCAATTTCACTTTATGGTTATTCAATATTTTGTGTAGCAATGTCCTTTGTCTTGTCCGGTATATATTGTTGATGTCATTTTTAGGTTTTAAATTTGGCTGTATTGTTTTTGTGTTTTATTCCCGGGGGGGGGGGGGTACTCACGTATGTAAGGCATACGGGGTCGTGCCGCTCCAGTAGGTCGTTTTTTCATGAGACATCCTTAGCCACGGGTAGGATTTTCAACTGAAAATTCCTTAGACATGGGTCTATTTTCGCGAAAATTTGCAAAAATTAGGTCTTTTTTCCCGATAATTTGCGAAAATTTGGTCTAAAATGAAGCAAAACCCCTAAAAATGGGTACCGATTTTTCCAAAATCACCCTTAGAAATGGGTAGGGGTTTTGGATCTCCAGCGGCACACCCCCGACCAAACCAAATCTGAGTAACCCCCCCCCCCCGGGGTTTCATTGTCCCAGGGCTTCAGGGGATGGCGCTTTACAGGTCTTTTTGGCCTTCCAGCCTTCTCCTCCATAACCGTTTTGTTTTTCTGTTGTTGTAAATTATCTGATTGTTTCTTACTGATTTTTGATGTAATTTAATGTTATTTGTAATTTTGATGTTATGGAAATGAATGATGAATGATGAATGATGAATGAGTGTGTCCTACAGTTTGGGACGCACACGATCCCATCCCAATAGGAAACGAGGATCACCCTTTTGTTGAACTTGATAGAAGTACTACCAGCTAATTTGATAATAAATTGATAAAAAACCTTTCCTCTGCATATCACAGTAGAGTCTGCAGTGGTTTGCGTATGTACAAATATGTATTTCCATCTAATTTGCATGACATATGCATACATTTTGGTTTCAACACCCGAATTTGTATTTTTTTTGTAAATAAAATAAGACCCTTTTGGTCATTATATGATCCTTGTGGTCATTATAAAGTATTCAACAAAAGAAAGTCATACACTTTGTTTAGGTCCTTTAAAGTAACTTCAGATTATTTTCTGACCAAACAGACTAGATAGACATTTGGATGAATCTTTCCGGCACAATTTGATACCAACATTGGCAAACAACAAAAATAAACCATTATTAGCACAATTTAAAGAAAATTAGTCACTTTTCAAAAGTCACATTTTCAATACACTACGCGGGAAGAAAATATCACATGTTACCTGTTCATAATCAAATAGCCCGCTCGCTCAGGCAGGACCCAACGCAGTTCCACTGTGTGATCAATATCTATTTCATTCCCGGCCATTCAAGTGCCACGCACAGCATTTTTTCGCGACTTGCGTGCGTTGAAAATGTGACTTTCCAAAAGTGACTAAATTTCTTTAAATGGTGCTAATCATCGTTTATCTTTGTTGTTAGGTGGCAACTTTGGTATCAAATTGTGCCGAAGAGATTTATCCAAATGTCTATCTAGTCTGTTTGGTTAATCGGAAGTTACTCTAAAGAACCTAAACAAAGTGTATGACTTTCTTTTGTTGAGCACTTTATGATCAGTTGTGGTCATTAGATGATCCGTTGTGGTCATTAGATGATCCTCTCTGGTCATGAGATGATCCCCTGTGGTCATTAGATGATCCCCTGTGGTCATTAGATGATCCCTCGTGGGCATTAGATGATCACTTGTGATCATTGTGATGTTATTTATTTATGGGTTTTTATTGAGGGTAAAATACTTCAGCGTCCAACACTGCTTTCTAAGTAGGCCCTCATTTTATGCATACATAAACAGATCATTTTACAAAGAAGAAAAGAAAAAGTATACACATAATATAAAATATTATAATACCATATACTAAATAATAATAATTTAGATTGAAGTAGCGATACATGACTCAAATTGACTTAGTGACATATTTCTCAACTCAATACGTATTTTTGGTGAAAAATTACGCTGACTAGAATCGTATACCACAATCGTATTTGTTCATCATTTTCGTATGGAATGTACCATAATGATGGCCAGATTTATGTAAATTTGTTTTTAAATATTTGCGCGCTACACCTGCATTGTGTTTATGATGCGAAGTCATTCATTGAATAGAGACCCAGCCGCAACCTTAGTGTCAAGTGTTCAACTGGGGGAAAATACACCCCCCCCCTCTGACAAGTGACCCCGGAATCCAGATACGCCACTGGTTCCTCTTTGCTCCGCTCATCAGTTGTCCCCATGTACGTAGCAGCAACCTTTCTGGGTTGGGCAAATTAGTTTGTTAGATTGCACTGTCATTGGTAGAACAGTTTTACTTGGATGCAGCAGTCACATCAATCAGATGCCACCCACAATACACTCACTGTATACATGTAGTTGCACCATAGTTGTTTGAGCAGATTGAATGCAAATGTAGTCGATCAAAGACCGCAGTCATTAATCGAGCATTTCTTATTCAGATATACATTTAACCGATGAAAGAGACGCATATTGTCACTCCCACTTTTAATAAATTGTTGTATTGCCATGTATTTCTCACACAATCATCCAATTAAAAAGCACGCAATCTATCATGGCAAAATTGCATAAGCAGGTATCAAACCCAATTCAATTCAATTCAATTCAATTCAATTTATTCAGCAAAAGTAATACAAACAAATAATAATACAATATGAAGTAGAGGCTAGGAACCCCAGTGGAAACCCTGATAGACGGGCTTATATAATGGGGACCCTTGACACAAAAATAGAATGATAGTAAATAGAGCATATTTAATGACGGGAGAACAGAAAACACGAAACAAGATCAAACAGAACAGCACAAAAACAATACACTTGACAAAGACACACAGAAACAAAAAGAGAACAACACAGAACACATGTACCTGACAAGAGACAAAAGGTGCCAAGTTAAAAGTAAGTTAAGTCATTAGTTATGTTCTTCAAGAGGAAGGAGAGACGATAGAATGAAAATAGAGGTAGATGAGAAAAAAAGAAGAGGAGCGAACAAAGTTTATGTTTTACTAAGAGAAGGATTGGTGTGTGGGGTGTGTGTACAGGGTGAGTCAAAAAGAAGTTTACCCGGATTGGTGATGTTTTAAAAAACAAACAAATGACACTCGAGAGTTCAGTAAAGCATATATTTAACAAGCATTACATTTGTTTGGTCAAGTATTCCGTGGACAGCTTGCAAAATTAGTACCTGTATTAAAATAGACATAACTCCTCTTAGCAATGCTCACTTTGTGTCATTCCTTTTTCCTAATAAGCAGGAGAGAATGCTTGTTAAATATATGCTTTACTGAACTCTCGAGTGTCATTTGTTTGTTTTTTAAAACATCACCAATCCGGGTAAACTTCTTTTTGACTCACCCTGTATCATATGTAGAAATGTAGCATTTTTTGAGCTGCCTTTTAAATGTATGTTTGTTTGTGATATTTGTGAGAGTGTTGGGAAGAGCGTTCCAGAGCTTAGCACCATAGTAGAGTATCTGATGTTTTTCAGCTGTGGTCGTTGGGAGAGGAAGATGAAATTTGTGTGCTTGCCTTGTGTTGTGTGCGTGTATCTGACGGTTTGTGGTGAAATAGTTTGCGAAATTAGGAGGAAGGTTGTTATAGAAGTGGTCGTGCATAAATAGTGCCGTTTGTAGCTGGTTGATATCGTTGATTTTCAATGTATTAAGTTGGTAAAAGAGAGGTAAAGTGTGTGTCATGCGTCGTGAATTGGTTATTGTGCGAATAGCCCATTTTTGAGTGATGTTTAAGCTGGCAAGTCTGGATTGATAGTTTGAGGCCCATATTATGTTGCAGTAGCTGAGGTGTGGAAGAACCAGCGTATTATAGAGTGATTTCAGAATGTGCCGTGGAAGATGATCCCTAACTCTGTAAATGGTACCAATGGCATGAGATGCCTTAGTGGTAATAGTATTTATGTGGTGGTTCCAGGTGAGCTTATCATCTATGGTGATGCCAAGGAATTTTTGTGGTGTGAACTTGTGAGATGTCATGACTGTCAATTGTGATTTTGTGAGAGTAGTGAGGAGTTTTGGATGAGAAAAGCATGTAGTTAGTTTTAGAGACATTTAATGAAAGTTTGTTTGCCCTGAACCAGTCAGTGATGTGGGTTAGTTCAGTGTTCATGTTATGGTAAAGTGAATCAAGGTTTGAGTGAGAAAGAAAGATGTTTGTGTCGTCTGCATAGAGGATGAGTTTTAGCATATTAGTTGTATTAGTTATGTCATTCATGTAAATAATGAAAATGAGGGGTCCTAAGATGGATCCCTGCGGAACTCCAACAGTGATTTCCCGAGTGGTTGATTAATGATTTAGTGCATGAACAGATTTGGTGCGGTGGGTGAGATAGTTATTTATATAAATTATATAATCTGGTGTGGACTATTTTCTCAAGAATCTTGGAGAAGGGTGGCAATACGGAAATAGGTCTGTAGTTAGTTATGCTGTGCTGGTCTTTGCTTTTGAAGACAGGGATGACTTTTGCATATTTGAATTTGTGTGGTACAATACCCGTGAGTAGTGATTGGTTTAAGATGTGCAGAAGAGGTGTTGTTATGTGATCAAATGATTTGTTAGCAATTCCGGGATCGATGTTGTCTGTGCCCGAGCTTTTACCGGATTTAAGAAGGTGACGCAGGTCGTGCAGTTCTTGAAGAGTGATTGGGTTGAAGAAGAATGAGTTGAGTGGGCTATTTGAAAGGTGAACGGTGAATGGTTTGTCCGCAGGAGGGATTTTATTAGCCAGATTTTTACCAAGGTTTTTGAAATAGTCATTAAATTTGTTAGTAATGTCATTGGGATCAGTGAGGACTGTGTCGCTGTGAGTGAAGTGATCCGATAATGTGTTGTCTTTGCGTTTCCGGCCAATGATTGTGTTCAGGAACTTCCATGTTTTTGTAAGATCGTGCTTGAGTTTGTGAAGTTGGTCAGTATTATATGTTTTCTTTGCAAGTCGAATAATGTGAGTTAGTTTGTTTTTGTATTTTTTATACCTCTCCTCAGCTTGCAGTGTTTTCTTTTTGAGGTAACTCAAATAGAGTGTTTGCTTGTGTTTGATTGATCTTACAATTCCACTCGTGATCCATGGCTGTTTATGTGTGTATGCGCTCTTTTTTATTGATGAACGTTTGAGTGGAAATGAAGAGTTGTAGTGCCTTGTGTAAATATTGATGAAGTTGTTGTAAGCAGTGTCGGGATCAGGTGAGTTGATGGTGGTCTCCCATGTCTCCCCTTGCAGTTTTGTGTTGAAGAGTGAGGTGTTGTGTTCACAAAAATCTCTTTTACGTGAGAGTGGTGACATGTGTTGTGTGTTTCGGTGAGAAGTGATGTGAAATACGGGAAAGTGATCAGAGATGTCGGTGACCAGGATGCCCGTGGTTGAGTTCATGTCGGTGGAGTTAGTTATGATGTTATCTATGATAGTTGCACTGGTGCGTGTGATACGAGTCGGTTTGTCAATTTTAGGAATGAATGAGTTAGAGAGTGAGGTATTTATAAAGTCGTTAATGTGCTGATTTGTATTGTAGTTGAGTAAGTTGATGTTATAGTCTCCAAGGATGTAGACGTCCTTATTTGTTGTTTTAAGTTTGTTAAGGAGTGCTTCCCAGTTAGTGTTAAAGTTGTTAATTGTATGCTCGTGCAGTGCTATAAATGACCCCGACAATGATATTTTTAGTAGTGTTATTGTGTTTGATGGTGATTTCAATGAATAGTGAGTCTGCTACTGGTCCCAGAGTAAAATCAGTGGAGTTGTACTTCATATCTGATCTAAGGTACATGCATACTCCACGTCCTCTACCAGTCAGTGGACCTTCGATGTAGTTGTAGTTGTCACATTGAGGAGGGGATTTATTGTGAGTAAGCCATGTTTCAGAGCAGGCAATAAGTGAGAATTAGTGTTTGTGTTTGTTCCTCAATTTTATCCATGTAGCTTTATGACGATGAATATAGTTGTTTGTCCCTCACTGTAGACGTCACACATATGCTGCTGATACTATTTCTGTCACTCAATTTCAAAGTAATACAATGTAATACAACAAATGAGGGTACTAATAGCAGTAGCATATGTGTGACTACTGACAAATGACTGAGAGAGGGTTTGAAAGTTTCACCCCAGTGCATTTTCATTACATGACATAAATTGCCCGCTTAGGAGCGCTATTAATTCGGTCTGGTAAACCTGGTAAACCTATCCTCTACCAGGCCCACAGCCAGCCCTTTCAGTTTAGGGGGTTTGTTTTACGGTCAGGAAAGCAAAAACGAGCTGACAAGTGGAGCGTCCTGCGGCGTGTGGTCTTGCGAAATTCTGAGATCTTGAAGAGCTGAAGGGCCATTTCCTGGCATATTTTAATACATATTGACACATTTGTAAAGGCCCATGAATTGTACTTTATAGCACTATAATTTATTAAAAAATGAACCACTCAATGAAACCGAAATCTGTAGCCCAATGAATTGCGATCCGGGAAATTTTAAAGTTTGGATGCATCATGAGACCATTTCCGGTCTATTTTATAAGGAAAATGGTGATTTGTTTCAGCTGAATTTGATCAATAATATTAATAATGAAACACAATTTGCGCAACTCAATTTTAATTTTTTGCCTGATATATTATTTGCGAAAAATAACTTCTGAGTAATTTAGATGCGCTTCGATGCCTTTTAGCGATCCGGTTCATGATTAGGTGTCAGCAAATTGCTTCAAAGAACGCATAGAATTAAAAATATTAACAAGAAACGGCCTCAGGGCATACATAATTCAAAATATTAATGTAAATAGCTTCAAATTCAATGAGCACCCGTGAAACCCAAATGACTTACTATTATAATACAACCCACAATTTTTCTCAGACATGATTCCTTGCCTTCTAAACATTTGCCACCATTTTGATATTGATTATTTTTATAACAACTACCCTTAATAATCAATTGGAGTCGCTGTAACGGCGCCATATACGAGTATGACCGAGAAATTATCATACATAATAGACTCCTTTGCCTGCCAACCAGCAAAGTATACTTGTTTCCTGTGGACTGTTCGTTTGAGACCTGCTTCCACGAAACCATGCAGTTGATTTTGAGTGACGACAGGAATTGTTAACACATAATATAGCCATGCAACATGGGCAAATTAGTTAAGAAAACATACACTATCAACGTATGTGCTGCCCACAACCACAAGTGCAGTTAGTTTTAAGATATTAAATGATAAAACATAGATATGTTAGACAATATAACAGATGCTACTTACTAAACTCCTCACAAAAAGTATCGAAACACCTTATACATGATCCAATGATTAACGGTCCGAAAGGGTATAAATTAATCAAAGCCAATGATCCAGTGCATAATTTGGTTCTGCGTATTTTGACACCTCGATGGTGAAGATACGATGTTGCGGAGCGGAGTTATTGTCATTTCAATGGACGTAGGTGCAGTTTCAAAAGTGACAATCGTCCCTATAGAAGCAGGTTTGCATTACTGTTATCAATGATCATGATGATCAGGTTTATGCTTTACACACGCTTTTGTGGACAATGATAGTGGACACTCAAAGTACTAAAGACAAAGATAAAGCCATGGCAAAGTTGAAGTTGAATGAAAACAATAAATCTGTGTTGTGAAAAGAGCACATTATCTTCATTTTCTGAGTGTATGTTGCATTTTTGTACACGTGTGTAAAGCATAAAACCTGATCATTCAAAACAATAAATGCAAACTTGCATCTATTGTCTATAGGGATGATTCTCACTTTTGAAACTGGACCTACGACCATTGAAATGACAATAACTCCGCTCCGCAACATCATATCTCAACAATCGAGGTGTCAAAATACGCAGAACAAAATTATGCACTGGATAATTGGCTTTGATTAATTCATACCCTTTCTGTCCGTTAATTATTGGATCATGTGTAAGGTGTTTCGATACTTTTTGTGAGGAGTTTATTTTCATAAAATTAACTTATTGCCCAAATCATGTCGGGCAGTTGGGCTCCTCAAGTTAAGGAATCTGCATCTGGCTATTTCTATATGGAAATTTGCATGCATCTGGCAGATTGGAATATCTATAGAACTGTAGTGGTTTACAAGCCCTAGATTGGTGAACAGATGTGAAAATTATTTTGTTATTTTGTCCTTTTCACCAAACCTCCATTTAAAAAGGTTTTCATGGAAACCCCTATAAAATTCATCAATATTACTATCAAAATTATATATAATTGCTAATCATAAAATCATCAAAATTATGTAGGCCTATTGCTGATCATACTAAAAGCCATATGATGAATAGTGGACACATACCTTCAAATAAGAGTATTTCTGCCCAGAAATATTTTGTTGTTGTTTATTTTTGATGTTTTCCATGGTAACAAGCATGTACAACTGGCACAACCAATCAATCTAAAATTATGCACAATGTTATAGAGAACATAATGGTGAAATCGTGTGGTATAAATCTCATGAATAGTTTATTTAGAACAATTTGACTAAATCTGCTATGTTTGAATGGCGGCCATTTTGAAATCCAAGATGGCCGAAAAACCATTGCTCAAAATATTCGATTCCTTAATTTTTTATAAATCAGCGCTTCAAACACTCCTATTAGACAATTTTCATTCTTCCTGCCAGAAGTGAACATCTTTTTCACATCCGGCTCACTAAATATAATGTTTTACAAACAATAGATTGGTGTAAATATGAGAAAATTGTTGAAAAAGGAGTGATGTTGACATATTATGTTCATCAAACCGGCATTTACTTCTTTTCTCTTTCTTCTTTTTCCACTTTCCTTTTTTCCATTTTTTCTTTTTCTCTCTTTTTATCCTTTTGTTCTTTTCCTTAATATGTGTTTCGTTTCCAGAATTATTATTTCTTCTGTGAATAAACGACATGGAACTTGCTAATTAAGGCTTCATTTACTGGTTTCTCTTATTTTAGAGCTTGGCTTTAATTATGAATGTTTTTTCATTCTTTCTTGGGGGGGGGGGGGGGGGGGGGGGCAACACTATGGAAGCTTAAAAGTGCCACCCAGATGTCGAGATAATTATCTTGGTAAGTCGACATCCATAGGTAAGATGATCAGATGATAAGATGTTGATCTCTTCAAATCAACTTATTATAATGACGAGATGGTTAGATGACAAGATCCCAGATCTCATCAAGTCGACTTCCTGAAGGAAAGATGATCAGATGACAAAATTCAGGATCTCGTCAAGTCGACTTCCTGAAGTAAAGATGATCAGATGACAAGATTCAGGATCTCGTCAAGTCGACTTCCTGAAGGAAAGATGATCAGATGACAAGATTCAGGATCTCGTCACGTCGACTTCCTGAATCTGGTTAGGGTTAGGGTTAGGGTTAGGGTTAGGGTTAGTGTTAGGGTTAGGCAGGCCCGTCAGATGGGGGGGGGGGGGGGGGGGCGACGGTTGCGATCGCCCCCCCCCTTTTGAATGCTTTTTTACTTTTTTTAAGGTAAAAATTGCGTTTTTCTTAGTTTCAAATATCAATGATAGTAAAACTACTGACTTTTGTGTCCGTGCGAATTTTAGGTGAAAACGCCCCCCCCCCCCCCCCTTGGGCAAAAGTGTCTTACGGGGATGTTAGGGTTAGGGTTAGGGTTAGGGTTAGGGTTAACCCTAACCATTACTAGATGCTAACCCTAACCCTAACTAGATGCTAACCCTAACCCTAACCAGATTCAGGAAGTCGACTTGACGAGATCCTGAATCTTGTCATCTGATCATCTTTCCTTCAGGAAGTCGACTTGACGAAATCCGAGATCTTGTCATCTGATCATCTTTCCTTCAGGAAGTCGACTTGATGAGATCAGAGATCTTGTCATCTGATCATCTCTTCTTCAGGAAGTCGACTTGATGAGATCTGGGATCTTGTCATCTAACCATCTCGTCATTATAATAAGTTGATTTGAAGAGATCAACATCTTATCATCTGATCATCTTACCTATGGATGTCGACTTACCAAGATAATTATCTCGACATCTGGGTGGCACTTTTAAGCTTCCATACAACACAGCATTTTTGTTGGCGTTATCATGTTCAACAATATGAGGCGCATTACTCGAATTAACATTTCTCCGGATATTTTCTAAAAAACTATTTTTAAATCACGCAAACGTATTCATTGCAAACAGAAAATAGTAATGTTGAATACAATTTGGGTAAAATTTGAATTAAAAACAAAATTGCGACCCCAATTGCTTTTAGATTTCAAGGTCGGTCACTGAGAGCAACACAACAATGTTTTTCCTGTTATATTACCGTATGAGTTCCACTGAACAAGGTTTCCTATCGTTTCAGGTGATGATGACAAGATATGGCTATTGGCGCTCTACGATTCAGCATGGAACTATGTGTATATGTAAGTTTTCAGGGACGTAATGTGCAGTTTAGGGTGGGTGAGGTTAGACAAATTCTCCCCAAGAAAAATGTCATGCACATCTGGTAACTATAGGGGTGGGCGAGTCACCCACCTTTGGACCTTGAGAGGGTTGGGGATCGGAGGTGGAGGGGAATTATGGAAGGCAAGGAGAAAATAAGGGGGGGGGGGGGAGAAAAATTAATAAACATGTGTAGAGAAAGGGTACCAGTGGTTGCCGAAACGTCTGCAGAGCGTATCTGCTGAATCACATTCCTCATACTATCTATGGTTTCACCTGTGACACGAGCCCTGTTCACATTGGGCTTGTTCACATTCCTTACTATCTATGATTTCCCCTGTGACATGGGGCCTGTTCACATTCCTTACTATCTGTGGTTCCCCCTGTGCCATGGGCCTGTTCACATTCCTTACTATATATGGTTTCACCTGTGACATGGGCCTGTTCACATTCCTTACTATCTATGGTTTCCCTTGTGACATGGGGTCTGTTCACATTCCTTACTATCAATGGTTCCCCCTGTGACATGGGGCCTGTTCACATTCCTTACTATCTATGATTTCCCCTGTGACATGGGGCCTGTTCACATTCCTTACTATCTGTGGTTCCCCCTGTGCCATGGGCCTGTTCACATTCCTTACTATATATGGTTTCACCTGTGACATGGGCCTGTTCACATTCCTTACTATCAATGGTTTCCCCTGTGACCTGGGGCCTGTTCACATTCCTTACTATCTATGGTTTCCCCTGTGACATGGGGTCTGTTCACATTCATTACTATCTATGATTTCCCCTGTGACATGGGGCCTGTTCACATTCCTTACTATCTATGGTTTCCCCTGTGACATGGGGCCTGTTCACATTCCTTACTATCTATGGTTTCCCCTTTGCCATGGGGCCTGTTCACATTCCTTACTATCTATGGTTTCCCCTGTGACATGGGGTCTGTTCACATTCCTTACTATCTATGGTTTCCCCTGTGACATGGGGCCTGTTCACATTCCTTACTATCAATGGTTTCCCCTGTGACATGGGCCTGTTCACATTCCTTACTATCAATGGTTTCCCCTGTGACATGGGCCTGTTCACATTCCTTACTATCTATGATTTCCCCTGTGACATGGGGCCTGTTCACATTCCTTACTATCTATGGTTTCACCTGTGACATGGGGCCTGTTCACATTCCTTACTATCTATGGTTTCTCCTGTTGCATGGGGTCTGTTCACATTCCTTACTTACTATCTATGGTTTCCCCTGTGACATGGGGCCTGTTCACATTCCTTACTATCTGTGGTTCCCCCTGTGCCATGGGCCTGTTCACATTCCTTACTATATATGGTTTCACCTGTGACATGGGCCTGTTCACATTCCTTACTATCAATGGTTTCCCCTGTGACGTGGGGCCTGTTCACATTCCTTACTATCTATGGATTCCTCTGTGACATGGGCCTATTCACATTCCATACTATCTACGGTTTCCCCTGTGACACGGGCCTGTCCGCATTCATTACTTTGGTTTCGTTTCGCCTGTTCACATTCCCTACTATCTATGGTTTCAGATTCACGGCTGGCATGATAAAGTCGCGCTCTATTTTGTTGTTGTTGTTAATATAACGGCTGGCTCGATAAAGTCGCGCTCTACTTGTTTTTTTTGTTAATATAATATCATAGACGGTGAACAGCAGGGGTAATCGTCTCTATTGAAATTGTGTAGACAACGTGTGCTATGTCTGTCTAGCTCGCATCTATATAGGCCTAAGCGTGTTTCTTTCTTCGGGGCACTGGAAAGTTAACGCTAAGTTAAATTAACGGCAATAACCGCTAACTTTTTAATCCGGACAGCCCCCCCCCCCCCCCCTCCCCACCCCCGTTTCTACTGGCGCAAAAGTTACCGCTAAGTTTATAAGCATCCTAATCGATGGGCCACGACATTTGACCTTTTGTTATACCAAAAATGCCGTCCCACTTGAAAAAGACTGCCGTTGTAATAACTGGCTTTTTTCATATTGCATGTTTATTACGTATTCATTATACTCACCTCTATAGTTTGAAACGTTTGTAATAATCTCCTTAAGATGAATTGCTGCACAAAAATATGCCTTTATTCTAATATTCTAAATAATATTTAATTAAAGAAATCTCCTTTGGACACCTACACCTCGATATTCGGCCCAATTGGGCTAATTATCCCCACTTTGGCAACACCGAACTAGCCCAATCTGGCAACTCTGATACCCAGAATGCATCCACTTTTCCTTTGGGCGCCCAGGATGTTGACGTGTTTTCTTGCTGAAATCAGAAGGTTCATAACAACTACGTTTTGCCCTGTATATATGGCACATAGTCTATACTATGCGCCTTTAAATTGGAATTTGCGTAAGACCCTTTTTTTATGCCAGGATCGTTCACCTGCTGGACGGTCTCTTTCACTAGAATTCGGACCTCCTTAGGTTCCAATTTTTTTATTTTCCAAAATGGTGGCCGACTCCCTATCTTCTAAGAACTTGAGATCGGCCCATTCCATTCCTATTCTATCCCCTACGATAGTTCTCATTGTGTAATGCATTTTTTCAATATCATACACAATTCCGGGACCCGTTTGTCCCTATCACTTTCTTACGTTATGATTCAGTGTGTAATGCTTTTTATGATACTCACCTCCGGAATTGTTTCCCTTGAATGTCATTCTTGTTATAATACGCTTTTCCCCATATTGTGTATATTTATTCAAGATATATTTACTACGATGAAATTCAACGATTTTCATTTCTATCTGGGTTTACATGGTACCATTCTATGATTTGTCATCATGTATGTTATTGATTTTAACTCTATTTATCCTTTTGTATGGTGTTCTTTCAGATGGAACCCCATTAAATGTGCTCACTCATGTTATTAGTCTGGTCAATCAATAGACCATCTTCTAGTGATTTTGGCTTTTGTATCATTCCCTGTTTATAACTTTTATAACCACTTCAGGGTTCTAACTTAGATTTTTATCTCTGTGCGCGCGATTCGATTTTCCTTTATTTTCCCTCAACCTTACTCGCGTAGTAATTCAGAGTGAACGTCAAACCTAAAGTGTGTAAGTGTGGCCTCACCCTCTTACCCGGTGATAAGCATTCATCTTGTATCATACACAGGCGCTGTTCTCGTGTAAAGCCCTCTAAGTATGACAATCATGAACCCGCCAGCTTCTGGGAAGGCATTTAAGCTTTCAGAGTTGCGGCACAATCATACTTACGTCGTACTCGTTTATCTATATCTAACTCACTTACAAATCCTAGCGATGATAATAACGCTCGTTACATCGCAGGAGACTTGCCCAAGCCTCTTTGGATTTGGCTGGGCAGTCTCCTGGGAGCTCCATGCTCCAGGTATTCAGTGTCGAAGAGACCCAGAGCGTTCAGGTTATGCCCCTGTGGGGGCTCCTCTGAATGCTTCACAGAGCGAAGCTTCCTCCTCTCAGTTTAATAAGTCCTCAAATCAGGAATCTTATAACCAAAATTCGATGAACGCTACTCAAGACCTCAGCGTGAGGCCGTGCCGGTAGGCACAACGTTCATCATGAAGGGGCGGTATCTGATGGTACCGGAATTCGTGTGCATAATAGACACAGCCCGAATTCCCGCTCCCCTGGTGTTCTTCCTCGTGTGAGGGAGGGTATCAGAAACTTACCTAAGGCAAAGCCCTTCCCTCGGTGTGTGTGTGGGGGGGGGGGGGGGGGGGGGTGTGGGGAGGGGTGGGGGCGCCAGTTTGGTAAATAAGGGTAGTGCCCAACTAAGCCCTAAGCTTACTCACCATGACGATGCCGTTCATGGTGTTGATATCAGCAGATAGATAAGGAGGAATAACAGTGATCCGTGAGTAAAGCTCCAATCACATTGCCGAGCTATTAACATTGATTGTTATTTAAATCCTATTAGAGAGCATTATCCTAACTTAGCGTAACGTGATAATGTCACTTTTGTATAGCCATGGAATTAGCAGTGTTCTGTTGGCGGGAGTTTTGAACAGGTGTATCAATAACGTTGTTGAATCTGAATACAATAAAATGATATAGCAATAGTATCATGATGTGTTTATCCCTGCTGATCGGTCCTTTAAGAAAACCATATTGAATCATATGGACTTTGATTTTTGTGGCATAGTATTTTTGGCTTATAAAATGTGATTGTCTTTGATGCATTATATGAGGAAGGGGCAGTCTAGGGCACTCATATGGCAAATTTGAGTGTGCGTTTTCTTAATTTAGGTATAATTTGCGAGCAATTTAATTACCCGCATGTAATCGGAATATTTAATATGATTAAAGTTGAACATGATACTGGTGGATAACCTTATATCATTGGAAAGCTGAGAATCTCTAGATTACCAATATTTTATAAAATAAATAAATTTAGGTTTGAGTAAGCCACAATACCAATTTAAAGATTCTTGGAACCCTCCTCTCTGTAAATAAATTCCACGACCTTGGCAAATTGGGCGACTCGTGTGACGTCAGGGGTGTATGAGCAGCGTGGTCTATTTACCCGGCACACATCGTGTTATCATATTTAATTTGTCAAAACAGGTCAATATTATCGTATTGTGTTATTCTTGGATTTACACGTACTTGTTGCCATTTGTTTATAATACATTTAACAACTATACATTTCCAATTGCAATGTATCGGCGCGTCTCGTGAGTTTTTGTGTGTTCGCCAAATTCAACCAGTGGCCGCAAAGATGAGAATCACGTGGAGGGCGAACCTGCCCATAGGGCGTACACTCCCCGTGGCGTTCTCCCCTACTATGTGTTATGATAATAATAAACTATCTTTAGAAAAGAACGCGTCGGTTCAAATTCAAATTCGTCAGAAACATAAACTCGAACCAACGACCTCTTATCGATAATAATTTCTGGTTATGAGAGTGTATTATTTACTGTTGAGGAGGAGTTACCGTATTTCAATACAGCGCCAGATGCTACGTGGCCTTTTATAGGCTATCTTATGGTCGATTTAAATCCGCTCCAACAGAAAATACCGGCTTAGCCGTCCCCGTAATTATAAAGTCATTGATATAATACATTAATGCAAATGGATACGATTTATTTTTCGATAGTGACGCTGTCTCTGGTGAATTTCGGGGTTTCTTCGTCGACATGGCCGACGCAGGTACGTATCAATTGAAGAAATCACACTTTGTCACACAATTATTAATTTTAAAGGGACAATGTGATGTGGCTATACATTGCACTCACATGAATTAAGTGAATGTTGTATATAGATATTAACAATCATGTTGATCACCATTGCTGAATTTATAAACATAGCATTACTGATAATTATAAATAAGACATAGTAAATCCACTTCCACTTCTACGTTGCCGCAGCGTTAATGGGACAAATTTGAGGAACGTCCTCGAAGTCTTACACAGGTACTAACGTTCCCGGCCGCACATTTATTAACCGTACACACTCACTGTGTAAATGTATTGCTGTACAATGTACATGTGCTATGCGCTTTACTCCGCCAGGTATCAAATGTTGTTTACGGTAACGAACATCGCTTTTCGGCCCATCAGGCCATATCAATGAATTTTCAACTGGCTACGACTAGAAGTATAATTAACCTCCGAATGAAAATGAAAATGAAAAATCCATTTATTTAATGAAACTTTTGCGGGTAAATTTATGGAAAGATACTTATGCGCACACTATTTAGCGGTCCAAAATATGTGCTAAATTACAATGAAAAGTATGCGGTGGATATTATTCGAACATTCTTATATAGTGGGTGTGGTTTGAGATGCCAGCAGGCAATTTGATTGGTTTTTGGCTGATTTTCAGCCGACACGCCCATACATTATGAGATATTCTTATATATTGGGCGTGGTTTAAAATGTCAACCCATAATATCCATCAATTTCATTGGTTCTGTGGTTAGTTTTGTTGGATACGCGCTATAGATTACCAGACCGGTAATCTATGGATCTGGGCGGGGCTTAATTCACACCTTTGATGATGCCGGAACTACATTTAAAAAACATCGCCTCGACAATAATTGTAAACATCCCCGTCAATTATTGTAAATCGAAAGTAAGCTTATTTTACAATACAACATTAGGTTATATGCATGTAATTAAATGTAAATAAAAGATAGAGGTCCATTTAATGAATAAACGCTAATAGTAATAAGACATGTAAAAGATAGAAGGACAAATAAAAAGGGTGCCTAAAAGCCTATTTTCGTCTGCTATAAAATAAATATTCGTATAGGCCTAGGCTAGGGCCCCTAGGCTACATTCGTAATTACTTGCAATAAAGTGAATATGGAAGAAACCACAGCAACTTTTGAAATTGGAGACCTAGATGTAAAACATGTGAAAGGTGAACCCCCGGGTGAACCAGAACCAGAACCGGAGTGTGATGATTTACCAGATGAAGTGATCAGAAATTTGATGGGAAGGTCCGACGTTAGCGGCAAGCATTTGCTGCTGGCGTGATGATCGCCGCCATCCACCCGCCCCTGAATTTACCATTTGTAGAGCTCAGTGAGGCTGAATTTAGCCATATAGAGGAGTGAAAAGATGACAAAACTTACCGAAAAGGGCCACGAGCTGGGGCGTCAATCGCCGTAAAAGTAAGGAAACATTTTTACGTGGTGTATTTATTAAATTAAAACATTCAAAAGTCCCCCGGCTCTTTTTGCGTTCGCACACAGGCCAGAAATAGGAACTACTTTAGCACGTATCCAACAAAACCAATGAAATTGATGGATATTATGGGTTGCCATTTTAAACAATATATAAGAATGACGATTAAATAATTATTTGCAGTGATTTCAAGTAAAAATTCCATCGTATACCGCGAATAAATCTGATCACTAAGGGCTACCTGATCACTAAGGCCACCAAATCACATATTCTTGAGATTCTTGCGCCAAAGTAAAATTTCTATGGGTTGTTCGATTTTGTTTGTGGGGATGTTTAGAACAGTAATCAGTTGATTTGCCACTGTGTACTAATTCAAAACGATCTTAAATGATCCCCCAATGAATAAAATGTTGAAAAAAAACGTTGATAAATATAAGAATGAGAATAAAATATGGTTCGTCGATGTTTTGGTATAGAAGGCTGCCGCAGCCTTCTATACCAAAACATCGACGAACCATATTTTATTCTCTAAATGGTGTACGGTTTGGGGCGGGGTTTAATTCATTCAACAAATAATACCTTCAGCGCGTATGATCAACGCGTTAGCGTGCCCTACACAAAGTCGCCGCCGTATGCGTTGTGGGTATAACGCAGCGATGACAGGTGCGTGTGTGCTAAAGAACGCGATTAATTTGAAGCAGGATGTTCAAAAACAGCTCGCTGGATTCGCCGATTTTATAAAGGGGGAAATGTGTTGTTGTTTGTTTAAAATAAATCTAACAAACTGCGTTATTTCTAAAAAATATGTGATCAAAAGAGCGATTTTCTCTGATCGCATTAATTGATAGAAATGCGTTCCATAGTCAAACCCCAAAGAAGATTTTAAAGACACCACCACATGCCTTGTGTTTTTGCAAACCGCCTTAACTCAAATCTCCAATTTGTCTCGGTTCCCATAATGCACACAATCATGGTTTAGCGCGTTCTTCGTTGGAGCTCTTAGGTTCTAGTTTACATCAATGATTCAACAACTCCCCCATACCTTAAGTACAGTAACAAAGCGTTGTTGATTTGAGATAAACCCACTGTTCATATGCAAATTACTAGGATAGCGAACCTTATTTGGAAACCGCAAAATTGTAAACAAACAAAAATGTTCGCACAAATTTGTTCATTTTTTCGGCGTATAAATGCATTTCGCCATGAAATCCTTAAAGTTAGCAAATAGCTTTATATACCGAAATGTAGCTATACCCCTGAGGAAAATATTCTTGGCGAGGGCCATATGTAAAGGTTCACTTCTAAAGCCACAATTTTAGCCGAACCGTCGGTACCTGAGCGCAAGGGAATCGCAATTTTTGCATCATCGCGGCGAAACGTGTTCGCTTTGATCTCCAGGACCGTACCACTATTGAAACGGAGGGGTGTGTTTTGATTTTATACAAATATTCTATAAACATGTATCAAAATGTGTTGTGTAAATTAAACGCATTCTTGATTTAATTTTTCTCCGAATGTTAAAGGTGGTGTGTGAATAAAATGCTATTTACAAAATATTTTTACTTTCACTATTACTTGCGAAATAATTTGTCTTCTCTCATGTTTACCTTTTGTAACCCAGCCCATTCTGAAGTTCGATCGCCCATTTACGGGGAACGGACGATGTCCAAATAAGGGCCTAATTATAATAAACGTAAACTTTTTTTCTCGATTTTTAAAGAGCAGCTATTTTTTTAATGTCAAATTAAGCCTATTAAAACAAGTTTTGTACTTGTTTTCATTAATTATCCAAAACGATATTCACATTTGAATGATGTAAATATGTTTGGTCGTTGTTGAACGGGGTTCAACAAGGTCTTCGTCGTTGTTTATCTTGAATCGACAACGGTAAGACGGAAACCTTATTGAACCCCTAAATAAATTAGTTATCAGTGTTCCCTTTTCTTATTTCTTAAACTTAAGAGCTCGACAAATGCATCGTGTGAAAAAGCTTTACCCGGCTGGCGTTCGCGCAATGCAGTGTGGGAAGAGCTTAACATTTTCTTTGGTCAAACCCTGTTACCCAGGGTTCAATTCTGAGGTCATGTTCTCGAAGGTCTCTGCACTGAAAACCTAAATTGATCAGCCTGACTAACTTAAAGCTAGTCCAGATGGTGCTCATTTTGACAAGCTTTAGCCTAGCATTGCTGGACTAGCTTTACGTTAGTCGCTCGACTAGCTTGATGTTAGTTCGTCCTAAGCTGGACTAGTTTATGCTAGTCGCTGGACTAGTTTAGGCTAGTCGCTGGACTAGTTTAGGCTAGTCGCTCGACTAGCTATAAATAAGTCCAGATGGTGTCCATTTTGACTAACGTAAGGTTAGTCCGGCTTTGCTCGACTAACGTAAGGTTAGTCCAGCTCAAACCATATAGTAGATCCCGCCTGACTCAAATTGTTCACGTTGCGTAGCAGTACTTGGTTTCGCCACGGGTGAATGCTCTGCTGTCTGTTCAATAGCACTCGTATCGACCATGTTGTCGGCGGAGCTGCTGGCTACAGTGTTAGCTGTAGTGGACTGGTCAGCCACGGCTGAACCGTTAGCGTTCGAGATGCCCGCGCTACCGTCGTTCTTTACAGTTAGTTTTTTCCTACTCCGAGTCGTCATTCCAAACAAAATGTAGCATAAAATAGTCTACAGATGTTGGCAAACAGTATGATGAACACAATATGACCACACAATGAAATAACTACGGCAAATTACGTCTGGATTGGCTAGCAAAACCGGACCGGCGAAGAAGTACGTCTTAACTGCATGCCGCCATTGAAATTTTATCTCAGTGCCTTGACAAACCAAAAGCTAGTCCAGCAGCTTGACTAACCTAAAGCTACATGTAGTCAAGCCAGCTTGTCTAATAAGCTAGTCCAGCCACAGTCCAGCAGAACAAATCAAGCTATAGTCAGGCTGAGCCGGATTAACCTTAAGCTAGTCAAGTCGGCCATAACCTATCCAGCAGGCTTGACTAACCTGCTTGACTAGTTTAAGCTAGTCCAGCAGGCTTGATTAACTTGCGCGACTAGTTTAAAGTTAGTCCAGCCTGTGTCTGACTAGTTTAAGTTTTCAGTGTTCTTGAGTGAGCGATATCTCCTCCTATGAAAGTCGTAGCAACAACTCGACTTTACAGATATATACTATCGTATCTAGTTTGGAAATCGAAAGATCATTCAAATATAATTATCAATTTACAGTGTGTCAGATTGCCAACAAAAACTGCCAGACTATCCACGATTCAACACAGCATTGTTGGGATTCACAACCCGGCTCTATACCGCAGGGAGGAGAAGGTCTGATGGGAAACTACTACGATGCATGTGTCGGTAAGAATTCTTGTAACGGTCATTATTCTACTCATTTCATAGTCCTAATACTCATTCGCATAGGATATGCGAATCATGCAATCTAAATGTCATTCTTGTAACGGTCATTATTTTACTCATTTCATAGTCCTTTTACTCATTCGCATAGGATATGCGAATCATGCAATCTAAATGTCATCGAAGATGAATTTCAATTATAAAATGCCCACTCTATAATGATGTATATGCGTACTAAAATGATATCTGAAATCGGTGAAAAATTTGATTTTGATAACTTAGATAACTCTTCCTCTTCCTCTTCCTCTTCCTCTTCCTCTTCCTCTTCCTCTTCCTCTTCCTCTTCCTCTTCCTCTTCCTCTTCCTCTTCCTCTTCCTCTTCCTCTTCCTCTTCCTCTTCCTCTTCCTCTTCCTCTTCCTCTTCCTCTTCCTCTTCCTCTTCCTCTTCCTCTTCCTCTTCCTCTTCCTCTTCCTCTTCCTCTTCCTCTTCCTCTTCCTCTTCCTCTTCCTCTTCCTCTTCCTCTTCCTCTTCCTCTTCCTCTTCCTCTTCCTCTTCCTCTTCCTCTTCCTCTTCCTCTTCCTCTTCCTCCTCTTCCTCCTCTTCCTCCTCTTCCTCCTCTTCCTCCTCTTCCTCCTCTTCCTCCTCTTCCTCCTCCTCTTCTTCCTCCTCTTCTTCCTCCTCTTCCTCATCCTCTTCTTCCTCTTCTTCCTCCTCTTCCTCCTCTTCCTCCTCTTCCTCTTCCTCTTCCTCTTCTTCTTCTTCTTCTTCTTCTTCTTCTTCTTCTTCTTCTTCTTCTTCTTCTTCTTCTTCTTCTTCTTCTTCTTCTTCTTCTTCTTCTTCTTCTTCTTCTTCTTCTTCTTCTTCTTCTTCTTCTTCTTCTTCTTCTTCTTCTTCTTCTTCTTCTTCTTCTTCTTCTTCTTCTTCTTCTTCTTCTTCTTCTTCTTCTTCTTCTTCTTCTTCTTCTTCTTCTTCTTCTTCTTCTTCTTCTTCTTCTTCTTCTTCTTCTTTATATTATTTTCTATAGGCTGGGTGACTACATACGACAGGCTCCGTACATTCAGGTTTAGTAATCCCTTTGCTAAATTATCACACGTCCTCCCTGTTTTCTTAACACGGTATGGCAACCCGGATAGCTTCAATTGGCTAAACCTGACTGGCAACATTATCGGTTTTGTTGATGGATATTATATTGATGAATATTGCGTCGCTAGACAGGACCGTATCCAGGTATAAATATAATTAATCCTACTATCACTTACGTACGGTACTTAGTCACGGCTATAATACAGGGCGTGTCAAAAAAACTGATTTTTTTTCACAAAAAAATGGACATAATATTAAAGGTATATTATGTGATATTTTCCAGAGATATATTATTTCATGAATTTTTTTTAGAAAGTAGATTTTCTTGCAGATTTACATTTCGGATCATAAATCATGAATATATTCCAAGTTACAGCGCGATACGATTCCTAATTACCTCAAAATCATGGTTTTAGAGTGAATTTAGATTAAACATAAGTTGTCGGCACAGACTCCGACAAGTAATTAAGAATCGTATCGCCCTGTAACTTGGAATGTATGTACGATTTATGATCAGAAATATAAATCTGCAAGAAAATCTGCTTTCAATTTTTTCCGAGGATTGGGGGCGTTCCCTGGAAAAGATCACATAATATGCCTTTAAAGGTAAGACCACATAATATGCCTTTAAAGGTACATTATGTGATCTTTTCTAGGGGACGCCCTCAATCCTCGAAAAAAATTGGAAGCAAATTTTCTTGCAGATTTACTTTTCTGATCATAAATCATAAATATATTCCAAGTTACAGAGCGATACGATTCCTAATTATCTCAAAATCATGGGTTAAGAGTGAATTTAGAGTAAAATTTGAAAAATAGATTGTCCCGGTGTAAAAATCTCAAGTCTTCTAGAGATACACACCACCGGCTAATATCCAGGATTTGAGGAACCGGATCATCAACGGTTTTCAGCACGTTCAGGGAAGTAGGCGCACGTGGATGACATCGTGCATTACAGGGTGAGTCAAAAAAAAGTTTACCCTAATTGAAAAAAAATTGAAAAAAATATTTCTGACCACAAAATCAAGGCAAACGAAACTTTAAATGATTGCGCCATTCCTTTGCTATCACCTGAAAAAAAATCACGCTATTTGATGAAACCGTTAAGTAAATATGACTATTTCTGTACAGAAGCTGTTTTTTCACCAAAAACACGGTTTTTAATTTCAAGCTTAACGAGCTTAATAATGTTTACTAGGATTATGATGTAAAGCATTACACATCTTGTTTATTAAAAGAATTAAGTAGACAATAGACTTGTTCAAAATTGTCTCCTAATAGATTAAAACATGAAATATGGATTAAATCGTATCACCACTGTCAGTTAATACATAATAATTGCAAGGATTAAATAGTCCGCAAGGGATATTCATAAACATAATAAAACTAGAAGAGGATATTGAATACAAATTGTCACCAGTGACTATCTGATAATGTGAATAATATACGATATAGTATTTTGATAAAACCAATAAACATAATATTGCACTTATTTTTCGTAAATATGTCCGATTAAGTAAACATTATCCTTGAACCAATCAAAAATTGTCAATGTCCACAGTATAAAAAGACTAGTAAGTAATAGTCTATGCCTCTCTTTCTCTCTCTACATGTAAAATGTATTCCTGTTAATGAATAGAGACCCACTTGATAATCCAGCATCTTGTTTGGTCTTTCTCCTGATCTTTGAGAGTGTGCTTAGGATGGTTGCACTGAGGGACAATATACAGCTTTAAGGCCTATTTATGACACAATTACACACTTTAATCATTTCATAACAAAGGAATTGATCCTTTCGCTGTCGGTATTGTAATTTTGTATTGGTCGTATCTTATGAAATATAATGGTTAAGATCTGGAAGCGTGTTCGGACGTTAAATTGGTCACTTTCATTCAAAACAGCGTAAAATAAGTTTCCCTCAACCAATCTAAACCAGATAAAATTCATATTAAAGCTAATTAATTTGTCTTTATACCGTAGTAAATTGTTTTCAAAACAAAAGAATACTTTTTTCTAAAAAAAATCGCTGAAGCTGAGTAAACTTTTTTTTGACTCACCCTGTATATCACATGCGGGAATGCGCTCTTCATTGCATCTTGAAACAAGGACAGCATTTTTAGGGTCGAGCAGCAAAACACAATAACAATGAAAAATTAATGCAGAACAATTTCTACCATCACTGGACTACTTCATTTGTTTATTTTTAAATTATGTGCATTATTACATACATTAAAAGAAGACTTTTTAAATTTGGATTTTGAAGCGGTGCAATTAATTATCAGCCAATATATTGCCAGATTTGCTCAATTTTGATAATGAAATGGACAAGACATATCTTCCCAGAATGATGAGTTAGATTCCAGTTATTTATAACATTCTTTATTAAAGCTTCTTGTTATCCGTAACCTGACAAGATATCAGGTATGCAGGATGAACGATGTAAACTGTGTTTTCAAGCTCTTTACTTAATATATTCGTAATATCTCAGCGAAATTATTGCAGACATCACTGTAATTGAATTATGTAATATGATAATCCATGATTATTATCTACTTTTAAGAGCGTATTTTGCTTCTTTACGAGTACATTTAACCAGCATTAGTTTCGCGGTTTCTTGATACACCCTGTTGATGTGTAAAAATATAAACGATATTTTCCCCACCAATTCTATTACATCAGGGTAACGATTTGTCTGACAATCAAATCAGGCACTATCCTACTGAAGCAGCATTACTTCAAGCACTATCTGACGGAGTAGTAAGTTTGTTTGTATCTCTGTGTCTCTCAGTTTGTCCGTCGTTCTGTGTGGCTGTGGTGTCTGTCTAAAGCGCTGAGCAGACTCCACAACGCTTGAACTCTTTGCGCTCTCACACATGCGTAGTAGCTCCACCACAACACAATGACGCAGCCTGATAAGTCAACGGTGGTCAACGCTAATTAATCGGTCAATAAATGCGTTTGTGTTGTTTCGAAAGAAATTAGACAAATCAATGCACGCGCGCTGATGTTGATGTGTGAATAATGGCACGACCCCGCATATCAGCATTTGCGCAAGTGCATTGATTTTTCTACATTTTCGAGAAACAAAACATATGTGTGTATTGACCTAATTTATACACGAAATCAAAATGTAAGCATACTCTTGATTTGTGTAATAACAAATAAAAACGTGTTAACAAGTTAGCTAACACCCGCAGTGAAAATCGGCTAACCCGCAATGCATGAACAACGAATCAAAACAAAGCGCGTGAAGCGAGAATTAAACGACACGCACGTGGAGTGCATTAGACACTATCAATGCACTCCGCGTATTTATGTTTCTGGCTTACTGATTGGTTCGACACTACCAAGAGGGTAACTATGCATACACGATAATTCCTTATTAAAAAGAAAGACAAAATCATTAACGTATTCTTTTTATGGTATTTGTTCGTTTCCGTCGTATGAAGTGTCCGTGTGGCTACAACCATGACAAATGTATAGGGTTGACATTTATATCAGAACATTATGAGGGGAGGAGGTAGAATCTATTGAATGACCTTAGAGTTATAAACAAGATGTATACGTATAAATCACAACCCAATTTACCAGAGGTATTCACAAAACATTCCCAACTTTCAAATTCTATCTTAAGGATTACGGAACCAATACTGGGCATGTTTGTACTTATTTTAATGCATTTCTTATGGTGATTCCAAATATTAATAATTTTGACCTTTTTGAACTGTCGTCGTGGAAACTTAAGATAGCAAAAACAAAAATAAATCAGAATTTGCAAAGAATGCAAAAACATATGCTTGTGTGTGTTTTGCAGCAACATTTTCCGTTCCCTGTATGTTATCCAACTTTCTTGACCACGGCTTTGATGCTTTATCCAGGGTAATAAATCATCTCCTTCCCTCCTACACCATTTATCTGATTTAAGTCACACCGCCTGTGTCTTGCCAGTTGCCAGTGTGCTTGCTACCATTTCCAGCGCTGTCCTAAGCATGGCTCAAGGCTCTTTAGTCTGGGTGTAAACTAGAAGCCCTATATATTACTTTTGAAAAATGTTGTTGTGTTAACTTCAATTTGTCATAGAAACTAGTGCTATATCATATTTTGTAAAACAAAAGTTCAAATTTGGAAGAAAAAAAAATCACATTATATTATCCGAAGAGCAGATTTTAGTTTTAAAACTAGCCCATATCTGGCTGAAAGTCACCACGTGTGCTAAGTCATGTGGCAAAAACTGCAGCGCCTGCGGGCTTGCCACACTCAAGGTCCCCAAGCATGCGGTCAACAGTGTTGGATGTAATTCTTGGGTGGAACTTACTAATACTAGCGTTATGGAAGTTCAACATGTCAAGCTTGGGCTCAAACATTACAGGCAACTGGAATGTCCAGGGTAATTAGGTCAAATGGTCGTCGATGCGGTCAAGTGTGGTGTCAAAATAATTCTAAAACATCTAACGTTGCATCCAATTTACATAATTGTACATAACACACTGTATGATGAAATTGTGCAGATTAGCAGACTTGTTCTCACCCCATGCTCCTTTATGACACTTTAACTTTAAACACACGTAAACAATATAAAAACATGTTGTTTCTCCCAATTACCAGGTGCTTATGGTCCTGTGTAATGACCTGGTGTACCACAAAATAGTGGATTTGGGTTGTTACCATCTGCTGTGTATAGGATTTGGTAAAGGGTTGTGCAGAAACTTCATGAGTAAATACTCCTTTTCCCGAATTTCGCGGAGACTTGATTCATAAAAATGTCACGATTTCAAGGTCCGCGCTGACACCTGAAATATGTACCCCTCCCCTTTACACATGTTACAGCGATATTTAGAACGATCATGGTTACCAACCTTTGTGTTGAGTTGGGGGCCGGGCGGGCTTTACCGTCA
This sequence comes from Ophiura sarsii, assembly GCA_035610835.1. NCBI lineage: Eukaryota > Metazoa > Echinodermata > Ophiuroidea > Amphilepidida > Ophiuridae > Ophiura > Ophiura sarsii. Next base: position 60,232,783 of record CM069455.1, on the reverse strand, counting down.
GAGACTTAATACACGCTGCGAATGGACATAGTACAACAAATCATACTTAGTGTTATTTGTCATCAGTTGGTATTATTCATCATAGGGTATTTTGCATGTTTTACTATCTGTCCCCATCCTAAGTATGACTCCTTCTAAATATGATTTTTGTGGTAATTTCTGTATCGCTTACCAGAGCTCAAAAACCCACTTCTTTGTGCTTGTTCTTATCTACTCTTTCTCATCTATCTCGCCATTTGTTTAATATTTTGTACAAATGCAATATTCCCTAGAAATTTGAGGTGAAATTCTAAGCCAATTCACTTTAACGGCACTAGCTTATGTTTATCAAAATCGGCGCCATGTTTTATTATTTACTAGACTCGTTTCAATACATTCGTAAGTTCGTAAAAAAGTGATGTGCGTATATAGACGTTTGTTATTTGGCGATGGGGGACGAGACTAAATCTGGACCGCGTTGCCTACCGGGAAACTCGTGAAATGTCCGAAAAAAAATTCTGCCATTGCGTTTACACGGCGGAGAATTTATGATTAAATATGGAATAGTTTAGCATTTTCATGTTTTAAAAAGTGGCTGAAAAGAAAGATGGGGACTTTATGAAGGTGTGTAGCTAGTATGAAAATCATTCGATTGGCGCAAATTGACAGTTTCTAGCAATACAATTTCCCCATACGTTGGTAGGGGAAAAAAACTACCCCACCAACGTATGGGTTTCCTGTACTAGAATGGACCTACCTAGAGAGCAAACACTATAGACATAGCAGCAAAGCGCACGGATATCATCCTCTCTGTCATGGCGGCCCATTGATGATATATTTTCATTTCAGATCGACGCCGCATTTTATCCTGCCACCAGATTTGAAGGCTCTGTAGACTTCAGCGTGGTATCTGATGAGATTAATTCATGCGCTAAATCTGGAATTGCTGTAATGTCGCGAAAGGATAATAGTCTCGTAGACTGGTGGAATCCGGCATTCGAGAAACTAAAAGCTTCTCCGCAATGGACAGATATATGTAATGACTTGACTGAAGAACACGGTAAGACTAGTTGTACACTGCAGGCAATGTAGATCTACCAAGCAACACTGATTAATGTCATAAAGACACCGATACTAATAACAAGACATTGTTATCGTGCACCAACTACTCCTGAATCTCAGGAAGAGACGCACCATTATATTTTCAGGGGGGAGGGGGGTAGGAAGTTGGGTTCGGGAGGGAATTGGTTTTTTTTGGCCGCCGTAAGGAGGATTTTGTTGTTGATGTATTCATTCATATTGAGTTGGGTGGGGCTAGAGTTGGTTTTTTTACTCATCAGGGGGGATTTGTTTTTTGGCCTGCATAGAGGGGGAATTTTTTTCTTCTCCAAAAACTTCCTACCACCCCCTGCAAATCTAATGGTGCGTCCCTAATAGCGCGGAAAGATCTCCAATTTCTTTATCGCGGCAAAAATGTACCCGTTGGACTGTTTTACGTGGGCACCAGATTTACGCTATTGTAATACATGTTGAGAGTGTCAAGTTCCGAAATACTTAAATATTAAATATTAAAACATGTTATCCATGGTGTTGGGTACATTTTACGCAACTGTTGAGCGGTTGCATACTTCAACAACGTTGTGTAAAATGTTGAGTAAATATTTAAGCAACCTTTTTGCAGTGTATGTATAATGTCACAAGCATGACAAGGAAACTAGTAGAGTACTTCACCAATGTCTTCATTCAGCACTACAGTTCTCATCAGTCGAATTGCAAAACATATTTTGTCATTATTTTGGAAACTTTGATGATGATTTACTTTGTAACCAACCTTAAACCGGTGTATTGGAAGCAAACGAATTTGCTATCGGCTAGTTATAAGCTTTTCCTAGTCAACAGAAATGTATGAATGGTCATCAGATACAAAAGCGTGTAAGATAATACGTCTAAAGTTACACGTAGTACGTGTAAGGTTACACGTATAACATGCAAGGTTAGACGTCTAAAATAACATTTACGTGTCGAAGATGTACAAATATGGTTTATTCCGTGAATGTGTAAACACACTTGACACTTTGGATTTAATATTTGCGAACAAGTACAAATCAAACAAACCCGGGACGTGGAGAGTGGTGAGGATGCGGAGGAATCTAAAAACAAGGTCAAATACATATTAGATATACTACTATAATAGCTTACGATATTTACCATATTTTTAACAACTGTATTTGATCATCATCGTCGTGTAAGATGTTATCTTTGACGTCTAATCTTACACGTTGTGCGTGTAACACGTACTACCTTGTGTTACTTTTAAACGTATAATCTTACACATTTTTAATGTGATGGCCACCCATAGAAATGTAACACCTGTAATCACATTATTAATCCATATTAATGTCTACATTGATCATAGGTCACGCTGGGAGCTCGGACGCAACAGTATGTATCGGATTATAGCTGAAGTAGCAGATAGCAGATTTGGGAAAAGTGTTTTGTATATGAATCCCATAACGGGAGTACACATGACAATACTACTACATTTCATGTATGTGTTATGCAGTGGCGTAGCCAACTTTTTGAAACAGGGGGGCAAGACATAGTTGTACCGACGAACGGGATGATGTACCGACAAAAAATAGTAAAAGTTGTCCACATTTTTTCCAGTCAGCTCGAAAACTTGAATAAGTGGGGGTGTGGGGGGGGGGGGGGTGGAGGGGGGGGGGGGGTGTGGGGGAGTGGGGGGGGGGTGGTATGATGTTGTTGTGTTCAAATCGCATGGTCAAAATCACGAATGTTCCGACGGCATGCGTTGTATACCGACGGGGTAATTTTAGGAGGCGGCCATCCCCCCTCCCCTCCTGGCTACGCCACTGGTGTTATGTCTTACTCTGGAGCCGTCCATCGGTCAAGCCTCCATGAGAAGAGCTCCAGATATAATGTATATAATTAAATTAATTAATTAAATCAGATTAACCCCCTGAGAGCTACTTGCCTATCTAACAGTGTTCATGATTGGTTCATTAAAAGATACACACATTTGAGTGACCAATTAAAATACTGGTTCTAAAATAATTTGCTTCAAAAGCTTTAACAGTGATACAATAGTCTAACAATGTCTCTGATTGGTGCAACAATTGGTGTATCTTTTTTCTGCCCAATCAGCAGGTGTTTCTCAAGGGATTAAGAAATGCAACATGGAGATATTAGTACATTCACCTAAAGTATATGCACTTATCGATCCAACACAATATTTAACCAAGGTTTTATCTTACAAGGAGCAGATTCATTGAGTTAAGGCCAAACAGAGAAGAAGGTTTGTCTCAGAAACATTTTGCAAAAAAAGCTAAGTGCTGTGCGATTTTATTTATTTTTGTTGCTAATCCAAGCTTATAGAGAACTTTTTTTTAACATTTTTTAAAAATCCCCCCCCAAAAAACAATCCTAAAAAAATCAACAACAAAAAATCAAAAAACAAAACAAAAACCCCTTTTTTTAGGCCTCAGCGCGTAGAGTAGACCTACACGCCGTAGCTCAATTCACATACCAATGCGGGCGGGCTTCTGAGACAAACCTTCTTTATATAAAACTGAGTAATTGATTACTGTAATTTGCCGATTTTAATTACTGGATATCTCCGCATCGGTAAGTTTTTAGTGATTATTTCGCCGATCGGATGAAATGTTGTTATTTTTAATAAACTGAAGTTTGAGGATGTGAACGCACATAATAATACGGTACTAATAGATTCAAGTGTAAGGATGTGAACGCACATTAAATAATAATGTTCTAATAAACTCAAATGTAAGGATGTGAACGCACATAATAATGAGGTATTAATAAACTGAAGCACACAATACACAATATTATTACGTACTAATATATTCAGTGTACATCACTATAAATTTAGTGTTGATTAAGTTATTGTCTATTTTAATGCACGAGCGTAGAAATAAACTTCAACGTTACGTCTCCTATGGAAAAGAACAAGTTATATATAATATACATGATTGATTATTATAATAATACGCCATACCTTTTTCAGGTGGCGTATAGGTATAAAATAAGTCATAATTGAGGTCCTATTGATTGTCAGTCGAACCACTCACTATATTAGTGTGATGACGAACTACGTATTGACTCAATTAACCGACCTTAAAGGGGCATTGAGAGATACGTATGGGAGTGCGCCCTCAATTATCCTGGAAATCAGGGTTTTTTGCATCAAAGTAATAGGCCTACTTAGGCATATACTAACTACCATCTAAAACAGTTTACCAACATTCGCCGTTCAAAACATATAAAAAATGTCATGATTTTCTTAGTTTCGATATGATCATATCGAGAACTAGGTGCTGAATTCGGAAGTTATGCGATCGTTTTACATGCGTACTTTCGCGGCAAATCTCAACCCGGAAGTGCCGTTATTTGCTTATTTTGCATGAAGGCGAATTGTATGACATTTTGGATTTGGGCTATGTTGATGATTATCTTTACGTTATTTGCTCATTTAGTATATCGATACATCTCTCAATGCCCCCGTTGTTGCTGTTACTAATACCAGTCGACTACCATAAAAACACTCCGACCCAGCAAACACAAAAATGTTTTATAAATGTTGTTTAAACATTGGCCAAAACATCATGAGAATGTTATTTGAAAATGTTTATATGACGTTAAAATGTATGGTTAGGATTTGGTCGGGAAAACACGTTAGAAAACACTTTTAACAATGTTTTAAAAATGTTTTTCCAACATTTTTTTCAGTATGTTCACCAAAATGTTAAATAAAATGTTTTTAAAACATTGGCAAAAATGTTTTTTGAAAATGTTTTCCCGAACTAAATCCTAACCATAAACATTTTCAAATAACATTCTCATGATGTTTTGGCCAATGTTTAAACAACATTTATAAAACGTTTTTATGTTTGCTGTGTACTTGCCATTAAATTATGAAATAGTGCATGATGTGGATCGAATCATTTATCAACATTTATAAATATGAAATCCATAGTGTTACAAAACCAATATAATCAAGGTCAGTGCGCATGCGTGTAATTGATAACATTGGCACAATGTCTGACAAACATTATGAAAACAATATCATCAAAAAATATTATTTGAACATTTGCACAATGTGACATGACAATATCGTGTCAATGTTTGCTTACGATGTTTTAAAAACAATTTCAATATCAGATTTTCATAACATTTCCACAATGTTTTGAAAACATTAGGAAAACAATATCATCAGAAATGGTTTAAGTAATATCTTTGAAACGTTTGCAGTAGATAACAGTTACTATGTTAAAAAAATGTTTATAAAATAATTGTTTACGATATTATTTAGAAATGTGCGTCAAACATTCTGTAAATGTTTTATGAAAAGTTATCAATTAATAGACAAATTCTTTAGAAAATCATTGCATATGCAAACATTTCAGCAACATTTTAAAAATGTTTAACAAATATTAGCAAACAAAGTTTTTCTAAACTATTTATATGACCTTTGAAAAATGTTGAGAAAATGTTATGTGTTTGCTGGGGAGAAATCCCTTTTTCCGAAATAATTATCGCAACCAGATGTGACAGTAAAACGATACACCCGCGGCAATGGAACTTTACCAATGGCATTAAAGGTAGTCGAGGCTAACAAACGCTCCGCCCACAATTAAAAACTTTTTACAATGTCCGTCCCAAATTGCAACTGGACTTTGGCGCAGTTTGAAAGTGTACTACGGATGTTTACATTACTGAGTGCATGCGGTGTTGAGCGGCTACACAACAATCTCTTAACCAAATGTGAACGGCGCGCTCAATCAGACATCCTTCATTTGATTGAACGCATGTTCTATCGTATGATATAGGTGATGTATTAGTTATGAGCTAAGGTTTAGCTGGTACAAATATAGTCGTTAGCGGTTTCCTTTTCCTCACCCTGCGTTATTCCCTTTAAAGTGGGGTGGTTTTTAAGAAGGAAATTTGATAACGGTAAGAAGGCCTTATTTGCCTTCTTAATCGTGGAGGGCGAATGGTTGATTCGTTGCGTAAAACCATAAATTTGATATTCAAGACAATTATTGACAATACACGTATAGGCAAAAAACACCACTTGTAAGAACAAGAATTGATTTTATTCTTGTAAGCAACACTCTTGTAGATGTAATTAATTATTGTGATATTAGACCAAGTGTGCGCTCGGACCATCAAGCTGTTTCCTTGAAATTCCAAATCAATACCGAAAAAAGAGGACCTGGTATTTGGAAGCTTAATACATCAGTTTTAAATGATACTGCTTATGTTAAAGGTATACAAGATATAATATGTAATGTCAATGCAAAAGCAGAGTCTATTAATGATGACCACTTATTGTGGGAATACTGTAAGGTACAAATAAGAGAATTCTCTGTTAGCTATTGTGTGACAAAACAGCAACATAAACAGCAGGTTGAAAAGAATTTAGTGTCTTATCTAAAAGGTCTAAATGCCATCAATTTTCCTAACGCAAGTGTTATAAATGAGATTGATAGAGTAAATGGTATACTTAACAAGATGTATGAAAATACTGTGAAAGGACAGATAGTGAGATCTCGAACAAGATGGTACGAAGAAGGAGAAAAAAGTAGTGCGTATTTTCTTGGTCTCGAAAAGTTTCACGCAATAAAAAAGTCTATCACAAAACTCAAACTACCTGACGATTCCTTGCTTACTAAGCAATCAGACATTATGAAGGAAGAAGAAAGGTTTTACACAAATCTATATACAAGTGCTAATGTTGATAGTGACAATATTAAAGGGTATCTGAATACTACAACATTTACTGATATTCTAACCAAAGAGGAACAAAGTAAATGTGAAGGTTTATTGACGCATATTGAATGCAAAGAAGCAGTAGATCAACTAAAAACGGGTAAAAGTCCAGGTTGTGATGGTATTCCAGCAGAATTTTATAAGGTGTTCTGGAATTGTATAAGTAGTTTAGTGGTTAACTCATTAAATTGCTCTTTCGAAAAAGGTCACATGTCATCCACTCAAAGAAGAGCAATTATCAGTTTAATTTACAAAAAAGGCGACAAACTACAATTAAAAAACTGGCGCCCAATAAGTCTATTGAACACTGACTACAAAATCATGTCAGTGGTTTTGGCAAATCGTTTGAAGAAAGTTATAAGTAAAATCATACATACAGATCAAACTGGTTACATAAAAGGTAGATATATTGGTACAAATATAAGATTAATTGATGATGTTATTAATTTATGTATAAATGAGAATAAATCGGGTGCGATTTTGTTTGTAGATTTCGAAAAAGCGTTCGACACCGTCGAATGGAACTTTATAGTTCAAACATTACAGAAGTTTAATTTTGGACCATCGTTTATCAATTGGATAACCGTAATGTATAATAATATTGAGAGTTCTGTTTTAAATCTTGGTTGGAAATCAAAGTTCTTTAGATTGAGCAGAGGTTTGCGTCAAGGCTGCCCGTTATCTGCGCTTTTGTTTGTTGTAGTCTCCGAAGTCTTAGCTTTGAACATAAGACAAGATAAAACAATCTCAGGTATTGTCATTGATGACAATGACGAAGAAAAATGTGAAGCTCGTATTAGCCAATTTGCTGACGATACAACTCTTTTCTGCTCAACGGAAGAATCTCTTGATAGCATGTTGAAAATCATTAATACATTTGGATATTTTGCAAGACCAAAAATTAATGTGGAAAAAACTCAAGGTTTAGCATTTGGTCACTTTGAAAAACATAACTCTGTAAAATGGTCAACTGAAAATGTTAAGTCTCTTGGTGTATATTTTGGACACAATATGATAGAATGTTACAAGAGCATCTGGCAAGAGAAAAAAGATCGACTAATTCGAATCTTGAACTCGTGGTATAGAAGAAAGCTAACACTGTATGGTAAAGCAACTATTATAAAATGTCTTGGTATATCCAATTTAACATTTTTAATGTCTTGTCTACCCGTTCCTGAAAACTTCACGAATGAAGTAAACTCAATTATTTTCAATTTCTTATGGCATAAAAAACCGGAGAAAATAAAGAGAAAGACTCTCATTCGAAATTACAATATGGGAGGAATAAAAATGTGTGATTTTGAATCTCAGTGTATAGCTTTGAAATGTATATGGTTAAAACGTTATATGTACGATGATGATAGTAAATGGAAATGCCTTTTTAAACGCTATTTAAATGCTCATGGTCCAAACTTTTTAATCTTAAATATGAATTTTGTGGAAGCTAAGAATGCCCCATCGTTAATTGGTCTACCAAAATTTTATTCAGATCTGGTTAAAGCATGGCATAATCTAGATAATGATTATAGAAACTTACCAATCAACGACTCATTAAGGGTCAAAAGTCATATTATATGGGGAAATGAACTGATCATGCACAATGGCAAGACCTTGTATTTCAAACACTGGATTGATAGTGATATAATATATATCAATGACCTTATAAATAATGACGGTATCTTTTCCACCACATATATACTTGACAAGCTCAAAAATAAGCACAACTGGATTGCAGAGCTATTTATTATTTTCAAATCAATTCCAAAGAATTGGTTTGCTTTATTAAACACCAACAATATGCCTATTGAAATAAGTACTCGTTTAAGAACCTCGTGTATATATGTAAATAAAAAACGTGTAAATATAATGTATTGGCAATCAAGGTATGTTTACGTTCATGTAGTTAAACAGTTTACAGTCGTGCCAATAATTCAGAACAGATGGGCACAGGAACTGTCAACGTCACCAAAATGGGACGATATTTGGACTATGAAAACTATTCTTGAAAAAGAGAGAAAATTGGCAGAGTTCAATTACAAATTATTGTATAGAATCATCGCTACCAAAGCAAACTTATATAAATGGAATAAGGTGAACTCACCCAATTGTTTTCAGTGCAACACAACAGATGATTATCTACATTCATTTATTGCCTGTCCTTTGTCAAAAAGTTTTTGGGTTCATTTTAAAAGATTTATTATTTCTAACAATATTCCATGTCCAGAGATATCGTTAAAAATCATTGTACTTGGTTATAAACCAGCTAATCAAAATGTATTGAATGTAATGCTAAATAGAATGCTTAGTCTGGCGTCGTTCACTCTATATAGATCCAGACATATCAAGATCACTGATAATAAAAACGTTGATGCATTTAAATGGTTTCTGTACGAATTAAGATGGAGAATTAGTATATTGAGACATAGTGAAAATATGTGGCATAAGATTGGCAAAAGCCTACATAGCACAGAGTAAATAGTAGGTTCTGATATTCTTAAAACACATGTACATATTCGTAAAACACATGTATATGACAGCCCATATTATATATTACTTTGCTTGTCAACTCACCTGCGAAAATCATGTGCCGTTGATGATCATTAGCCATCTATCTTCATGCTAATGGTAATTGTTGGTACATGCTGTTCGCTGGTAGGGTCATACTTATTGATACCAGTATGTTTAATATATTGTTATTATGTTATATAACTATGTATATAATGTAGAGAAATGAAAAATAAATAGAATGAGAAACTGAAAAAAAGAAAAAAAAGAAAAAAAAGAAAAAAAAAAAGACAATTATTGAAATGCAGGTGTAAACTGTTTGCTACAAGAAAACCCGACTTCCTTTCAAGGGTTTGGGCATCGATAAGTGCTTATCATTTTGGGACAGCCTGTGTCCCAGGGGGGGGGGGGGGGGGGGGTGATACTTTAATTTCGATTGGGTAGGGATGTGCGGCGCGCAGCACCGCAAAAGGGGGCTTACGGAACTGAACGGATGCCAAAATAATGGCTCAGAGAACTGAAATAAGGGCCTTAAAGAAATCATTTTTTTTTGCCTCAATGAACTTATTTTTAGCCCTAATTTTGCACTCTGAACTGATACTTTGAGCAAAATGTGAGGCTTTGGAACTGAACCGAGTCGAAATGTTTGCACTTTTCGTGAATTTGGGTCATGAAGAACTGAAAATGCTGAAAATGAGGGTCTTAAGGAACTGCCAAGTTGACTTACTAAAAATAGATTGTTGATGTGGTAAGATATATTAACTTACCAAGTTGACATGTTAAAAGTGTGGTGAGATGTGTCATTTTGTCAAGTCGACTTCCTAAAAGTAGGATGTAGACATGGCAAGATATATGAACTTACCAATTCGGCTTCGACATGGTGAGATATGTTATCTTGCCAAGTTGAATTCCTAAAAGTAGGATGCCGACATTGTAAGATACATTATCTTGCCAAATCGACTTCCTAAGTAGGATGTCGACATGTTCAGAGATTTAAATTTGCCAAGTTGACTTCCTAAAGTGAGATGTCATCAGGGCGATGTTTATTATCTTGCCAAGTCGACTTCACAAAAAGTAGATGTCGTCATGGTGAGATAAAGTATCTTGCCGAGTTGACTTAATAAAAGTATGAACGCTTAAAAGTGCCATCCTTCTTGTCAAATTGGCAAGATATTTTGCTTCGCCATGTCAACTTATTATCAGCATTATGTCGACGTGATGGGTTAAAATATTATGTCGACATGGTAAAATATATTAACTTGTCAAGTCGACATCTTCAAAGTAGGATGTCGACATGGTGAGATATGTCATTTTGACAATTCGATTTCCTATAAGTAGAATGTTAACATGGTAAGATATATTCACTTACCAAGTTGACTTCTTAAAAATAGGATTTCGACATGGTGAGATATGTATGTTTTCAAAGTCGACTTCCTAAAAGTAGGATATCGACATGGTAAGATATATGAACTTACCAAGTCGACTTCTTAAAAGTAGGATGTCGACATGGTGAGATATGTTATCTTGCCAAGTTTACCTCCTACAAGTAGGATGTCGACCTGTTAAGATACATTATCTTGCCAAATCGACTACTTATTCAGAGGTTTAAATTTGCCAAGTTGATTTCCAAAAGTGAGGGCGAGATTAGGGCGAGATTATCTTGCCGAGTTGACTGAGGCCTGTATGAGGCCGATATGGTGAGATTTATTAACTTGCCAAGTCGACTCCCGGAAAATATGATGTATGATGTTGACATTGATTTATCAATTTGCCAAGTCGGCTTCTTAAATGTATGAATTTCGACATTCTAGATTTGGCAAGATAATACATCTTAAAATGTCGACATCCTACTTTTAGGAAGTCAACTTGGCAAGATAACATATCTCTCCATGTCGACATCCTACTTTTAAGAAGTCAACTTGGAAAAAACCCCATATCTCACCATGTCAAAATCCTAGGAAGTTAACTTTAGTAAGTTAATATCTTACCATGTCAACATTCTACTTTTAGGAAGTCGACTTGGCAAGTTAATACATCTGACCATGTCGAAATCCTACTTTTAGGAAGTCGACTTGGCAAAATGACATATTTCATCTAGAACTGGAATCGGTCACTCACGGCCTTAGTACACTGATTTCGAACGGCGATCGGTCACTCACGGCCTTAGTACACTAATTTTGATAATCCACTGTACGTTTATGACTCATAAGGGAGCACATCACTATGTCGGTCCCCATTGACTTTACACGCTACGTACTACGGATTCAAATCGCTGTAAATGGATTTGTCTAGTACTTAGATCTTTTTGATATGTTATAGGACCATCCCTGTCTTTTGACATATCTTAATATGAACTGAGATACGCCGTCAAGATTTTTTGCTAGAAGTCGGCGAAAATAAATGGTATACATGATTACGCGAGTCAATATTCGGTTATTACCCGTTCACACACCATGTGTGTAAATCGGCCCGTTACTTATATTTCAGCTAAAATCATCGAATTTTCTGTCCTAAGCATTAAATATATAATTCATAAAATCCATAAAACACAAATTTTATATAATTACTCGTAAAATTGATGCCAATTTTGCACATTCATTTGATCAAAAGGAACTATTACTGTACTCAAGTTTTGCCGGAAGTGCCGCGCAAAACCGACTTAGTGGTGTGCTCCCTTGAAGGGCCCACTTATGGTCAAAATCATTAAACATTTGATATCAACTTGTTCAGCATGAAATTTTGAATAAAGTGGCTAAATATTATGTCAATCGAACATTTTGTTTTAGGGATACGCCCTGATTACGGAGGCCGCATCTTACGTAAAAATCACTATTCTGCTATTTTCCATTTTTTATCCTATCTCCACGCGGCGTTCTAGGCCTACACTCAAGTAAATCCAATTTTTTGAGTCAAATCCAACCGATTTTGATTTTGATCAGTCAATAATAATGTTGAACTATAACATAGCAACTGAAAAGGTCACATTTTGTATATAAAAAGAGCACCCCCTGGTCCTTGTCAAACCCGACAAAATGGGCCTGAAACGAGAACAAACTGGCCAGATCTGAAACCTACGCATAGATTTGGGTGAAACCCGACTTTTATTTATATCATTGTGCAATGCACGTGGATCGGAGCCATATGAGACATGGAATCTAGGATTTTACCTTAAAGGGAGCACATCACTATGTCGGTCCCCATTGACTTTACACGCTACGTACTACGGATTCAAATCGTTATAAATGCATTTGTCTAGTACTTACATGTAGATCTCTGAATTTTTGATATGTTATAGGACCATCCCTGTCTTTTGTACGGAAGCATCTAAGTGCCATCCTACTTGACGACATAGCGAGATAATATATCTTAACAAGTCGACATGATATCGGTATTATGTCGACATAGTCAGATATTTTTCTTGCCAAGTCGATTTCACAAAAAGTAGAAGTCGTCATGGCCAGATAGATTATCTTGCCAAGTCGACTTCACCAAAAAGTAGATGTCGTCATGGCGAGATAGATTATCTTGCCAAGTCGATTTCACAAAAAGTAGGTGTTGTCATGGCGAGATGGTTTATCTTGCCAGGTCGACTTAACAAAATTGATAACAGAAATTTGAAAAGTGATTAAAAGTGTTTTCCACCTGCTTTATATACTGAATTAACAAGCTCTCAAATTAGTTCCTATTTTGATATTACCAAACATATCAATGCGAATATTTTATAACACCGAACATACATGTAGGCCTACGTGTATTTTTTAAAATTAAGAAACTGCTCCATCGATGTTGTTACAATTTTATGAATCTATCTCGCCATGACGACATCTACTTTTTGTGAAGTCGACTTGGCAAGATAAGCTATCTCGCCATGACGACATCTACTTTTTGTGAAGTCGACTTGGCAAGATAAGCTATCTCGCCATGACGACATCTACTTTTTGTGAAGTCGACTTGGCAAGATAATCTATCTCGCCATGACGACTTAATACAGTGTTTAAGTCGACATGGAAAGGAAAAATATCTGACCATGTCGACATAATACTGATATCATGTCGACTTGTCAAGATATATTATCTCGCTATGTCGTCAAGTAGGATGGCACTTAGATGCTTCCGTACTTTTGACATATCTTAATATGAACTGAGATACGCCGTCAAGATTTTTTGCTAGAAGTCGGCGAAAATAAATGGTATACATGATTACGCGAGTCAATATTCGGTTATTACCCGTTCACACACCATGTGTGTAAATCGGCCCGTTACTTATATTTCAGCTAAAATCATAGCATTTTCTGTTCTAAACATTAAATATATAATTCATAAAATCCATAAAACACCAATTTTGTATCATGTAAAATTGATGCCAATTTTGCACATTCATTTGATCAAAAGGAACTATTACTGTCAGCGTTCGAAATAAGAAAAATATATTGGTTATCCACCGGATAACCTAGGTTGGGATTTTGGTCATCCGCCAATATTTTTGGTTATCCGCATTTTTTCAGTGGCAAGCTCAAAAATCATATTTTAAGCGAGTCTTCATATACACATACATATAATTATTGACAAATCCACATTGACCTCTATGCTCCATAAACAAATTTCTCTTTATTTTCCAATCTCCTCTCTTTTAACTACTATTTTTCTTCAGTCACTTGTTTGTTCTAGTCGGCCCGTTCTTTGATAAACACCCAAACATAGAGAATAACATAAAAAAATAAGACGAAAATAATATCTGGAGGTCATTGATACATCGAGAGAGCTTAGTCAACATACTCTGAAGAGTTGTAGAGAAAGTGTCTGTTAACACGACATTTAAGCGATTGTAGTCCTTCCTCTTGGATGTTGCCAACAACATTGACTGGAAGACTGTTCCACAGTCATCCTGGTCATCCTGGTCATCCTTTTCTTCACTTTCATCTCCCATCATTTTGGTCATCCGCCGGATGATCGGCCAAGAAAAACTGGTCATCCGCCGGTAGATTTGGTCATTTCGGATGACCGGATGGCCGCTATTTCGAACGCTGATTACTGTACTCAAGTTTTGCCGGAAGTGCCACGCAAAACCGACTTAGTGGTGTGCTCCCCTAAGGGAGCCTCCGTGCAAAGAAAAATTGCCAAACGAAACAAATACTCTTCGTTTAATTAATTTTAATACTGTTCTGACGTTTATAAATAGTTTCCTCTTACTAAATATTTAAAATGTTCTGGTAAATAAATATGCCGCCCAAACACCAACCGTTAGAATTGCTCCGTTGGTTTACGAGGTGCGCGGAATAGTATATGGTTGGGCCCATGTAATAAAATGTCAAAATGATCTGAACGGCACCTGGGGACCGCCCCATCTTTTGGCATGGCCGGGTTAATAAATTCGCCTCCGGGTTCGCCGCTCTTGTGATAGTATATTGCCGCAAGTGACTGATTCCAGTTCTCATCTCATTATGTCGACATCCTACTTTTAAGATGTCAATTTGGTAAGTTAATATATCGACATCCAACTTTGAAGATGTCGATTTGACAAGTTAATATATCTTACAATGTCCACATAATACTTTTAGGAATTGTAGGCTACTTGGCATAATATTTTCACTCATCATGTCGACAAAATGCTGATAATAAGTTGACATGGCAAGGCAAAATATCTCGCCAATTTGCCTTGGCAATTTGACAAGTAGGGTGGCACTTTTAAGCTTCCATATCAAAGGTAGCAGGATGTCGACATGGTGAGATATATTGCCCCCTATCAAAACAGTCCTGGATACGCCATTGATCATGCGCAACAAACTGCAATTCTTTGGACACATTGCTGAAGGTGACAACCTAGAAAAGGTGATAACTCAAAGGAGCTGCGCCGAAGGAACTCGTAAACGTGGCAGACCAAAACTCCGATGGACTGATGGCATTAAGGAAGCAACAAGTTTATCTCTTATCTCTGCACATCGCGTGTCACAAAATAGACAACGATATGGCGCTCCATCATTAATAGGGTCACAAACAGCGTTCGCGTTAAGTGGTTGCCCGGTTGCCCGGGACACCCAAAAATTAGCACCGGGGCAACCAACATGTACTTATTTGGTTGCCCGGTGGGCAACCAATTGTTTACAAGAAGTGAAACACTTAACACATGCATTTAAATATTTTACAGAACGGGCAACCAAAAAATCTGCCGGGCAATCATAATTTCCTGCTTGGTTTGCCCGGCGGGCAACCAGATTTTTTTCCTTAATTCGGACGCTGGTCACAAAGAATCAGCCATGATTCATAGAACGACGACAACTAACTCTCTGACTGCTACTAATGTGGCCTTAACCGATTCAAATGAAATATTGCCCCACCCTACCCACTACACAGGTCCCGGGGGGGGGGGGGGGGGGGGGGGGCACTGGCCTGTAAAGGTGGTACGGGTATGTGCGGCGGTCAAGACCCCTTTTCAAGGCCCTCTGGCAGTTCCTTAAGACCCTAATTTTCAGCATTTTCAGTTCTTCAAGACCCAAATTCACAAAAAGTGCAAACATTTCGACTCGGTTCAGTTCCAAAGCCTCAAATTTGGCTCATAGTCCAGTTCAGAGTGCAAAATTAGGGCTAACAATAAGTTCATTGAGGCAAAACAATCACTTCTATAAGGCCCTTATTTCAGTTCTCTGAGCCCTTATTTTGGCATCCGTTCAGTTCCGTAAGCCCCCCTACTTTTTGCGGTGCTGCGCGCCGCACACCCCTACCCAATCGAAAGTCAACTTACCCCCCCCCCCCCCGGATACAGGCTGTCCCAAAATGATAAGCACCTATCGATGACCAAACCCTTGAAAGCAAGTCGGGGTTTTTTTTGTAGCAAACAGTTTAAACCTGCATTTCAATTTGTCTTGAATATATCAAATTTATGGTTTTACGCAACGAATCAACCATTCGCCCTCCACGATTAAGAAGACAAGTAAGCTTTCCTACCGTTATCAAATTTGAGTTCCCTATTCTTAAACCACCCCACTTTAAGGTCGGTTAATTGAGTCAATACGTAGTTCGTCATCATACTAATAATATAGTAAGTGGTTCGACAGAAAATCAATAGGACCTCAATTATGACTTTGGATTTCTCTTATAAACTTAGTTTATACCTACGCCACCTGAAAAATGGTATGGCGTATTATTATAATCAATCATGTACACCTAGCACATAACGTCCTGACCAGGTGCTTTGAGGTTGGCTAATTCAAAATATATAATCGGTACCAAAAATCTGAGATATACGTTAAATTAGCAAATCTCTTCTCCGCAGTTTGATACCTCATTCAACAAATTCGAATGGATACTTTTAAAGTTATGGCGATTTCAATGACCGCGCATAACAACAGCAAAGCTGCACTAGGTATTGTAACAGACTTACTGTTACAAGGTCTCACTCATATATATTTTATCGTATTTACGACCATGGTTGACTGATTATACATTCTTCATTGTTTTATGTATGCTGCGGGCAGATTTGCTCCCAGAGCAAATCTTCGAGCAGATTTGCTCCCAGAGCAAATATGCTCCCGTGGGAGGTCGCACTTTGAGAGCCAGCGTTGTGCATCTTGCGCGTCATGCTAAATCGCGGTATAATCAGCCAATCATGGTCGTAGAATGTTTTGATGCGGGGAACGAACTTTAGAGAGGAGAGAAAAAGAGCCAGTGTTGGACAAACTAGGCTAAGTGACAGTTGCGTCAATAACTCTGTCCATGATTTGTAAAGTGCCGTGATTCAATTGATACCGTGAGAACTTGGAAGTAAATAAAAGGTTACTATTATTATTATTGTGAATGAGACTAATAAAACTAATAAGAGTCGTGTCGTGACTTAATTATTCTAGTCCTTTGAATTGAACGTTGATCTGGTTACTGGTACGAAGGAGCCAACGCTACCAAACCACTTTCCCTCGTACCAGATTGCAGATGAAAGCTTAAAGAACCGCTCGTTGAAAGGTCGGTTACAGTATAGGAAATCATTGATTTGTGTGACAGTTATGACAGTAATCACACACAATTCAATGAATACCTAGTGCAACTTTGCTGTTGTTATGCGCGGTCATTGAAATCGTCATAACTTTAAAAGTATCCATTCGAATTTGTTGAATGAGGTATCAAACTGCGGAGAAGAGATTTGCTAATTTAACGTATATCTCAGATTTTTGGTACCGATTATATATTTTGAATTAGCCAACCTCAAAGCACCTGGTCAGGGACTTTATGTGCTAGGTGTATAATAACTTTTTCTTTTCCATGGGAGACGTAACTTTAAAGTTTATTTCTACGCTCGTGCATTAAAATAGACAATAACTTAATCAACACTAGTAAAGTTTAAGTGATATTACACTGAATATATTAGTATCTTATTAATTATGTGTTATATGCGTTCACATCCTCATGCTTCAGTTCATTTGTACCTTATTATTATGTGCGTTCACATTCTTACATTTGAGTTTATTAGAACATTATTATTATGTGCGTTCACATCCTTTCACTTGAATCTATTAGTACCGTGTTTTATGTGCGTTCACATCCTCACACTTCTGTGTATTGAAAATAATAACATTTCATCCGATCGGCGAAATAATCACTAAAAATTTACCGATGCAGAGATATCCAGTAATTAAAATCGGCAAAGTACAGTAATCAATTACTCAGTTTTATATAATGCCAAACAAAGAAGAAGGTTTGTCTCAGAAGCCCGCCCGCATTGGTATGTGAATTGAGCTACGGCGCGTAGGTCTACGCGCTGAGGCCTAAAAAAAAAGGTGTTTGGTTTTTAAAAAAAGAAAAATTGTTGTTGGGATTTTTAAAAAATGTTAAAAAATGTCTCTGTAAGCTTGGATTAGCAACAACAAAAAACAAAATCGCACAGCACTTAGCTTTTTTGCAAAATGTTTCTGAGACTGAGACAAACCTTCTTCTTTGTTTGGCCTAAACTCAATGAATATGCTCCTTGTAAGATAAAACTTTGGTTAAATATTGTGTTGGATAAGTGCATATACTTTAGGTGAATGTACTAATATCTCCATGTTACATTTCTTAATCCCTTGAGAAACACCTGCTGATTGGGCAGAAAAAAATATACACCAATTGTTGCACCAATCAGAGACATTGTTAGAATATTGTATCACTGTTAAAGCTTGAAGTAAATTATTTTAGAACCGGTATTTTAATTGGTCATCATATGTGTGTATCTTTTAATGAACCAATCATAAACACTGTTAGATAGGCAAGTAGCGCTCAGGGGGTTAATCTGATTTAATAAATTAATTCAATTATATACATTACATCTAGAGCTCTTCTCATGGAGGCCCGACCAATGGATGGCTCTCCAGAGTGAGACATAACACCAGTGGCGTAGCCAGGAGGGGGGGGGGGGGGGGGGGGCAATGGCCGCCCCCTAAAATTAACCCGTCTGTACACAACGCATGCCGTCTGTACATTCGTGATTTTGACCATGCGATTTGTTTTGCCGGTTTTGAACACAACCACATCATACCCCCACCCCCCCCCCCCCCCCCCCCCCCACCCCCTCCCCTCTTATTCAAGTTTTCGAGCAGACTGAAGAAAAAAAATGTGGACAACTTTTACTATTTTTTGGTCGGTACATCAACCCGTTCATCAACTATGTCTTGCCCCCTGTTTCAAAAAGTTGGCTACGCCGCTGCATAACACATACATGAAATGTAGTAGTATAATTGTTATGTGTACTCCCGTTATGGGGTCCATATGGAAAACACCTTTCTAAATCTGCTATCTGCTACTTCATCTATAATCCGATACATACTGTTGCGTCCGAGCGCCCAGCGTGACCTATGATTAATGTAGACATTAATATGGATTAATATTGTGATTACGATGATACATTTCTATGGGTGGCCATCACATTAAAAATGTGTAATATTATACGTTTAAAAGTAACACAAAGGTAGTACGTGTTACACGCACAACGTGTAAGATTAGACGTCAAAGATAACATCTTACACGACGATGATGATCAAATACAGTTTTTAAAAATATGGTAAATATCATAAGCTATAGTAGTATATCTAATATGTATTTGACCTAGTTTATTCCTCCTCCCAACCCTCCACATCCCGGGTTTGTTTGATTTGTACTTGTTCGCAAATTTTAAATACAAAGTGTCAAGTGTGTTAACACATTCACGGAATAAACCATATTTGTACATCTTCGACGCTTAATGTTATTTTAGACGTCTAACCTTAAATGTTATACGTGTAACCTTACTACGTGTAACCTTAGACGTATTATCTTACACGCTTTTGTATCTGATGGCCACTCATACATTTCTGTTGACGAGGAAAAGTTTAAAACTAGCCGATAGCAAATTCGTTAGCTTCCAATACACCGGTTTATGGTTGGTTACAAAGTAAATCATCATCAAAGTTTCCAAAATAATGACAACATATATCGGCAATTCGGCTGATGATGAGAACTGTAGTGCTGAATGAAGACATTGGTGAAGTATTCTACTAGTTTCTTTGTCATGCTTGTGACATCATACACCTAGCACATAAAGTCCCTGACCAGGTGCTTTGAGGTGGGTTAATTCAAAATATATAATCAGGACCGAAAATCTGAGATATACTTTAAATTAGCAAATTTCTTCTCCGCAGTTTGATACCTCATTCAACAACAAAATCGAATGGATACTTTTAAAGTTATGGCGATTTCAATGACCGAGCATTACAACAGCAAAGTTGCACTAGGTATAGGAAATCATTGATTTGTGTGTGATAACTGTGTGCTATCTGAACGAGCCAGATGAATGGGTCTGGAGTGATAACCGCAATTTGCGGGACAAAGGGTGTGACTAGCTGTGAAGAATAAACGTCTAAGCTGCTTAGCTGTGAGTTTTTTCAGTGCGTAATCACACACAAATCAATGATTTCCTATACCTAGTGCAACTTTGCTGTTGTTATGTGCGATCATTGAAATCACCATAACTTTAAAAGTATCCATTCGATTTTGTTGAATTAGGTATCAAACTGCGGAGAAGAAAGACATTTGCGCATTTAATGTATATCTCAGGTTTTTGGTACCGATTATATATTTTGAATTAGCCAACCTCAAAGCACCTGGTCAGGGACTTTATGTGCTAGGTGTACATTGTTACAAGCTTGGGTATGTAAAGACTGAAATACCCAAAAACCTTACAAATACACAAGGCACGGTCTTCTTAGTCATTTCAACTACTCGTCTTGCATCATTTGCCCGATATAATTCAGTTTAGCTATAGGTTCTGCTAGAATTGTTCTTATAGGGCAACATATCACAATATTTAATATTTAAGTATTTCGGAGCATGAGACTCTCAACATGTACGCGTATTACATTTAATAGCGTAAATCTGGTGCCCACGTAAAACAGTCCAACGGGTACATTTTCGCCGCGATAAAAAAAAATGGAGATCTTTCTGCGCTATTAGGGACGCACCATTAGATTTGCAGGGAGCGGGGGGTGGTTGGATTTTTTTGAAAAAAAAGATTCCCCCCTAATGAGTAAAAAAACAAAAAACCTCTACCCCCACCCAACTCAATATGAATGAATACATTAATTTTGTTTTAAAAAATCCCCCCTTACGGCGGCCAAAAAAAAAATTCCTTCCCGAACCCAACTTCCTACCACCCACTGAAAATCTAATGGTGCGTCCCTTACTGAGATTCAGGAGTAGCTGGTGCAAGATTCACAATGTCTAGTTAAGTGTCGGTGTCTTTTTGACATTAATCAGTGTTGCTTGGTAGATATACATTGCCTGCAGTGTATTACTAGTCTTACCGTGTTCTTCAGTCAAGTCATCACATATATCTTTCCATTGTGGAGAAGCTTTCAGTTTCTCGAATGCCGGATTCCACCAGTCTACGAGACTACTATCCTTTCGCGACATTACAGCAACTCCAGATTTAGCGCATGACATCTCATCAGATGCCACGCTGAAGTCGACAGAGCCTTCAAATTTGCTGCCAGGATAAAATGCGGCGTCGATCTGAAATGCAAATATATCATCAATGGGCCGCCATGACAGAGAGGATGATATCCTTGCAGTTTGTTGCTATGTCTATAGTGTTTGCTCTCTATAGAAGGTAGGTCCATTCGCAGCGTGTATTAAGTCTCTGACGGTAAAGCCCGGCCCCCAACTCAACACAAAGGTTAGTAACCATGATCGTTCTAAATATCGCAGTAACATGTGTAAAGGGGGGGGGGGGGGACCTTGAAATCGTGACATTTTTATGAATCAAGTCTCCGCGAATTTCGGGAAAAGGGGTATTTACTCATGGAGTTTATGCACAACCCTTTACCAAATCTTATACACTGCACCAACCGGGTATGGTTTTAATTATTTGATCAGAAGATGGTAACAACCCAAATCCACTATTTTGTGGTACCCCAGGTCATTACACAGGACCATAAGCACCTGATAATTGGGAGAAACAACATGTTTTTATCTTTTTCACGTGTGTTTAAAGTTAAAGTGTCATTGTAAAGGAGCATGGGGTGAGGACAAGTCTGCTAATCTGCACAATTTCATCATACAGTGTGTTATGTACAATTATGTAAATTGGATGCAACGTTAAATGTTTTAGAATTATTTTGATACCACACTTGACCGCATTGACCATTAATTTGACCTAATTACCCGAGTTAACCATTACATTCCAGTTGCCTGTTTGAGCCCCGGTTTGAGGCAAGCTTGACAGGTTGAACTGCAATGACGCTAGTATTAGTAAGTTCCACCCATGCAAGAATTACATCCATCCAACACTATTGACCGCATGCTGGGGGACCTTGAGTGTGGCAGCGGTGGAACTGGTAGCAATCCCGCAGGCGCTGCTGTCTTGCCACATGACTTAGCACACGTGGTGACTTTCAGCCAGATATGGGCTAGTTTTAAAACTAAAATTTGCTCTTCGGATAATATAATGTGATTTTTTGTCTCAAAATATGAACTTTTGTTTTACAAAATATGATATAGCACTAATTTCTCTGACAAATTGAAGTTAAAAATTGTAATTTCTTAACACAACAACATTTTTCTAAAGTGATATAGGGCTTCTAGTTACGCCCAGACTAAAGAGCCTTGAGCCATGCTTAGGACAGCGCTGGAAATGGTAGCAAGCACACTAGCAAGACACAGGCGGTGTGACATAAATCAGATAAATGGTGTAGGAGGGAAGGAGATGATTTATTACCTGGATAAGGCATCAAAGACGTGGTCAAGAAAGTTGGATAACATTACAGGGAACGGAAAATGTTGCTGCAAAACACAGACACAAGCATATATTTTTGTTTTCTTTGCAAATTATATACCGTATCTTTTTTATTTTTGCTATCTTAAGTTTCCCCGTGGTAGTCGTCTGCATACGACAGTTCAAAAATGTCAAAATTATTAATATTTGGAATCACCATAAGAAATGCGTTAAACTAAGTACAAACATGCCTAGTATTGGTTCCGTAATCCTGAAGATAGAATTTTGAAAGTTGGGAAAGTTTTGTGAAGAAAAAAAATCTGTTTTGTATATAGTAAATGTCATGTTTACATGTTACATGTAATATAAATACCTCTGGTAAATTGGGTTTTGATTACGTATACATCTCGCTCATAACTGTTCTGATATAAATGTCAACCCTATACATTTATCATGGTTGTAGCCACACAGACACTTCATACGACGGAAACGAACAAATACCATAAAATATACGTTAATGGTTTTGTCTTTCCTTTTAATACGGAATTATCGTGTATGCATAGTTACACTCTTAGTAGTGTCGAACCAATCAGTAAGCAAGAAACATAAATACGCGGAGTGCATTGAAAGTGTCTAATGCACTCCGCGTGCGTGTCGTTTATTTCTCGCTTCACGCGCTTTGTTTTGATTCGTTGTTCATGCATTAAGGGTTCGCCGATTTTCACTGCGGGTGTTAGCTAACTTGTTAACACGTTTTTATTTGTTATTACACAGATCAAGATTTTATGCTTAAATTGTGAATTTTGATTTCGTGTATGAATCAGGTCAATACATGCGTATGTTTTGTTTCTCGAAAAATTAGAAAAATCAATGAACGGTTAGACAGACACCACATCCACACAGAACGACGGACAAACCGAGAGACACAGAGATACAAACAAACTTTACTACTCCGTCAAATAGTGCTTGAAGTAATGCTGCTTCAGTAGGATAGTGCCTGATTTGATTGTCCGACAAATCGTTACCCTGATATAATAGAATTGGTGGGGAAAATATCGTTTATATTTGTACACATCTACAGGGTGTATCAAGAAACCGCGAAACTAATGCTGGTTAACGTACTCTTAAAGAAGCAAAATGTACTCTTAAAGAAGCAAAATACGCTCTTAAAAGTAGATAATAATCATGTAAATTTATTATCATATCACATATACACATGGAAAAAAGTATCGCACCACTTTTGTTTTGTTTGAAAAGTGCAAATGTGGCCTCGAATTTTGCCACCATGGTGTGATATTAAGGATCATTTGTTTGCGTAAGCTGTCCAACAAAATACTATGCAATAAAAGGGCCATATTTTAGTTTGTGACGTAATCGATGTGATGTTTTTCAAGGCCAAGGGAAAATGCATGCTTTTGTCCAAAAACATGCATAAAACAAGTTTGGGTATAACTCGATATTGAATAGACTTTAAAAACTTAAAATAGTCATTATATTAGTTCTGTATTTGGCGCAAGAAATGTTTCATTTAGACGTTATAGGCTACAATGCAGTGAATGAGTCCAAACATGCCATTTTTTTGTTGCTCATAAATTCAGCATATACGATGAGGTCACCGTTGATTTTCTAAAATTTATTCGACCTAGGTCAACACTTCCGCAATATTGCTCTTGTCATTTGAACTTATTTAAAATTTGACCTATTTTGACCTTTGACCCCATAACCGTTGGGCGTACGAAAAAGGGAGTTTTTTCATTTTTTAGGACAATCGGGCAACTTTTGAAATTTGACCCCAGATGACCTTTGACCTTGGAAGACTTGAATGTGTTTAGAGATTAATCATTGGGCCTCTCAATATCGCGTTTTACCCAAACTTGTTTTATGCATTTTCCCTTTGGCCTTGCTTACGCAAACAAATGATCCTTAATATCACACCATGGTGGCAAAATTCGAGGCCACATTTGCACTTTTCAACAAGTGGTGCGATACTTTTTTCCATGTGTATAGTTAAATTACAGCGATGTCTACAATAATTTCGCTGAGATATTACGAATATATTAAGTAAAGAGCTTGAAAACACAGTTTACATCGTTCATCCTGCATACCTGATATCTTGTCAGGTTAAGGTTAACAAGATAGAAGCTTTAATAAAGAGTGTTATAAATAACTGGAATCTAACTCATCATTCTGGGAAGATTTGCTTGCCTATTTCATTATCAAAATTGAGCAAATCTGGCAATAAATTGGCGGATAATTAATTGCACAGCTTCAAAATCCAAATTTAAAAAGTCTTCTTTTAAAGGTATATTATGTGATCTTTTCCAGGGAACGCCCTCAATCAATCATTTCTGATCATAAATCGTACATAGGGCGATACGATTCTTAATTACTTCAAAATCATGGTTTTAGCATTACGGTTCCGTGCCCTGTATAAAGTCCAACTTTCTTGACCACGTCTTTGATGACATATCCAGGGTAATAAATCATCCCCTCCTGCACCATTTATCTGATTTATTTTACACCAACTGTGTCTTGCCAGCATGCGTGCTACCATTTCCACCGCTATCCTAAGCATAGCTCAAGGCTCTTTAGTGTTGGTGTAACTAGAAGCTCTATAAACTACTCTTGAAAATGTTCTTGTGATAACAAATTCCAACTTTTAATTTCAATTTGTCATAAAAACTAGTGCTATATCATATTTTATAAAAACAAATGTTCAAATTTCTAAAAAGAAATCACATTATATTATCCAAAGAGCAGATTTTAGTTTTAAAACTAGCCCAAATCAGGCGGAAAATCACCACGTGTGGAAAGTCATGTGGCAATACTGCAGCCCCTCAGGCTTGTTTCTAGTTCCACCGCTGCCACACTCAAGGTCCCCAGCATGCGGTAAATGGTGTTGGATGGATGTCATTCTAGCGTCATGGCCAGTTCAACCTATCAAACTTGGGCTCAAACCTTACAGGCAACTGGAATGTAATGAGAGTGAAAATAAACTGTCGGTGTCTGCGCCGACAACTTATTTTTACTCTAAATTCACTCTAAAACCATGATTTTGAGGTAATTAGGAATCATATCGCTCTGTAACTTGAAATATCCATGATTTATGATCAGAAATGTAAATCTGCAATAAAATCTGCTTCCATTTTTTTTCTTCTCGAGGATTGAGGGCGTTCCCTAGCAAAGATCACATAATATACCTTTAATGTATCTAATGATGCACATAATTTGAAAATAAACAAATGAAGTAGTCCAGTGATGGTAGAAATTGTTCTGCATTAATATTTCATTATTAGTGTGTTTTGCTGCTCGACCCTAAAAATGCTGTCCTTGTTTCAAGATGCATTGACGAGCGCATACCCGCCTGTAAAAGATCACATACCATACCTTTAATATAGTATGTCCATCTTGAGACACTTTTTTTGACACGCTCTGTATTATAGCCGTGACCAAGTACGTAAGTGATAGTAGGATTAATTCTATTTATACCTGGATACGGTCCTGTCTAGCGACGCAATATTCATCAAAATAATATCCATCAAGAAAACCGATAATGTTCCCAGTCAGGTTCAGCCAATTGAAGATATCCGGGTTGCCATACCGTGTTATGAAAACAGGGATGTAGAAGTGTGATAATTTAGCAAAGGGATTACTAAACCTGAATGTACGGAGCCTGTCGTATGTAGTCACCCAGCCTATAGAAAATAATATATATATACAGTAATCAACAAAAGGAGGAGGAGGAGGAGGAGGAGGAGGAGGAGGAGGAGGAGGAGGAGGAGGAGGAGGAGGAGGAGGAGGAGGAGGAGGAGGAGGAGGAGGAGGAGGAGGAGGAGGAGGAGGAGGAGGAGGAGGAGGAGGAGGAGGAGGAGGAGGAGGAGGAGGAGGAGGAGGAGGAAGAGGAAGAGGAGGAGGAGGAAGAGGAAGAGGAAGAGGAGGAGGAAGAGGAAGAGGAAGAGGAAGAGGAGGAGGAGGAGGAGGAGGAGGAGGAGGAGGAGGAGGAGGAGGAGGAGGAGGAGGAGGAGGAGGAGGAGGAGGAGGAGGAGGAGGAGGAGGAGGAGGAGGAGGAGGAGGAGGAGGAGGAGGAGGAGGAGGAGGAGGAGGAGGAGGAGGAGGAGGAGGAGGAGGAGGAGGAGGAGGAGGAGGAGGAGGAGGAGGAGGAGGAGGAGGAGGAGGAGGAGGAGGAGGAGGAGGAGGAGGAGGAGGAGGAGGAGGAGGAGGAGGAGGAGGAGGAGGAGGAGGAGGAGGAGGAGGAGGAGGAGGAGGAGGAGGAGGAGGAGGAGGAGGAGGAGGAGGAGGAGGAGGAGGAGGAGGAGGAGGAGGAGGAGGAGGAGGAGGAGGAGGAGGAGGAGGAGGAGGAGGAGGAGGAGGAGGAGAGGAGGAGGAGGAGGAGGAGGAGGAGGAGGAGGAGGAGGAGGAGGAGGAGGAGGAGGAGGAGGAGGAGGAGGAGGAGGAGGAGGAGGAGGAGGAGGAGGAGGAGGAGGAGGAGGAGGAGGAGGAGGAGGAGGAGGAGGAGGAGGAGGAGGAGGAGGAGGAGGAGGAGGAGGAGGAGGAGGAGGAGGAGGAGGAGGAGGAGGAGGAGGACAGCAACATGCAGTCTTGACAGCAACATGTCACACTTGTGCCGTCATGCCAAGGTCGGCGATTGATCGGGGACTGAAAAAGTCATGCTTGATCTTGTTGATTTCATGATGCTGTCGCCTACTAGTAGGCAATTCAGCATCTCTTGTCTTGTTGAAGGCGGGGAACAGGCGCGGATACAGGGGGGAAAAAAAGAAGAAAAAAAACAAGAAGGAAAAAACGGGAAAGAGAGAGGAAAAAGAGGGGACAAACGAAAAGCAAAAAGGAAAGGGTGGGGGAGGGGTACATCAAGGCGGGAGGGGAGGCATGCGAGGGACATAACAACGTTTGAAGTTTATTGGAAGTTGGTCGGGATACATACGCGTACGTACGTTGACGAGAAATCTGATATTTTGGAGGTACATTGTAACTATATAGTTTAACTTCTTTCTGGCATAGGCCTATATAAAAGCCATTATTGATCGGAAATAAAGTGATTGCTTTACAATAAAGTATTACTCAAAAGTACATACCAAATCGCACCAAATGGTTCGAAAATTGAAAATAAAATCCAATTTAGACCCCCCTTTCAGCTTTTAAACAATCTATACTTAAATCAAGAAGATATCAGTATATATTATGCTCAACTTCTTTCTTGCATTGATAAAAACAAAATATTTATTGGAAATGAAGAGGTGGCTTTTCGATAAAATGTTGGTCAAAAGTATACACCAGATCGCACCAAATGAGTTCGAAAATTGAAAAAATTCTACTGGTCGGGATCTAAAATGTAAAATTGTGCAAGTTTGAACAAGATTTCAGCCGATTTTGAAAAAATGGTGGTCTTGTGTAGTTGAGAAGAGGTTGGATCGCGAGCTGTCTTCTATGTGACTGAACCATTCCGTGTTGCCGGTCTCATAACATCTCCGTAACATTCTAGTATTAACATCCTATTACCGTTTCCTCGTAATCGCACCGTCTTAAAACCCCTGCCGGGCGCAGATGGCCTGCAAAGTCCCCTTAGAGTACACACCACCAAATCATATTTTGCATTCTGATATTACACGGCAGTTTAGACCATAAGTCTAAATTTAACATCCCAGAAAAGGTAATAAATGCTGTAAATGTACCTAAATGTTTCATAATTTTGCATTCGTAGGTTATTTCCTCCACGTCAGGCCCAAAATCTCTAGATTTTTCTTGAATGGTATCATTTTGCACGATTTCACTGTTTCCACCAATTTAGAGCTAGAATCTCTGATCTTAAGATGAAGGCAGTCTGTCGTACCTAAGATAGATATCATTGGCCCGTAGCGGGAGAAAATGCTGGTTACCCCCCACAAAAGTGATTGTTTTGAAGCAGAAGACATCTAGATCTTCAATAAAAACAATGATTTGAATGAACCAGTTTGCTCTAAAGGTAAAAAAATTAGCACAAACTTGACCTCTTAACCACACAAAGCAATAGCGAACTGATTTGGTGGTATGGGGCCTGAGCGTGTTCAACGGACGGGAAACGGCCCACCGTGTGTCCTCATCGTGTGCCAACGTCCACACCAATTTTCACACGGTAAGGGGACGGCTGGCCGGATACATGTGAAGGGCCCATAACCATGGCCAAGAAATGAACATTATATATACAACTTAAACTCCTGAAGATGTACGCAAATCAAATGCAGAGTTTACAACATTTAAATAACTGGACGAATGCAATCAAATTCGCTAACCTTCATATAGTCAAGAAGATGTCATTGTCATTTAAGTTATCAAAATCAAATATTTCACCGATTTCAGATATCATTTTAGTACGCATATACATCATTATAGAGCGGGCATTTCATTATGATGTGAAATTCATCTTCGATGACATTTAGATTGCATGATTAAGCATATCCTTTCATTTAGGAGAGTAATTTACTAAGAAGGACTATGAAATTAGTAAAATTATGACCGTTGAGAGCATAAGTGGATAGCATGCAGGGTTCACGATTACAAAGGTTGTGAGTTCTAGCCCCGCAGGCTACAGCCAACATGTTTGTATCCTTGGGCAAGGTGCTTAGTCTAAATTGCCTCGTGGTTCTGAAGTCACGTAGAAATGGTGGTCCCGTGCATCGGAAGAGCAAAACCCGAGCACGTAAAAAGGTCAGAATCTTTCGTAAAGAGTAGGGGATCATCGCGGGTCTGTTACCATTTCATAGAACCCTCATCATATATGAAGAGGCCAGTTGCAGCACTCGTTGTAGTCGCTTTCGCGGCCCTCATGGTGGTGGTCCAATGGCGCCGTGATCTATATGAAATGGCGCCCTATAAATACCTTGTATCTATATATCTATCTGTTACAAGAATTCTTACCGACACAATACATCAGTATAGAGCAGGCATTTTATAATTGAAATTCATCTTCGATGACATTTAGATTGCATGATTCGCATATCCTTTCATTAAGGAGAGTAATTTACCAAGAAGGACTATGAAATGAGTAAAATAATGACCGTTACAAGAATTCTTACCGACACATGCATCGTAATAGTTTCCCATCAGACCTTCTCCTCCCTGCGGTATAGAGCCGGGTTTTGAATCCCAGCAATGCTGTGATGAATCGTGGACAGTCTGGCAGTTTTTGTTGGCAATCTGACACACTGTAAATTGATAATTATATTTGACTGATCTTTCGATTTCCAAACTAGATACGGTAGTATCTGTAAAGTCCAGTTGTTGCAACGACTTTCATCACCAGACGATTTATCTCTCACACTGAAAACTTAAACTAGTCGCTGGACTAATTTTAAACTAGTCGAGCAGGTTAGTCAAGCCTGTTGGATAGGCCGGTTATGGCCGACTTGACTAGCTTAAGGTTAGTCCGGCTCAGCCTGACTAGCTTGATTTGTTCTGCTGGACTAGTCTGTGGCTGGACTAGCTTATTATACAAGCTGGCTGGACTAGCTTATTAGACAAGCTGGCTTGACTAGCTTTAGGTTAGTCAAGCTGGCTGGACTAGCTTTAGGTTCGTCAAGGCTCTGAGATAAAATATCAATGGCGGCATGCAGATAAGACGTACTTCATCGCCAGTTCAGTTTTGCTAGCCAATCCAGACGTAATTTGCCGTAGTTATTTCATTGTGTGGCCATATTGTGTATATCATAGTGTTTGCCAACATCTGTTGCCAACATCTATTTTATGCTACATTTTGTTTGGAATGACGACTCGGAGTAGGAAAAAACTGAGTGTAAAGAACGACGGTAGCGCGGGCATCTCGAACGCTAACGGGTCAGCCATAGCTGACCAGTCCACAACAGCTAACACTGTAGCCAGCAGCTCCGCCAACAACATGGTCAATACGAGTGCTATTGTAAACTAGTCCAGCGACTAGTCTAAACTAGTCCAGCTTAAGACGGACTCATCATCATCATCGGTCGTCCTTGGACGGAATATTGGAAGCAGCAGTTACAAATTTCCTCCAAGCAAGTTTATCCAACATAAGCTGTTGAACTTCATTGGGTTCAAGATCAAGGTCCTTTGAGATGCTGTCAGGATAGGTGGTGGATCTCCTGCCACGGGATGAATGGCCTTCACTTGGAGTCCAGAAAAGCACTCGGGAGACAGGTTGATCGGATGCTCGTAGGCAGTGTCCAGCAAACTGGAGCCGTCGCTTCCTTACTGAGTTAGCCAGCGGAGGAATTTCACCATACACCTCTTCATTAGTTTTGTGGTCTCTCCAACTGATGTTAAGGACTCTCCTCAGCAACTGTGTGTAGCATCCATTTATTCTGTCCTCAAAAGTCTTTGTAACTGTCCATGTCTCTGAACCATATAGTAGAATACTTTCCACGCAAGCTCGGAAAAACTTGATTTTAGTTGGCCTATCAAGTTTAGATTTCCATATCTTCTCCAGCTTGTTGCATGCAACCCAGGCTTGAGCTTTCCGGCACTTGAAGTCATGGAAAGAGTCTGGCATTGACGATCCTAGGTACTTAAACTCCTTGATGTTGTCAAGTTTGGCACCACTCAGAGTTGTGACATTTGTGGAGGATGGGATGCCGACTAGCAGAGTCTTGGTTTTTCCAACATTAAGGTGCAGGCCAACACAGTTTGAAGCTTCTTCGATATGCTGTAGCAGAATTTCAGCTGACTCAATGGATGAAGACAAGAGTGCTATGTCATCAGCGAAGTCCAAATCATGAAGGCGTAGCTCTGGATGACGTCTACTCTTCCTTCTCTCAAGAACGATCCCGGTGGATTGGTTGATGTCCTTCAAGGCATGCCGCATGATGTAATCTACTACCACTATGAAGAGGAATGGAGCAAGGGTGTCTCCTTGTAGAACTCCAGCCAGAATCTCGAAAGGTTCGGTATCACCGTCTGCAGATATCACTAAGGCAGATGAATCTGTGTAGATAGCCTTGATTGCATCAATGATGACTCCTGGAATACCATACGCATGTAGGATTTGGAACATCCGTTCACGATGGATCGAATCGAAAGCTTTTGAGTAATCTATGAATACTACTGCCAGAGGAAGATTCTTTGTCTTCATGCCTTCAATGATACGTCTCAGAGCCAGTATTTGAGAGACGGTTGATCTATGCTGTCTGAAGCCATTCTGGTTCCAACGCAGCAAGGGGTCAACAAATGGTCTTATCCTGTTTAATACCATCCTGTTGAAGAGCTTGGCTGCAATACTGGTAAGGGTGATGCCCCTGTAGTTGGTTGGTTTTGATAGGTCCCCTTTCTTTGGGATGGGAATGATTCCACCTGTTGACCATTGCTTAGGTTTCTCTTGGTGTAGCAGAAGATTGTTGCACAGATGAAGAAGGTGGGGTTTAAAGGTGTCCGACTTCCAGAGCTCAAGTGGAATGCTGTCCAGCAGTGCTTTGAAGTTCAAGGACCGTGCTGCATTAGGCGGCTTCTTCTTTGGAGCACGCAGACGTAGCTTTACCATCGCTGTGATGATTCTGTGGTCAGACCCCACTGTTACAAAGGTGTTGTATGCCTCTACAAGACGGACTAACATCAAGCTAGTCGAGCGACTAACGTAAAGCTAGTCCAGCATTGCTAAAGCTTGTCAAAATGAGCACCATCTGTACTAGCTTTAAGTTAGTCAAGCTGATCAATTTAGGTTTTCAGTGCAGAGACCTTTCGAGAACATGACCTCAGAATTGAACCCTGGGTAATCGGGTTTGACCAAGAAAATATTAAGGTCTTCCCACAATGCATTGCGCGAACGCCAGCCGGGTAAAGCTTTTTCACACGATGCATTTGTCGAGCTCTTAAGTTTAAGAAATAAGAAAAAGAAACACTGATAACTAATTTATTCATTGATCATGTTGATGTAAACTAGAACCTAAGAGCTCCAACGATGAACACGCTAAACCATGATTGTGTGCATTATGGGAACCGAGACACATTGGAGATTTGAGTAAAGGCGTTTTGCAAAAACACAATGCATGTGGTGGTGTCTTTAAAATCTTCTTTGGGGTTTGACTCTGGAACTCATTTCTATCAATTAATGCGATCATAGAAAATCGCTCTTTTGATCACATATTTTTGTTCGAATAATATTCACCGCATACTTTTCATTGTAATTTAGCACATATTTGGACCGCTAAATAGTGGGCGCATAAGTATCTTCCCATAAATTTACCCGCAAAAGTTTCATTGCATAAATTTAGCCGCATAAGTTGTATCGAATATTTATACCGCATAATATTCTGTACACAAGTTTCATCGTGTAATGTCTACCGCATCTATAACATAATTTGAAATTTTGTCCTGAGATATTCTCCCCTTTCCGCATTGACTTCAAATTCGCTGTTGCAAGTCCGTATGAATCATACAACGAACCAGTTTATATTTGAATTCGTGAAATTTTGGTTAGTATTCGTAAAATTGTTGTTATGTGCCCGCGTATACGCTTGGCACGCAATACGCTTGGCACGCAATACGCTTGGCACGCAATACGCTTGGCACGCAATACGCTTGGCACGCAATACGCTTGGCACGCAATACGCTTGGCACGCATAACGGGCCTCACCGTACTACGCGCAGTTATGCTTGCTGTAAAAAAGAAAAAAATGCGCAGCAGGCCTACCTAACATATTACGCGGTATAATATGCGCCAGGGTCGCTCAAAGTGCCTGAGCAGAGAGCACGGCTCCCGGGAAATAATGAGCAGAATTGGGGAAATAATGCCAAGTGGAAAAAAAGTATTGGGGAAAGGGTGAAAACAGATGAGAAATAAAATAATGCAACTTTACGTTTATGAGCTGTGCAGTGGCGTAGCTAGGATTTTTTTCAGGGGGGGGGGGGGGGGCAAGATTTCTGAAATTTTCGTAGAGCTAAAAAAAACCCCGCACAGTCCAAAACAATCGCACAGTAGGCCTACATGTATTACATGTACAATTTTGTTTTCTTGCCTTCTATTTGACTATGTGGGGTGAATATACCCCTACATAACCAGTGCCCCAGCACGTCACCTCGGTCTTTTATCATATTTTTTGCCCCCCCCCTCACCCTGCCCCCCCCTTCACTTTTGAAACTGGACCCACGACCATTGAAATGACAATAACTCCGCTCCGCAACATCGTATCTCATCGATCGAGGTGTCAAAATACGCAGAACAAAATTATGCATTTGGTTATTTGCTTCGATTAATGCATACCCTTTCGAGCCGTTATATATTGAATCATTTCTAAGTGTTTCGATACTTTTTGTGAGCAGTTTATATGGCTCATAATCCACATGAGTGTTTACTACCGCGCTACACATAGCCAAATCGCTATATTGAGCAAGTAATGAGCATGTGCTACAGGCAGGCTTATTGCGCGTGTGTATGTCAGGATAACCATGGATAACGCTGTTCACAGGGATAACGGAATTCATCCTAAACTGTCCATTATCAATAACAAAAGAGAACAACTTCACAATATACGATGCAGTGTGCATGTGATTTAATACAATAGTTAATGTATTGGTGCATACCAATTTTAAACGAAAATGCAAGTGAAAATTAAATATTTGACCACTGTTTGACGGTCAATATTGGGAAATTGAGCCCAAATGTATGGTTTAAATATTTTTTTAGTATTAAAATTGATTACACAAATAAAGTTTCAGCTACATGATGTATGTCAGTTTCAATTGTTTTATCTTTGTTTCAATCCCATAACTATCATACACGTGAACGACGTTATCCAAGAACAATACCATTAAAAATAGCAAATAAAGTTATCTTTATAAAATTATAATGACATACACTTTCAATGTTGGGCTTAAAGAAAATATAACAATTGATACATTACAGAAGGGAATATTCTTCTACTAGAGTAAAATTGACAAAATAAGTTTTGGAAAAAGGTACAAAATTGAAAGCACATAGTTGTCAAAAGAGTTGATTCATAGCAAGAGATTTGTTGAGGCTAAACAATGAAATTCATTCTTCTGTCGCGTAGCTTGTCAACTATTGTTATGGGGAGACCTCTCAACGACAAAAAACCCAATACTATTACTAGATAACGCCGTTCACTGAGTGAAGAAAAAAAATAAAACACCTGAATTATATGGTTTCGTGCGTAAAAATGTGAGCAGTGGGGTTCGCAAACATTATTATTCTAACTTTAGCATAGTGGGCCTTCAAAAATAATCAAAGTAAGCAGATTTGAAACAATTTATTTTCTTGATTTTCCAAAGCTGTAATGGTCCCATTTTTGTGTGGAATGGCCCATATAGTTGTTCACTTGTCAAACTCCAGGAACAGACTGAGCATCCTTTAGACAAAGACATGCATGGATGGAGTCCAATCACTTGGATTATTAAGTTTAACAGGTGTTTGGTATTGTACTTGGGGCGATGATTTGAATAATATTGACCTGTTTTGACAAATTGAATATTATAAAATGTCATTAATTAATCATACTAGCGGGACACCTCGGGTCCCGCTAGACATGATAGGTGAGCAAAGAGATTCTCATGAGTTGTAACTTGAGTTCATGACAGTGGCGTAGCTCAAGGGGGGCAGGGGAGGCAAATGCCCCCCCCTGACGGGAAAAACCCATTTGTGCCCCCGCCCCCACCCCCTCTAAAAGAAATTAAAAGGGGAAAAAAAAGAAAATAGGGGGAAAAAATGATAAAAGACCGAGAGGGGTACTGGTTATGTGTGGGTATATTCAGCCCAAATAGTCAAATATAAGGCGATTTTGTTTGACCGTGCGAATTTTTTTGACCTCATGGGAGGGGGGGGGGGGGGGGTGGCATGCCACTGTATCATAGGACAGACCGAAGCTCCAATCCAATGCAGATGACAACATAATAGCAACTGACCTGGAATGTCCCTGGATATATCATCTCACCGGCACATCACCACCGTACACATCACTTGAATGATGTAAAACAGTGGCACAGAATTGAAATTAAGATCATCTGACTGGATAGATCTGAATATAGATCCTCTGCTTACCCCCCAATCTATGACTATAATGTTATCCAATGCTCCTGTGATTCCGCATTTTGATTATGCCAGCCCAGTATGGTCAAACTGTTCAAATTCATATCAAGCTAGACTACAAATTTTACACAACCGTTTAGCCCGAACAATATTATCTGCTGATATCAGAACACCAATAAATAATATGCTGATCTTGCTTGCACAAAACTATTAGTGATAGGTGGAAAATTCAATTGCTTATTATTGTATTTAAATGTTTAAAAGATATTAGTCCAACTTATTTACATATCATAATCATACTACCAGAAATCATACAAGTAATACTTAATCATTCCTAAAATCAAATCTTCTGGTATGCACCCTTTTCTCTTCAGATCTGGCAATCTACATTTATATGGTACAGTTTATTACCATCTATCCGTATCAATTTGGAAGATATGTCACTCAGTCAATTCAAATCCTATAATTATTTCCACTGGTAATAATTGAATAATATCATATTGAATATTAATAATCATGTATTATGTTATGCCACGCACAGTAACATTTGTATGTATGTATGTTATCATGTATAGATCAAAATGAGGGCCTGCTTGGAAAGTAGTGCTAGTCTCAATAAAGAAAGCATAAATTGTTCTGACTATCCTTCTAGACTACTGCAGGCTGATCTTGATGAATTTACCAAGTGGGCAAAGGATAATATGCTCAAGTTGAATCCCTCCAAGTGTCAGGCCCTTCATGTATATTTTGGCAAAACTCCACAGCAGTGTGATTTAAGAATCGGTACCGATCCACTCCCCCGCGTTGATGAAGCCAAGGTTTTAGGCCTGGTTCTCCAAAACGACCTTAAGTGGAACACACAGGTTGATAACATGCTTAAGAAAGCCAATAAAAGGTTGTTCATGCTGCGGACCCTCAAACGTTTTGGTTTTAGCAGCAAGGAGCTCTGTGTTGTATACGGTGGCTATGTAAGACCGATTTTTGAATACGCTGATGTAGTTTGGCACTCAACTATTTCTGTCAAACAATCAAAGGACTTGGAATCCATCCAAAAAAGGGCTTGTAGAACCATACTTGGGAAAACGTATAAGTCTTATGACGAAGCCTTGGGTAGTTGCCATTTTGACACCTTGTCTGGAAGAAGGGAGCAGCATTGTCGTAAATTTGCTGAAGGGCTTCCTAAAAATGAGAGGACAAAATCTCTCCACCCTCCTACCAGACTGGAGTGTCATGACAGATCACTTCGTAATAGTGGCAACTTGACCCAATTTCATTGTAGGACTCAGCGTTTCCAAAATAGTCCTGTTCCCTATTTTGTCAATATTTTAAATGATTAGATACCCATTATCTCTCTCTCACGACTGGTCGTGCAGCTATGTTCCATGATGTGTGACATTTTGTTGTTTCTTAAATCCTGTACATTTTATCTTTAATATATCTTCATCTGTTCTGTTATTGTGATTCAATCCTACAAGTGCAATATTTTGATGTTATTAATGTGCATTTTTATATCGTAATTTTTATATCGTAATTTTAATAATGTATATTGGCATGTAATTTGGCCTGCGGGCCACGAGATGCTTCTGAATAAAATACCAATAATAAATAAATAAATAAATTAATACCGAATTTTCGCGAAAATAGACAAAATGTTCGTGAAAATAGACCCATTTGTAAAATTTGTAAAAAGTGACCCCATTATTAGGGATTTTCCAGCACAAAATTGTATCCATGTTTATGGATTTTTTGCAAAAAAGCTACCCATTAGAGAGCGGCACATCCCCGTATACCGTATACTCTGAGTGTCCATCTGCTGCCAGCAAACTCTAGGCTAAAACACAGTGTACTACTACTACAATGTACATGTAGTACACTGATAATGCAATGTCCTGGATAATGTACGCCATTTCTTAGGCTAGTCAGGAGGAGGTGTATGAATCCATCTACAGACTGGGCTGTAGAGGGGTCATTGCGTATGACTCATAGGAGAGATACGCTGATGCGGGCAATATCTATAAATAGATGTACCGGATTCCGTCAAGGGATTCCAATTAAAGGTCATTAAAGGATTCTTCCCATTCCAGCTTTGCTTCGTAGCTTATACCATACTTTGTTAACACCCCATGGTTTATTGTTTTAAGAAACCCCATTATTTAATAACCGAATCAAACGCGGGTTTCTTTAAATTATAGCCAAATAATTTGCCTTTATTTTGTCGTTTCAGTTGTTCTATTCTAACTTGTATTTAGGAAGTTACGATCACCTAATGGAGCGTCTCCAATTTTTTACACACCCTGTATATCGCTATATCATTTTAATGTATTCAGATAACAATCTTAAACTCCCGCCAACAGACACGCCACTATTTCCAAAGTCTATTGGAGTATACCCTTTTTTGTACCGATAGAGGGCTCACTCACTGTGACTGGTCCCAAAACCAGACGACGGTGGCCACGCGAAACCTAAATTTTGAATTCGTATTAGAATAACACGTAATCGCGAATGTTAATCTTATCATTTTTAACAATTCATCATAATTAGAAGAATTGTTTTCCAATCCAAATCCGTTGGAGTTGGCTAACCAACTCCATTGTAAATGCTATTTTTAAATTATTTTCATCGTTAACCGGGCCCAGGCGATGACTGTTAAAAATATTTCAAAATGGTGCACTCCGGTTGCCATATTGGGTCGTTCGAGACGCGTGGCTAGTGTCGTCTGCCCAAAACCGCCTGCTCCCTATCCTCTGATCTTACCCGGGGTAAGAGTCTACTTGCATTTGATTTGACCTTTCGACCTCCGTATACTGTTACACTATGCTGCATCTAAAAAGCTGGATGCATGTGTAATGAGCAAATTGTTCGTGTGGGGTTCAAAATTGACCAATGGCAGACACGATAAATACGAAGTATGTGAATATTTATATACCGTCTTTGCCTGTTTTGCAACTTTTGATAAATTCAAAACCCGGGTTTAAAATAGCCGTCGTTCGGTCTAAAATTGCAACTTTAGGAGTAATCTTTTACATTGGTCCTCGCCCAAAATATTTTCATCAGAGATATAGGTACATTTCCGCATATGTGATTATTTCCATGCTATTTCCTATCTTTCAATATCGTGTAAT
This sequence comes from Ophiura sarsii, assembly GCA_035610835.1. NCBI lineage: Eukaryota > Metazoa > Echinodermata > Ophiuroidea > Amphilepidida > Ophiuridae > Ophiura > Ophiura sarsii. Next base: position 60,194,161 of record CM069455.1, on the reverse strand, counting down.
AAAAAGCCTTTACACGTCCGAACTGGGACAGATAATTTGATCATTTTTTACGATAAGCTATAAACTCTTACACAGCCATAGAGATATCGCCTTCACGTGTTTCTAGATGTACAGGCGGCAAATTCAATATTAGCGCATTATGAAGGGGTGTGATACTATCGTGACGCGAATTATGCATAAAAAGCATCGTCCCTAGTAATCCCTAGTGTGCTTGAAGCGCAGTTCTTTGGTAAATCTAATGTCAGTAGACCGTGTATTGGTCGGTTCTTGGATGGGAGCGGTTTTCGGCAAGGCGAAGTATCAGAGGCAGGGGCGTCAATCCTGTATGGACGTAGGGGACATGACCCCCCCCCCCCTCCCCCCACGTTATGAGTTGGGGTGGACATAATATCAAATGTCCGCCTCATGTTTTAAGTTTGCATGTGATCGAAATAGAACATTTTAGAAACACATAATAGTCTAAAATGTAAAAATATGAATCCAACGGAACCAGGAACAAAACACACCAAGGATCAGAAAACTGATACAAGAGGATATCTCGATAATGTAAAAATGCTAAGAGATAAATAACACACGGAAATGCACTGAGACAAGCAATGAAAATTGCTGTGCAATAAAACAACAAAGATATATGGTAACAATTAAGACCGACGTTTCAAGTGGATATACCACCCTTCATCAGGGACAAAATCTAAAAAACAAAAGTGTTAAGAACTATAAATAAGATAATGAACTAGACAAGTCCACCACTGTAATTATAGCACAATGTCAGTAATAGATGTTGACTACTAGACACCCAAGTTAACACTAACCAAACTATACAAGTTCATTAAAGAATACAGATCCATGTTGCTAGGCAAACTAACAAAACATGTACGATAAATCAATAGACAACACATCATGCATATGCATGAGTGATAAGCGACAATAGACAGGAAATAGCTGGACAATAGATAAATATATGAGACAGAAATAGTAAATTAACTAGGCCTAATATGAATGAATAGCGTGGAGGGGGGGGGGGGGCATAAATAATATAAATTAATAATAAATAAATAGAAGAAAAAACCCAAATTAATTAATTAATGAGGAAATATATATGAGGGGAAAAAAATCATGAGGAAGAAATGCTGCAATGAGAGCAGACTCACAAGAATAAAAAAAAGGGGGGGGGGGGAAAGAAACAAGAAACTTAAGCCTCCAGACAGGGCACTCAAGTTATAGGAAACAAATAAGCCTATGGGTGTATGGACTGTAAAATGCAGGCATGTTGACAAGCTGGAACATAGGCCTATGATAATTAATCTTTAATGTTGAGACCATTGGGCTTTGTTGTGTCAAGCTTCATGATCCATTCCTTCTCCAAGATCCTTCTCATGATAATGTCGTTCTTGGGAGGCCTATCAATGCATGTAACGGAGATGTTACAAGCGTTGTGGTTCGGTAAGTTGAAATGACGACCAACTTGTTTGTCCCTGTTGTGTCTGGCGCCACCTAATAGTCCGTTAGTTTGACAAAAGGAATCATGGAGTTATGATGGTCAAAAGTACACAGACGGAAAAAGCGCGCATCCCAAAGATGTAATATGTTTGGGACAGAAGCTTGTTTGAAGCAAAAATGCACTTCAATCATAGCACACATAAATCCGCGCGCATTACTTTCCTCTACAAAAGATTTCGGTTGACTTTCAATTATTGCACCCCCCCACATATAAAAAAAACCTTGTTACGGGACTGCGGACTACACGGACTATTCTAAATATTATATGGGTGATGTTAAAAACGTCATACTGGACCATTTCAGTGTTAGAAATACAATGTTTGCACGCTTTGCGCGCATTTCTTCTATAGGTTTCTCCATTATAATGGGTCTCGAACCACACCAAATATTTATTTGTATCAGCATTCAACAACGAACATTTCAATAAAATATCGGTCAAAGTGCCCACAAAATCACATCAAATGGGTTCGAAAAATGAAAAAAAATGAAAACCTGAGGGGGGCACATCCCCCCTCAAACTCACCCCTGTCCGTGCTAGCGCGGAACGCGGTGCTTCGCACATTCATTAACATCAATTCAGTTACAATTTTCTTTTTTGGACGGGCAACTTTAACTTATGATGTCCCCCTCCCCCAACTTAAATGTGGATTGACGCCCCTGGTCAGAGGGTGTTGTTCGATTGTGTGACAGTGAAATTATACACGGTATACGAGGAAGATTACTGTTTCCATGGCTATACAAAAGTGACATTATCGCATTACGCTAAGCTAAGATAATGCTCTCTAAATAGGATTTAAATAACAGTCAAAGTTAAAGATCGGCATTGTTATTCATTTTGTATCTATACTATTTCTATGTTTGAATCCAATACCCTTCGTGCAATCGCTATTATATATACTCCCCTCGCACGCACAGAGAACGTTGTAAAAACGTACATGTATTGAGAACCGTGCTAGTAACGCAGACAGCAACTTGAACGCACGCACATATAGCGTGTTTCCACTGGGGCACTGCAAAGTTAACGGTAAGATTAAACGCTAAGATTAACCGGTAATTGTTTAACCCCCCTGTTTCTACTCGTGAAGTTTATCGATCCTAGTCGATTGGCCACGACATTTGACCTTTTGTAACACCAAACAATGCAGCCCCACCTGAAAAGGATTGTATTACCATGATTACAATGTGTATAATCCAGCGTGACACGGTTCACGGCACATAACGGTAAGATTAATCGGCTTTCTGTTTCTGTTGAGAAACTTGCCGTTTCTTATCGGTTCCAAACCTGGTTTGTGAAGGTTTTTGTTTTTTCCCCAAATACCGATTCTTAACGGTATCGGGATGTTTCCAGTTGGCAAACATATCGGTAATTAACGATATCTTCCCCGGTAGAAACACGCTCTAAGAATGTTTACAGTGAGTGGAAGCGCAGTTAAAACCCGTGAGACTTAAAAGTATAGAAACACAATGGGTGGTAATAAGAGCGCCGTGAAAATTTGATAAGCGGGATAGGAGCGTATACTAAGAGCTACCTTGTTTTAAAGATTTGACACAATTTGGCAGTTTTCCGCGCTCTTTCCTGCGTGTTACGTGGGGACCCTCTCCCGCTCTAGCCAGTGTCTACTGCGTCCCCAATCGGTTCTCATGCGTTTGCTTGGCCGCTTGATCCTTTTTTAGCGCAACGCAAGCGCAAGGCCTGATCGCCGTAGTGTAACAGGGATTTTATACTGCGTATGGCGGAAATGGCTATGTTTCAATCAAGGAGAAATAAGGGATGAATCGCATAAGGGTAGACACTGTACAGGTAATCACCGCCAAACGAGGACCTTGACGTGGTACTATCCAAACGAGGACACACCGAACTGGATACACACCGGCAAACCGAGGACAAAATGGCGATTAAAAAATGTGTATCACACCGCCAACCAGACAGTGCACTATCCAACATAGTTATGTCAGGGGGTCTCCCATGCGAGGACCTCATTTGGATAGCGTTTTTACATTGTTTGCATCATTTTGTACATATCAGGAAACCGAGGTCCGTCCTCGGTTGCAGGTATGTCCACGGTTGGATGGTGTGTATTCAAACTAAGGTCCGCCATTGACGGTGATTACCTAACACCATCATGGGCTTCCGCGGGCGAGCGTGCAGGGGGGGGGGGGGGGGGGGGGTGGGTATAGTCTCTAAAAGATATTGGATTGCAGCTTGAAATGTGGTTAATATTTTGGCCGGTTTTTGCAGCATAAGTTTTTTGTTTTATAAAAAAGTTGAAACATTTACGATTGTAATCTGAAATTTAAGTTGTGAACTTAAACGATTTCGGGCGCGTTATTGAATGCCTTTTGTTTGTGCAATAGTAAAACTATATCACTCGGTCCAATTTGGATTATTCCATTACACTCGGCTTCGCCTCGTGCAATGGAAAAATCCAAATTTGACCTTGTGTAAAGTTTTTACTATTACACGCTCAGGCATTCAATATTTGTATACTATCCAATGGCTCTATTTATATTATGCGCATAAACAGATCCGCTCTTTTGAATGAGCACTTTCCAATCACTCATTTTCATTCGGAGGTTAATTATACTGGTCGTAGCCAGTTGGAAATTCATTGATATGGCCTGATGGGCCGGGACGCGATCTTTATTACCGTAAACAACATTTGATACCTGACGGAGTAAAGTGCATAGCACATGTACATTGTACAGCAATACATTTATACAATGAGTGAGTACGGTTAATAAATTCGCGGCCGGGACCGTTAGTACCTGTGTAAGACTTCGAGGACGTTCCTTTGTTCCATTAACGCTGCGGCAACGTAGAAGTGGAAGTGGATTTATTACGCCTTATTTATAATTATCAGTAATGCTATGTTTATAAATTCAGCAATGGTAATCAACATGATTGTTAATATCTTTATACAACATTCACTTAATTCATGTGAGTGCAATGTATAGCCACTTCAATTGATACGTACCTGCGTCGGCCACGTCGACGAAGAAACCCCGAAATTCACCAGAGACAGCGTCACTATCGAAAAATAAATCGTATCCATTTGCATTAATGTGTATATTATATCAGTGATTTTAAAATTACGGAGACGGCTAAGCCGGTATTTTCTGTTGGAGCTCTGAGCGTGTTTCTACTGGGGCACTGCAAAAAGTAAACGCTAATAGACGCTAAGATTTGATCGGTAAGTTTTTAATCCCCCCTGTTTCTACTCGCGAAAATGTACCGCTAAGTTTATCGATCCTACATACAGTGCAACAGAGCATAAATTTCCAAATATTGATTTATAAATATAGTGCCTCCCTGAGTGTTGTACAACCATGAAAATGTCAAACCTTAGTATGTGTATCATATAATCAAAATAGCTTTGTTTTAAAGTTCTCTGTGTTGACACGGGGGAAACCATAGTGGCGTAACTATAGGGGTAGGCGAGTCACGAACAGACCCACGCCACAGGGGAAACCATAGATAGTAGGGAATGTGAACAGACCCATGTCACAGGTGAAAACGTAGATAGTATGGAATGTGAACAGGCCCCATGTCACAGGGGAAATCATAGATAGTAATGAATGTGAACAAGCCCAATGTGAACAGGGGAACCATAGATAGTAAGGAATGTGACCAAGCCCAATGTGAACAGGGGAAACCATAGATAGTAAGGAATGTGAACAGGCCCAATGTGAACAGGGGAAACCATAGATAGTAAGGAATATGAACAGGCCCATGTCACAGGGGAAATCATAGAAAGTAATGAATGTGAAGAAGCCCAATGTGAACAGGGGAACCTTAGAAAGTAAGGAATATGAACAGGCCCCATGTCACAGTGGAATCCATAGATAGTATAAGGAATGTGATTCAGCAGATACGCTCTACAGACGTTTCAGCAACCACTGGTACCTTTCTCTACAAATGTGTGTTCCCCCCTTATTTTACCCTTGCCTTCCATAATTACCCTCCCCTCCGACCCCCCTCCCTAGACTCGATACCCCCCTCCCTAGATTCGAAACCCCACCCCTCCTTAGACTCGATCCTCATGTCTTCCCTATTTTCCCCACGGCCTCTGCGAGGGTGCTCAAATGTGAAGACTGGACAAAATACAGTTCCAAAAGCGTGCGCTGATAAACTGCTGAAGTAACATGAGCATATCCACGCACCGGTCACGCCACAGTGCGCCAATAGTTTCACGCGGCGTTGTACACCGCGTGACGCGAAAGGGCGCACGATTTGCCTCCCCGTGGCGCAGCGTGACGATAGTTCGATGCATTGAATTGGACCAATCGGGTGGTATTCCCCGTGGTATTCCTGTTGTTGCTGTGTACAAATGCACATGCTCGGTACCCGGCTCGGTACGGGGCTCGGTATTGATATATGCATATTCATATATGCAAAGTTGAATTCCATGACAAATCACTCACTTTTTGGACGTACTACTTTCCCATTCCCTCTTTTTGGTCCGCCATTTTTAAAGATGGCGGTCATATAGAGGGACTCGAGACCCAGTCTACCCCCCACCCCCCTCAATGTCCAAAGGTGGGTGACTCGCCCACCCCTATAGTCACGCCACTGGTAAGTTTCTATTCACGAGGTCACCGAATATGATGTGCATGACATTTTTCTTGGAGATAATTTGTCAAACCTCACCCACACTTAACTGCACATTACGTCCCTGAAAACTTACATGTACACATAGTTCCATGCTATATCGTGGAGCGCCAATAGCCATATCTTGTCATCATCACCTGAAACGATAGGAAACCTTGTTCAGTGGAACTCATACGGTAATACTTGCGAAACATTGTTGTGTTGCTTGCTCTCAGTGACCGACCTTGAAATCTAAAAGCAATTGGGGTTGCAATTTTGTTTTTAATTCAAATTTTACCCAAATTGTATTCAACATTACTATTTTCTGTTTGCAATGAATACGTTTGCGACTTGCGTGATTAAATAGTTTCTTAGACAATATCCGGAAATTTTTTAATTTGAGTAATGCTCCTCATATTGTTGAATATGATAACGCCAACAAACCTGCTGTGTTGCCCACCAAGAAAAAAATGAAGAAAAAAAACACTTATCATTAAAGCCAAGCAAGAGAAACGGTAAATGGCAAGCAAGAGAAACCAGTAGATGGCAAACAAGAGAAACCAGTAAATGAAGCCTTAATTAGCAAGTTCCATGTCGTTTATTCACAGACGAAATAATAACTCTGGAAACTAAACACATATTAAGGAAAAGAGAAATGAAAAAAAATAAAAATAAATAATAATAATAAAAAAGAAAAGAAAAAGAAAAAATAGCAAAAAGGAAAGTGGAAAAAGAAGAAAGAGAAAAGAAACTAGATATGACTCCGGTCAAAGACCAGGGGACCTTGATTTTTGTCTTGTTCCTGACCGTTTGACCCCAAGGTCATGATTTAATTGAAAACCTAACTATTATATATGCATACGGTCAAAAGGCATATGTTGATTGATTCTGACGATCCTAGGTCATTTCAATAAAATGCAAGGGCGTTTTAAGTGAAAATCACGTTTTAACCCCTAGTGAACCCTGTGTGACATTTGACCCCAAACTGTGAAGACCCTATATGAAGGTCAGGTAGGGGGTCCCACTGACCAAATCTGGTGATTGTAGCATGTAAACTGTAGGAGAAGAAGCATTTTAAGTTATACAAGTGAAAATTAACATTTTGACCCCTAGTGACCCCAAATATTTTTTGATTTTAAAAACCGAACTATTATATATGCGTACGGTCATAAGGAATATGTTGACCAATTTTTTGACAATCCTAGGTCATTTCACTAAATTGCAACGGCGTTTTAAGTGAAAATCATGTTTTGACCCCTTATGACGCCTGTGTGACCTTTGACCCTAAACTGTGAAGACCCTATATGTAAGTCAGGTAGGGGGTCCTACTGACTAAATCTGGTGATTATAGCATGTAAACTGTAGGAGGAGAAGCATTTTTAGTAATAGAAGTGAAAATTAACATTTTGACCCCTAGTGACCCCTTTTTGACCTTTGACCTGGTCAATATGATTGACCTATTTTCTTGGCTCATCAAACCAAACAAGATGCAACAAACCCGGTCCAAATCGGAGCATGTCTCAACTTTTCCCTTTGTAAAGTTCAATGACCCCTTATGACCCCTGTGTGACCTTTGACCCCAAACTGTGAAGACCCTATATGTAAGTCAGGTAGGGGGTCCTACTGACCAAATCTGGTGATTATAGCATCTAAACTGTATGAGGAGAAGCATTTTAAGTAATAGAAGTGAAAACTAACATTTTGACCCCTAGTGACCCCAAATATTTTTTGATTTAAAAAACCAAACTTTTGTATATGCGTACGGTCATAAGGAATATGTTGACCAATTTTGACGATCCTAGGTCATTTCACTAAATTGCAACGGCGTTTTAAGTGAAAACCACGTTTTGACCCCTTATGACCCCTGTGTGACCTTTGACCCCAAACTGTGAAGACCCTATGGCCATGCGTTTTGAACTGGGCCTGCAAAAAGGTGGAGTTGTGACATCGGCACATCAAAAATGACATTGTCTATTCAATTTCTTGTATAAAGATACCACCTACATAGCTAAATTTGGTATCAAAATAAAGCTCTTATGCAGGGCAAGAAGATAAAAGTATTAGCATGTGTTAAAATTTTGTCATTTTTTGTTAATTAATGGCTAATTAACCAACATCAGGGGTGGAGGAGAGTCCGGCGCAGGAGAGTCCGGCGCAGCAAATTTGGCATCTACAGTACAGTTCAGTGCAATTGAGTTAAATCATGTTTATGGAATGAAATTGTTGCATCTAAGTACATAAACTCTGGTAAATAAACTGATTTGAATAATTTAGATGTTTAATAATGGGTAATCACCTTAATTAATAAAGAATTAATCAATAATTACAGACCCGCAATGCATTGAAGAACTACATGTGTATGACTGGATGGATATGTACCGACGCAGCGTCTTTTACCAGCACATACGGTTAGGCAAAGTGATCATGGTATGGGATGCATGAGTGATTCTATTGAGGGGATAATGTGATCAATACAAAGTATGAACCTTTGTCTTTCAAACAATACACTTTTGGATTGTTAGATACCTTTGGTTATGTAACATCATTAACATAAACACAATAGGTTTCAGACACTGACTGAAATCTGCCAATTATTTGGCTGGATATGTAATATGTTGAATATGGGTTGATTGATACATTTGCGTATATCTCGGCAGTGCAAGCATAAAAACAGATAACACTTGGCACATAGTTAGAATACACACTAATCTCTGTTTGACACTCTTTTTGTAGATCTGAATGCCTTAAAACGAACAAGAAGGGACCATCTCAAATACGCTTTTATTTAGCAAAATCCACAATAATATACCTTAGAAAACAACAAAGGATAAAGAACAATAGAGGGATTATAATTTAATAAATTGTTGTGGGATGTAAAGCAATAATAGTGGGGATTTCAAAAGGAGCTGTTCATAAAATTTCCTCAAACCATTAAAATTATATGACGATTACTTACACAATACATATCTAGTAGCTCTAAAGATAACAGTAATAAGAGAGGTTGTGGCAGCCATCTTTGATTGATACATTCCTGTATATCTTCATTTTGACTATCACAATATGTTTACACATTGATTTAAACATTTTTCATTATTTCTGATTAGAATTTGAAGGCACAGTAAGCTTTTATCTGGTAAATTTCATGATTTTAGCCATTTTGGGCCCGTTTCAAAATTATCTGCCGTCTGCGGATGCGCATTTTTTCTGCAGGTTTCATGCGAATAAGTTCAGATAATTAGTTAACTAGGAATCTTCCAAACTGGTTAATTGCTTGACTTTTTCCTAAATTGTTTGATTTTCCGCCATATTAGTGATTCACTGACTGGGCATTTTAAAATAAAAATTAGCTATTTGAAATACTGATATTTGTATACCTTTTATTCAATTGCTTCTCCTTACTTTTTCCTCTTATACTACACATTCCAAATTACACAGGGATTAAGGTTATTGTCTTTAGTATCATATTTATGCGAAAAAAAATCGGGATTTACCTGCTTCTGATATCATGTTATGCAATCTTCTTACCACGTGTTTCATAAAAACAATTCAAATTTCCCGCCAAATAACTGATTTAGCAGTGTCCCAAGTGTACTTACTTTGAGACAGTGCTATGACGTCATAGTTCACATTTAAAAATCCAAAAGTGTATTGTTTGAAAGACAAAGGTTCATACTTTGTATTGATCACATTATCCCCTCAATAGAATCACTCATGCATCCCATACCATGATCACTTTCATTATTTATTGACTGCTCCTCGTATGTCAGATTTTTTTCTTCGCAAAATGACATTTTTTCCAGCCCGGTGCAAAATACTGTAAACATTACCTAGATATAGAAAGTTATATATGCTTGGAAAGCTTTAACTGTCAGAAATTCAAATCTGCAATAATTAACCTTGTAGGGTATGCAGAATTTTTTTCATATTTTTTTTTTCTCAGCAGATTTTTTTCATAAATTGTTGACCTTTTCAAATTCATAACCTTCTAGGGGTTCATCCTATGTTAATTTTAAGTGCATTTTTGAACTCCTAAGACAATTTTAATCAAGAAAATGTATACTTTTGTGGGGGTATTGCCTAGTATAGAAAAGTTATCGCCATTCAAATGAAAATACACGCGATATTCACCAATTTTAAGTTCGTCACACGAGACCGGCCCAACTTAAAACGCATGGCCCTATATGTAAGTCAGGTAGGGGGTCCTACTGACCAAATCTGGTGATTGTAGCATGTAAACTGTAGGAGAAGAAGCATTTTGTAGAAATATTGCCAGAAGAAGAAGAAGCAGATGATGATGAAAGAAACGGCAGAGATAGAGTACCTCGATTTTTGAAAAAATCAAGGTAATAACAATTAAGACATAATTGGTCATAAGATTTCATTAATTAGGCCTAATTGTATGTCCCGTTGGGAACCACACACTTGGTCACGTGACAGAAGCGAGACATGCTGGTATTGCTCAACAGCTATGTTACGATGCGGGCTCTGATGTTCACCAAGTAATTGTCACGTTGTAGAATTTGAACTATGAAGTATGAAATTTGCACCCAAGTGACTTAACGTCTGTGTACATTTCATATTAGATCAGCTTTATAAACCTTTTCCTACTGTAATTTAACTAGGTCTATTACATCCTTTAAGCATTGGAATAAATTGAGATTTTCAAAATGTTAAATTTAAAAAGTAAATAATAATAACACCAGTGCTTATACGATAATCATAGTGCTTAACATGCATATAACTTAAAGGTAGGTGTTCCGATTACTGGCCCGATTTTCAATTTGATTTATTCTACATGAAGGGTTATTCATACAAGAGTCATATTCCAAACTTTGAGTTGCATAACTCCAATGGTTCTTATTTAGGGTGCACTACACTAAATGGGGCCCATGAAGTCAACTCCATTGGCATATTTTGGAAAATCGAGCAGGCTAACCTACCTATTTTCTGCACTTCTTGGTGAGAAAATGTTATCATCTTTAAGCCAAAAATCACTCTACAAGGTCAAATGTCGCAATTTAGTGGTCTAAAACAGAGTTTTATATCAGTGTTTTTGTAAAATTCTATTTAGTGTGTAAGGGAATTCGGCCATATTTAACCCTTGCCCCCGTATTTAAGTATAGTTAGGTCAGATTGTCTCAGATATCAGCTTTTTAATTTTTTTTATTGCCGACAAATATTGTAAACAAGGATTTTTCAACCAGATTGGGATGGTTTTGAGACTATTACTAGTATTAGCATATCAGATGACATAGGTTTTTACTCTGAGACAAAGACAAATGACGAGTTCGGACCGATGCGCACTTTTTAATCTTAGCGCACACACTCTGCTGATCTGACAATGTCACCATGGGATTAAAATCAAAGATGTACAGTAATCGTATCATGAACATAGGTGGATATCGAATGATGTGCTGGAGCACACTCAATATCCTAAGTGTAATGCACTTATCAATTGCAGCCCCGGGGATAGCCGGGATTAGGGCCGGGACGTACAAATTGCCCATGTGACGTCCCGGCTACAATCGTGTACGGTCCCCGCAGGGCCGGGCACCATTTTTTGTACGTCCCCGCTACAGTCCCGGCCCCCCTTGGCCGGGACAAAGTGTACAGTCCCGGCCACCCATTTCCCAGGACAAAGTATTCCGCCCGGCTACAGTCCCAAGATCGCTTATTTCTTCATGCAACCATAACGGAATGCATTTCGATGTGTTCCCTATGTGTTATTAGGCTTATTCCGTCAAGCGCATCGCATTCTACAATCAAGGAAAAAAAGGTTGGCACACTTTGTCTTAATTACGGCAAAAACCCGCCCCTCTCCCCGGAGGCAATGTTGATCCGAGTCATATAATCAGAAGCCATGGTAGGTCCCCCAACATTGATTGATGGGGGATGGGGAAGGATATAAGAAAGGGGGAGACTTTTGCTTTCTATTAAACAGTGCTATGTCCCAAGTCTGATCTCAATTGCGAGCACAGGGATATTTGTAATAAGTTGCGTCAAGTGTGCCAACTATTATTTTCCTTGATTGTCTGAGCGAAATCCTAAATTCACCATCTGGGATCGGTTTTTTGGCTATAACTTTAGAACCAAATGCCCAATGCTAATGAGGTTTTGCACGATTATTGTAGGGTATATTGTCAACATTCCCAAAAAGGTACAAGTACCAATTACGTCATTTAGGGATTGGTCAGTCAATACTTAGGCAACATATACGTCAAAACATGTTATTTTTACAATTTATTTTCATGGATGTGAAACAAAATGTTGAAGAACAATTATAGTTCGTGTATGTATTAATTGATTTCTAATCAACATTTGATAGACGGCATATAAAGTCAGACAAAAGTGTATTAGGGACTGGCCATTAATTACTAAAGCTGTCTCTGTATATTAAATGTGTGCGACTATAGGTCTATAATAGGCCTTGCAATTGTTATAGTTCATGCAAACATTACTATCTTCAGAAGATAGCAATTAATGACACGATGCCATGTTATGTTCCTAGCATTAAAATATATAATCATGGAAAATAATCATAATAACATTTATTTACAAAATAAATAAAGCCACATAAACAGAATGGCTAATACAAACAAAGATAGAAGAACGAAAAGTCACTTTGTGTATTAGGGACTGGTCATTATTTACTAACGCTGTCTCTGTATGTTAATTGTGTGCGACTATAGGTGTATAATAGGCCTTGTCATTGTTATAGTACATGCAAACATTACTATCTTCAGAAGATGACACGTTGTGTTCTTAATAGCATTGAAATATGAAATTATGGAAAATAAATAAAGTCACATATATCAAATAATGCGCCATGAAGACAAAACTCTAAGATAACGTGCCGATTATGTAAAAAATGGACTTTATGATCGTAAGCTTAGAGGCACACACAAGAAGAAGAAAAATAGAAGCTTGGGCAAGGATTCGAACCTGGGGCCGCGGCGTGGAAGTCTCATATGTTAACCACTACACCAAGCGGGCGTGTGTGCATGTTGTAATTGAATTATACGCTATCAATACACGTGCATTGATATTGCAGCGGTGAACCATTGCAACGGTACACCATTACAACTCATCAAATTTCTCATTATTATGAAATGCCAAACTTTTTTTCTCAATGGATTAGTGTTTAGTGGACAATGTGAAACTCGTAGGCTATCTTTTAGAAGAAATGAATCGCATCTTCGGTATGTTTCAACGGTTCACCCCTGCTGAAATAAACATATATGACTATAGATTTATATTATTTCAGCAATGGTACACCGTTGAAAGGTAGGTATGCGGTGCTTAATCTTTGCTTAAAAAGGGTCTATACGAACGGTATTTGTCCTCTAATCCCTTATCCATTGAAAAATCAGTTCTGTATTTCGTAACAATGACACATTTGATGAATACTTATGGTGAACCGATGATCCATTGCGATGACAATACACGAGCATTGATAGCGTATAATTCAGTTACAATATGCACACACGCCCGGTTGGTGCAGTGGTTAACATATGAGATTTGCACCCCGCTGTCCCGGGTTCGAATCCTTGTCTAAGCTTCTATTCGATAATGATTTATTTGTTGCTTCTTTTTTCTAACAATCATGATTCGCATTATTTGTTTTTAATCAGCACTATCATTGTGTCTTCTATTTCTTGAATAATCATAATGTCCTTGATTTTGGTACCGAAAGAGTGCAGATGTACTCATTCTTATAAATGGGCGTAATGGCTTGACAACTTTGATTTATTGTCAAAACAAAACAGGCATATTTCATGTTAGGTCTATATTTTAAGTTATATAGACACTGGTATTAAGATATATAGATATAGATACTGGTCTTGAGATATATATAAATGACAGGAATATGTTTTCTCAACGTTTAGCTGATGATATATGAGGTCGAGCATCCATCTGAATTTAAATAACTGGTCATGTCTACAGTTTCACTGCCATTTTAAGTGAAAAATATACCTCCGTATTTAAAAGTGACCGGTCCCTAAAAGAACGTTGACGCATATTGTTTGAACACGTGACCAGTGTTATAACCTATCTGTCCTCCAAATCTGGTGAAGAAATCTTTGTTTAATCTCATGTTATAGCCAAAAGACTTAACACAGATGATTTTTTTAGCAAATGACTCAGACAATCAAGGAAAAAAAGGTTGGCACACTTTGTCTTAATTACGGCAAAAACCCGCCCCTCTCCCCGGAGGCAATGTTGATCCGAGTCATATAATCAGAAGCCATGGTAGGTCCCCCAACATTGATTGATGGGGGATGGGGAAGGATATAAGAAAGGGGGAGACTTTTGCTTTCTATTAAACAGTGCTATGTCCCAAGTCTGATCTCAATTGCGAGCACAGGGATATTTGTAATAAGTTGCGTCAAGTGTGCCAACTATTATTTTCCTTGATTGTAGCTTATTAATAGCAAGCGCCCGGGGCGTACATTTGTGTACCTTAGCGTACGTCCCCGCTACACGCCCCGGCTAGCGGGGGCACAGTTTGTAAGTCCGCGTACACTCCCTCGCATAGCCGGGCATCATTTTTGTACACTCGTGTACGGTCCCCGCATGGTCCCCGCCATGCCCCGGGTCCCCAGGGGCCGGGCTTGCAATTGATAAGTGCATAACTACTGGTACTGCATGCATGACACGGACATTTCAACATTACGCACACTCTCGCATGTCTCCGAGACATGAAAGCGTACATACATTGCATGACAAAACTGTATGTGGACCGAATGGAAGTAAAACATGTGGGTTTTTTTTGCCTTGCATTGTTGTTGTTTTGGTCCAATTGGGCTGGTAATGAACAACTTGGCAACACTGTAAGCCCAATAAGGATGGAAAGTTGGAAACACCTTGAATGATAATCATTTTTCTCTACACAGTTTTGTTTTGAGAAAGTGGACTTCCCTCTCCTTTTTCTCTCTCAAATGTTCTCTCTTCCAATTTAATTGTATGTGATGTGTTTGTGCACTCAATTTAAAACAAAATACAATTGGAAGAGGGAAAATTTGAAAATTTGAAAATTAATTTGAAGAAAAAAAAGTGGACTTATCAGAATCCAGATTGACAAAATATCCTGTTCAGTGTTGTGCAATTTTCTTACACAACCGATTTAGCTAGATTTACTGTAGTTATAGTCATTTTTGCCATTACCACTCACAAGCCAATATTCGTCAAGTTGGTTTTCAGCACGTTGGCGACATAAACTGAAGTTATGACATTTAAAGTGTGTCGATGGATTAATATTATGCCACAGAAATACCGCATATTGAAATAGTTCAGATTCATGTCTACTCAAAATGTCAAAGAACGACTCTGATCAAAACTTTGAAAGAGTTAATAAATCTATGCCCTAATCCGAGATAGGATTCTTAATTGTTACTATCTACCCAGTGTGACTAAAGGATACAATGCTTATGAACACGGAACTTACCTCAATTGTCAACTGTCATCATTGAAATATGTTCAGATTCTATAAATATTTATTAATGAGATTCTTAATTGTTACTATCTACCCAGTGTGATTAAAGGATACCATGCTTATGAACACGGAACTTACCTCAATTGTCAACTGTCATCATTGAAATATGTTCAGATTCTATAAATATTTATTAATGAGATTCTTAATTGTTACTATCTATCCAGCGTGACATACAATGCTTATGAACACATTTAACCATAATATTGTGTAGTTCTGATTTGAGGATACACTGACCATGTAAACCTTCTACAGCTCAACTCCAATGATCTATACAAACTAGTATATCCACTAACCATGCACCCCTATACCGCTCAACTCCACTAAGGCCAAACAAAAAATAGGTTTGTCTCAAAGCTTGCGTGCGCATTGGTTTTGAAATGCCAAAAATACCGCATCTAAAATGCAGGAAATTGTCAAATCAATTTTTTTAAATTAAAAATATCGGCAGATTGTCCTTTTCTCAAACTTTACATGACTCAGTTCTTCAAGAAACACTGCACAGTTGTTCTTTACATAACTACATCACAATATTCATTTCAAATAGAAAAAAGAAACAATATCAGGAAGTGTTAACGGTTGCAAATAGTAAGAGTAAAAATTGACAAAAAAAAAAAAAAAAAAGTAAAAAAAAAAATGGAAGACAAAAAATCGCACGCATCGCTCGATTTTAAAGCCTTCGCAAGCTTTGAGACAAACTTTTTTGTTTTTGTTGGCCTAATCAATAAATTATTATCTCCACTGACCATGGAGTTTTGGCCAGCAGTAGTCAGAGATTAGGGTAAACAGACTGATCTATTTCAGATCTAAATATTCTAAAATATTCTAAAAGATGTTAGCAGAGCTTCATCCAGAAAGATAAGGGAATTAATAAATAAATAACATAAAAAACACACACATCAAGTTTTCCACGGCCTTACTATATTTTCAACGGTATAATAAGGGATTTCCCCTTTTTAAAATGGAATCACTACGTACCTGTCAACGTTTTGTACAAAACGCATTAGACTCATTTTTTTGTATAGTTTAACCATTCAAGTGGAACTTTTGCCGTTAATAAAGGAAAAATCTTTCCACATATCTTGTGTGTAAATATAATTAACCCGCTGTTTAATGTCAATTGCATCAGAATATTACGCCTTTAGCTCTATAACATGTATGATAATGTGCTACGGCGAAGAAAAAGAAACTAGATCTTGCTCTGGTGGTCTAAGACCAGGCTACCTTGATTTTTATATGAGAAAATGATCCCTAGTAACCCATGGGAGCATGTCTTAACTTTTACCCCTGTAAAGTTCAATGACCCCTAGTGACCCCTTCTTGACCATTGACCTGGTCAATATGATTGACTTATTTTCTTGGCTCATCA
Source organism: Ophiura sarsii (assembly GCA_035610835.1). Lineage (NCBI taxonomy): Eukaryota > Metazoa > Echinodermata > Ophiuroidea > Amphilepidida > Ophiuridae > Ophiura > Ophiura sarsii. Next base: position 60,177,214 of record CM069455.1, on the reverse strand, counting down.
ATCCAAACAAGTTGCAACAAACCCGGTCCAAATCGGAGCATGTCTTAACTTTTACCCCTGTAAAGTTCAATGACCCCTTCTTGACCTTCGACCTGGTCAATATGATTGACTTATTTTCTTATCTTATCAAACCAAACAAGATGCAACAAACTCGGTCCAAATCGGATCATGTCTTAACTTTTACCCCTGTAAAGTTCAATGACCCCTATTGACCCCTTCTTGACCGTTGACCTGCTCAATATGTTTGACTTATTTTATTGGCTCATCAATTCAAACAAGATGCAACAAACCCGGTCCAAATCGGAGCGTGTCTTAACCTTTACCCCTGTAAAGTTCAATGACCCCTAGTGACCCCTTCTTGACCTTTGACCTGGTCAATATAATTGACTTATTTTCTTGGCTCATCAATCCAAACAAGATGCAACAAACCCGGTCCAAATCGGAGCATGTCTTAACTTTTACCTCTGTAAAGTTCAATGACCCCTAGTAACCCCTTCTTGACCTTTGACCTGGTCATTATGATTGACTTATTTTCTTGGCTCATCAATCCAAACAAGATGCAACAAACCCGGTTCAAATCGGAGCATGTCTTAACTATTATCCCTGTAAAGTTCAATGACCCCTAGTGACCCCTTCTTGACCTTTGACCTGGTCAATATGTTGTCTTTTTTTCTTGGCTCATCAATCCAAACAAGATGCAACAAACCCGGTCCAAATCGGAGCATGTCTTAACATTTACCTCTGTAAAGTTCAATGACCCCTAGTGACCCCTTCTTGACCTTTGACCTGGTCAATATGACTGACCTATTTTCTTGGCTTATCAATCCAAACAAGATGCAACAAACCCGGTTCAAATCGGAGCATGTCTTAACTTTTACCCCTGTAAAGTTCAATGACCCCTAGTGACCCCATATGACATGTCATTTTTAATCGCTTAAGACCCTATATGAGCATGGACCGAAGGAATCTTTTGACCAATTATGAAGGTCATGAGTCATTTCCTCTGAGACAAGAAGCATTTTAAGTGATCGAATTGAAAATTTACATTTTGACCCTTAGTGACCCCAAATGATTTTTAATTTTAAAAACCTAACTATTATACATGCGTACGGTCATAAGGAATATGTGAATCAATTTTGATGATCCTAGGTCATTTCACTTAATTGGAAATGCGTTTTAAGTGAAAAACACGTTTTGACCCCTAGTGACCCCTGTGTGACCTTTGACCCCAAACTGTGAAGACCCTATATGTAGGTCAGGTAGGGGGTCCTACTGACTAAATCTGGTGATTGTAGCATGTAAACTGTAGGAGAAGAAGCATTTTGTAGAAATATTGCCAGAAGAAGAAGCAGAAGCAGAACTAGATATGAACTGTGATCATAGATCACGGATATTAGTCGAGGGCGTGTTGACCTTTGACCTGCTGATGACAGTGTGCTCTTATTTGAGACCGTTGAGACCATGTTTGCCAATCATCAAGCATTTCCTCTCAGACAAGTAGCATTTTGAGTGAATGGAGTGAATATTTACATTTTGACCCCTAGTGACCTTTTCTTGACCTTTGACCCTAACTTCATGATTATCTTTGGTTCTTGTCTCATCAATGCCCACAAAATAAAAGAAACCCGGTCAAAATCGGAGCATGTCTTACATTTCCCCCCTATTTAGGTCAATGACCCCTAGTGACCCCATTTGACATGTCACGTTTAATCGCTCAACACCCTATATGAACATTGATCCAAGGAATCTTTTGACAAATTCTGACAATCACAGGTCATTTCCTCTCGGACAAGTAGCATTTTGAGTGAATGGAGTGAAAATTTACATTTTGACCCCTAGTGACCTTTTCTTGACCTTTGACCTTAACAATATGATTGACTTTTGTTCTTGTCTCATCAATACCTACAAAATGAGATATGACCGGTCAATATCGGAGCATGTCTCACATTTTATCCTTGTTTAGGTCAATGACCTCTAGTGACCCCATTTGACATGTCACTTTTAATCGCTGAACACCCTATATGAACATTGATCCAAGGAATCTTTTGACCAATTCTGAGTATCATCAGTTATTTTCCCTCGGACAAGTAGGGTTTTGAGTTAATGGAGAAAAATTTACATTTTGACCCCTACTGACCCTAAATATTTTTTGATTTTAAAAACCGAACTATTGTACATGCGTACGGTCAAAAGGAACATGTTGACCAATTCTGACGTTCCTAGGTCATTTTACTAAATTGCAAATGCGTTTTCAGTGAAAATCACGTTTTGACCCCTAGTGACCCCTGTGTGACCTTTGACCCCTTATGCTTTACAACCTGAGTAGTGGTGCACATAAGGGTTCTTATGACCAAATATGGTCAAATTCGGGTCAATGGTTACGGAGCTATAGGTCCCATGGCTGAAGAAAGAAGAAAGAAGAACTAGACATAAGCTGCGATCGGAGATCGCGGATATTAGTCTAGCGGATTTGGTAGTTAGAGAGCGGGGATGTGCGTATTTGTTGGAACCAATCAGCGTTCAGTTTTGATTTTAAAAACCGAACTATTGTATATGCGTACGGTCAACAGGAATATGTTGGCCAATTCTGACGATCCTATGGTAATTTCACTAAATTGCAACGGCGTTTTAAGTGAAAATCACTTTTTGACCCCTAGTGACCTTTTCTTGACCTTTGACCCCAAACTTATGATTGACTTTTTTTCTTGGCTTATCAATGCGCGCAAGAAAAAAGTAGTTCCGTCAAAATCGGAGCATGTCTTAAGATTTTCACCTGTATAGTTCAATGACCTCTAGTGACCCCGTGTGACATGTCACTTTTAGTGGAGAAGGACCCTATATGAACATAGATAAGAGAAATCTTTTGACTAATTCTGACAATCATAGGTCATTTCCTCTCGGACAAGTAGCATTTTGAGTGAATGGAGAAAAATTTACATTTTGACCCCTAGTGACCCCAAATATTTTTTGATTTTAAAAACCGAACTATTGTACATGTGTACGGTCAAAAGGAATATGTTGACCAATTCTGACGATCATAGGTCATTTTTACTAAATTGCAAATGCGTTTTTAGTGAAAATCACGTTTTGACCCCTAGTGACCTTTTTTTGACCTTTGACCTTAACAATATGATTGACTTTTGTTCTTGTCTCATCAATACCTACAAAATGAGATATGCCCGGTCAAAATCGGAGCATGTCTTACATTTTATCCCTGTTTAGGTCAATGACCTCTAGTGACCCCATTTGACATGTCACTTTTAATCGCTGAACACCCTATATGAACATTGATCCAAGGAATCTTTTGACCAATTCTGAGTATCATCAGTCATTTTCCCTCGGACAAGTAGGGTTTTGAGTGAATGGAGTAAAATTTACATTTTGACCCCTAGTGACCCCAAATATTTTTTGATTAAAAAAACCGTTCTTTTGTACATGCGTACGGTCAAAAGGAATATGTTGACCAATTCTGACGATCATAGGTCATTTCACTAAATTGCAAATGCGTTTTTAGTAAAAATCACGTTTTGACCCCTAGTGACCCCTGTGTGACCTTTGACCCTATTTGCTTTTCAACCTGAGTAGTGGTGCACATAAGGGTTCTTATGACCAAATATGGTCAAAATCCGCTCAACGGTTACGGAGCTATAGGTCCCATGACAGAAAAAGAAGAAAGAAAGAAACAGGACAAATACAGTATATTAGTCGTTTCTCGACTAATATAAGAAGAAACAGGTAGAATACAGTATATTAGTCGTTTCTCGACTAATATAACTAGATCTGGACCAGGCTACCTTGATTTATTTTATGAGAAAATGATCCCTAGTGACCCCTTCTTGACCGTTGACCTGGTTATAATGACTTACTTTTTTCGTGGCTTATCAATGCGCACAAGAAGAAACAAGTCCGGTTAAAATCAGAGAATGTCTTCAATTTTACCCCTGTATAGGTCAATGCCCCTTAGTGACCCCGTGTGACATGTCACTTTTAGTGCAGGAGCAACCTATATCAGCATTGATATGAGGAATCCTTTGACCAATTCTGACAATCATCAGTCATTTCCTCTCGGACAAGTATCATTTTGAATAAATAGAGTGAAAATTTACATTTTGACCCCTAGTGACCCCAAACATATTTCGATTTTAAAGACCTGAGTATTATATCGGGGGATGGTAATCGTGAATATATTGACAGATTCTTAAGTTCCTGTGTCGTTTCATTAAAATGTAAGAGCGTTTTAAATGAAAATCACATTTTGACCCCTATTGATCCCTTCTTGACCTTGACCTGATTAAAATAATTGACTTATTTTCTTGGCTCATCAATTCAAACAAGATGCAACAAACCCGGTCCAAATCGGATCATGTCTTAACTTTTACCCCTGTAAAGTTCAATGACCCCTATTGACCACTTCTTGACCTTTAACCTGGTCAATATGATTGACTCATTTTCTTGACTCATCAAACCAAACAAGATGCAACAAACCCGGTCCAAATCGGATCATGTCTTAACTTTTACCCCTGTAAAGTTCAATGACCCCTATTGACCCCTTCTTGATCTTTGACCTGGTCAATTACGATTGACTTATTTTCTTTGCTCATCAAACCAAACAAGATGCAACAAACCCGGTCCAAATCGGATTATGTCTTAACTTTTACCCTTGCAAAGTTCAATGACCCATATTGACCCCTTCTTGACCTTTGACCTGGTCAATATTATTGGCTTATTTTCTTGACTCATCAAACTAAACAAGATGCAACAAACCCGGTCCAAATCGGATCATGTCTTAACTTTTACACCTGCAAAGTTTAAGGACCCATATTGACCCTTTCTTGACCTTCGACCTGGTCAATATGATTGGCTTATTTTCTTGACTCATCAAACCAAACAAGATGCAACAAACCCGGTCCAAATCGGATTATGTCTTAACTTTTACCCCTGTAAAGTTCAATGACCCATATTGACCCCTTTTTGACCTTTGACCTGGTCAATATGATTGACTTATTTTCTTGGCTCATCAATCTAAACAAGATGCAATAAACCCGGTCCCAATCGGATCATGTCTTAACTTTTCCCTCTGTAAAGTTCAATGACCCGTATTGACCCTTGACTTGGTCAATATGATTGACTTATTTTCTTGGCTCATCAATCCAAACAAGATGCAATAAACCCGGTCCCGATCGGAGCATATCTCACGTTTTACCACTGTATAGGTCAATGACCTCTAGTGACCCCGCATGACACGTCAATTTTAATCGCTGAGATCGCTGTATGTGCATGGTCCTAAGGAATCATTTGACCAATTCTGACATTCATAAGCCATTTCCTCTGAGACAAGAAGCATTTAAAGTGAAATGGTAAGAAAATCAACATTTTGACCCCTAGTGACCCCAAATATTTGTTGATTGTAAAAACCGAACTATTATATATGCGTACGGTCATAAGGAATATGTTGACCGATTTTGACGATCCTAGGTCATTTCACTAAATTGGAAATGCGTTTTAAGTGAAAATCACGTTTTGACCCCTAGTGACCCCCCTGTGACCATTGACCCCAAACTGTGAGGTCCTGTAATGAAGGTCTGGTAGGGGGTCCTACTGACTAAGTCTGGTGATTGTAGCATGTAAACTTTTAATGTGTCTGTAAAAACAGAATGTGGCCAAATGGAGCGCTTTCGTTCTTTTGGAATGATTCTTTCTTAAACTGCCAGTTGATTAATTACTTAAATATCAAATGCGATTTATTAAATGTTGCCAGTACCTCGGTTAGGCCGCGATATTGGGCTACTTTTGACTTATTTACGGCTTTTCTCAAGAATATCATGTACATTTTCAGATGAATAACTCTAGTGAGCACATTTAACATGACAGTTTTAAGGGCTTTAAACCCTATATGTACATGGATGTAAGGAATCTTTTGACCAATTCTGACAGTAATCAAACATTTCCTGATATAGCAGAAGCATTTTGAATGAAAGTAGTTACAATTTACATTTTGACCCCTAGTGACCCCAAATATTTGTTGATTGTAAAAACCTAACTATTATAAATGCGTACGGTCATAGGGAATATGTTGACCAATTTTGACGATCCTAGGTCACTTCACTAAATTGGAAATGCGTTTTAAGTGGAAATCACGTTTTGACCCCTAGCGACCCCTGTGTGACCTTTGACCCAAAACTGTGAAGACCCTATATGTAGGTCAGGTAGGGGGTCCTACTGACCCCCTCTGGTGATTGTAGCATGTAAACTGTAGGAGAAGAAGCATTTTGTAGAAATATTGCCAGAAGAAGCAGATGAAAGAAACGGCACAGATAGAGTACCTGGATTTTTGAAAAAATCAAGGTAAGAAGCAGATGAAAGAAACGGCAGAGATAGAGTACCTCGATTTTTGAAAAAATCAAGGTAAGAAACAGGACGAATACAGTATATTAGTCGTTTCTCGACTAATATAAATATGAGATACTGAAAGAATCTCATGAAAATGCCTTATTGGCGCATTTAATATAAAAACAATTGGGTATTACCCTTTAATTTGACCGTTTACCCCTCATATGGTTTACAAAGTTATCAGATATGGAATCGGCACAAAATTTTAGTTCAAAAAAAGAGCCTATTTACTAAGTGAGTGGATCTTAGACTACTGACCCATAAATAGCCATCAAGCCCATTTAACAAAATGGCAAACAAATTCAATTTGTAAATTGGGACCACGCAACGTCATTGTGCAAGTTTAGTCAAGTGCAGGACAATACTTTTTGTTACACATATACATTAACATTACATTAAACAGTTCAACATTAAAGGGACACTAAGAGATGTGTTGGAGGCAGCGCCCTCAATTATGATAAAAACTGAGATTAGTTTATTTTTATAATTGTATTACATGTATGAACTTACACCTATAAGGATTAAGAAAAATCAGCTCTCTTTGTACAAGAAAACATCGATTCAAAAAATGCTGGTCCCGCGGGACCAGCATTTTACGTCCGACAGTATCCCCGTGCAGTACGCGTGATACATAACGCGAACCATATTTGCATAGAGGGCGTTTTTCAATAAATAGCGATGATATTGTTTTAATCTAGTTTTGCTGTTTTTTTTGTTAGTAGAAACAACAATAATGGCGATTTTTAATGTTCATCTTGAATTCTGATGTAAATTTTTACACATTTAAACTTTTCAACACCACTTAATGTCCCTTTAAACAGTTCAACCAGAAATCTACCACAGAGAAATTTGTTATGATCAACTACATGTAATCTTTCAATACACCTACATGTATTTGTAAGGTCATTCGTGGCTGTTCATTTTGGGATGCGTTGTTTATTTTCATGGTTGGACCTTGGTTATAGCAGTAAAATACAGGTATTTATTAACTTTGTTGTAAATAGAAACAATGATAAAGTTGTCTGGACTGTCGAAATTTATAAACTATGTAACTTTTTATTTGAGTTCAAACCATACCAAATCTTCATTTTGTCATCTTAGCAGTCGTTTAAATAATTACTGAATGTTGTGTGTCAATGCCGAATTTGCAATTGACAGTTGTTAATGTACTATATAGCCAACCAAATAATTATTATTTGTTTACTAATTCTCATACTTAGCTTTAGCACAATTTTAAATATCTTAAATAATTATAATACCGGTAGAATCATGGTATTTAATTGATTGGAAAACATGGGCTAAACAAACGCAGATACAAAATGTGATCTTTTCACTTTATATAATTCCGCCTAGTGTGAACGTAACACAATGTTACGTTCACACTAGGCGGAGTAAGGACGGCGTAAGGAAGAGTAGCGGTGGTTTGGCGTAGCAATCGCGTAACTTATGGAGTAGTGACTGTGTGAACGATGATTAGCGTAGATTAGCGTAAGTTACGCCGCCTTAAAGGCATATTATGTGATCTTTTCCAGGGAGCGCCCTCTATTCATGATTTTTTTTTAGAAAGTAGATTTTCTTGCAGATTATCATTTCTGATCATAAATCGTACATACATTCCAAGTTACAGAGCGATACGATTCCTAATTACCTCAAAATCATGGTTTTAGACTAGAGTAAAATAAGTTGTCGGTAATCCGACAGTTTATTTTCACTCTAAAACCATGATTTTGAAGTAATTAAGAATCGTATCGCCCTGTAACTTGGAATGTATGTACGATTTATGATCAGAAATGTAAATCTGCAAGAAAATCTGCTTTCAATTTTTTTTCAATGTTGAGGGCGTTCCCTGGAAAGATCACATAATATACCTTTAATCCGGTCGATTTACTCCTGATTTTTAGCAGGAGTAGCGAGGAGTAAGCGAGGTCAGCGTAGCCCCGTCTGGCGTAAATGGCTGTGTGAACGGTACTTACGCTAATCGCGCGTAAGTGTGACCTTTTACAAGATCGTGACCTTGGTGATGCTATATAATACGACATAACGTTTTACAAGCTCGTGACTTATGTGTTGTGCCTATACGATATAACGAAATGGTGTTTTTAAATAAAATCTCGATACATTTTAAAATATATCAAAATAAATAACTGAAATTTCTTTTGAACTTAAGTTCAAAAGAAAATTGGAGTTCCTTTAGTATACCTACCACTCCCGCTATACCACTGTGTCTTCAATGGGGACTTTTAAAGAACGACCCATACACTGTGCCCCGCCAAACACTTAGGCCTACACAATGAGGAATAAAATGGTAGGGTATTCTAAAGCTTACTCAGAAAATTAATGCCTATACGGTAGTATAACGAAATGGGTTTTTAAATAAAATCTCGATACATTTTAAAATACATCAAAATAAATAACTGGGCAGACTATTTGCAGAAGCTTTTTGATGTACAATTTAAAAACATGATGATGTGCATAGTCAATTTTTATTTGTATAAATGCGAACAATATAATTATCCTTTCTTCTAAATTTAATTCCAAAATATCAGAACACGCATCAACACTGCGATTTGTAAAACAAAGGTTAAAGCAAGGCCATGCTGCCTATTTCAACACTTACACCAGCAAAGCTGATAATTGGCAAAGCTGATAATCGGCGTAAGTTACGCGGCGTAGCGATAGGAGTAAAGCGTGTGTGGACACGCGGTCAGAGTAACGAAACTATTTGTGGAATTTGTATTGCTTTTAGCGTAAGTTACGCTTTTGAATAACCACTGTAACGTAGCTATTGTGGGGACGTGTCAATTCATTAATATCATCCTTGAAATATTTTAATTTTAATTATGTATATCAGAGGTTTTAACACAGCGTGTAAAGCCTACCATTGAGAGTATTCACAGAAATCACCTGTCTCATTTCTTATAAACAAACCTGTAACTGCTTTTTCCTTGAGCCAGTGACAGTTAAGAAAAGCGATGTACAGTCGCCACAATAAGTAACTGACCAGGTAATAAACATGCTGATAACTCCTAAAGTATAACTCCTACATAAACATATTTAATTATAAAGTTGTTGAAAAATTTCTCTTCTTGAATTTGAGATATTACACGCTAAGAATGGTTGATTAATGACGGCGTTACGATCCTAAACGTTAGGGCAAGTCTGATTTTCATTTTAACATTTTCTTTTCAACATGGGGAGAGTAAGAAAGGTAAAGCGTGTGTGCCGTATTGATCAACCGTAACAATGCCACCGGCCGACTATCCAACAACCAGGCCATCGACGGGTGAATTGGCACTACCACTACCAGTAATCAATAATTTGCCGGTCTGAATCCCCGTGTTGAAAACGAAAATGTGAAAATGAAAATCAGAATTGACAGTACATTTGGGATTGTAACTTTCTTAATAATCAGTCATTCTTAGCGTGTAATATCTCAAATTCAAGAAGAGAAATTTCTCAACATGTTTATAATGTAATATGTTTATGTGGGAGTTATACTTTTAGACTTATCAGCACATTTATTACCTGGTCAGTTACTTATGGTGATGACTGTATGTCCTTAGGGAGCAGTTCCATTTATACGCGATAAATTTATCGCGACTGTACCGGGGCCTGATATGTTTTGGACCCGATGTTTTTCAAGTTGATACGCGATAAAATAGACATTAGGCCCCGATAAAATATACATCGGGGCCCGATACAAGGCCTCTGCCATACCCTGGGGTATGTTTAGCAAATAGAGCGGGACATTGTTTAGCAAATACACGAGGATAATACAATTTACGTTAAACATCCAAACCCCGCGCCAAGATGTCGCCATGATCAATGTTTACAATACATGGTGCATAATCTGCAAAATAAATAACCCGAAGCTCTATTTACATACCGACCACTTATCTTTCGTTATATTTAAACAAGCGGTAATACGCTACTCGATAAATAATCCTTTGCTACTCGCAACTGTACGCGCTAAAAATCTCATCGGGGCCTGATAAAAAACTCATCGGGGCCCGGAACATTCTCGCAATTTTTATCGCGTACAAATGGAACTGCTCCCTTACCATACATGGAGCTATGACCAAGCGCGGATGCAGGATGGCCAACCCCCGGGTTGCTGGAAAATGACGATCAGTGTAGAGCGAAACGAGCGAAGCGAGTGGATCATCCTTGCGGCGTGGGGTTCGGGGCCCGCTTAAGGGCCCTGAGGAACAAAATGAATTTAGACGCTCTCCTTCAAATTTCATGCACTTTTAAATTGTTTTTGCTATAATGACCGCTGGAAATTGCATTCAGGTGTGTATGTTAAGAGGTGGGGTGTTCCCACCTAAGGGCCAGATGATGCTTTGATGGGCCAGATGATGCTTTGATGGGCCAGATGATGCTTTGATGCTCACCGAGGGCATTTCTAAAGGCTCACAAATGTTATTACATTATTTTCCTTTATACGGTAGGCTATGTCATCTGACTTTTTGCTCGTCATATGCTTAATCATAGATGGGTATCAAAGGTGAGGTTCGGCCTATAGTGGGATGTGTTGGTATTGAGCACACCCAATGCGACGTGGGAATTTTTTTGAATTTAGTTGCTCGCTGAGGGGTTTTCTAAAGCCTCACAAACTTTACTATCTTCCTTAAATTTACATCATCCAATGATGCCAACATTTTTTGCCTGGCATTTTGCTTAAATATATCTGGGAGTCAAAGGGTTCTAGTTCCCCTTTCAGACCTCATTAATTCTTAATTTATAAAATATAAGTGTTTAAGGTTGCCAAAAAAGTGGAGGGGCATGCCCTCAACTCAAATTGTGGGAGGGGGTAATGCGCGGCGCGGGGGTGTGGGGGGGGGGGGGTGGTGCGTGGGGGGGGGGGGGGGTCACTCCTTATTTATTCCCCTTTATAATCTTTGACAGCTCCCGTGCGTACGCGCCTGCTTTTACTTTTAGCTCTCCCCATAGACTTCCCCATATTGTTCTTATCATGTCTGTAAAATCTTAGGGACCAGAAATGTACCATTTATAAATTATAGGCTAAAATGTGGTGAATTATTACCAAAGGTGGTTAACCACCAGCAAGTTTGTGTACTACTCAATGGGCACATTTTTTTTGTGACCTTGTGCTTCTAAAATAATAACCATTGGAGTTATGCAACTAAAACCTTGGAATGTGACAATTTTTAGGATGACCTTTCTTGTAAAATAGAAAACATCAAGTTGAAAATCGGGCCAGCAATTAGAACATCTACCTTTAACTTGAGTTGAGATAGGACTGTTTTAATGAATCCACCACACATTTTGCGAATTTTTAAAAATCTTAAATAATTATAATACCGGTAGAATCATGGTATTTAATTGACTGGAAAAACATGTACTGTAAAACGGGGTGGATAGGGACAGTTTCACCACTCTCTAGATTGTCATTTTTTCCATGTAGCCTCATGAGCCAATCTTTTTAGCACATATTATGTCCACCTATAATGACTTTGAACTGCCACTATAAAAAAATGAAAATATGTGATGGGTATATATTTTGTTCTTTCAAAGGTCGGTGTTCCTATTTACCCGACGTCGGGATCAATATAGGGACAGCATTATTCTGGGTAGGGAAATCACTAGATCTAAGAGTTTTTACCTGTTTTATTCTACATATGGGTGAATATGGATAATGAGTGAGTTTTGAAAAACCAAAACAATCACTTTTAAGTAGTTTTTCCAAATAGTTATCTATTCAAAATTATTTTTTAACAATATTTCTTAGACGTCAGTTAACAAGGAAATAAATACTTGACTGATTAAGGTAAAGAGTTATTTAGGTGCTTGAAGATCATAAAGTATGTTATTCTTTATATTGAGCTTTATATTCTAATTGATATGTAACAATTCAGTATCAAATGTTCATCTTTTCTACAAATATGGAGATAAATATTATGTGTCATTAAATGTGAAAAATACTTATGAACAAAATAGCACCCTCGTACATCTCTCGGAATATTATCATGAAGTATAATATCTGGCACACTTTTGGAGTTGGTTTATGACATATTAAAGTTATAGTATCAGTTTTAACAAGAAATATGAACATTTCTGGTCAACAATGGCAAAATAACAGCTCAAAAATTGAAGCTTTCAATCAAGCGTTCATAACACTGGGTCAATAAGGACATATTTTGTATACACTTATCCAGACCATAATTGTTTTCTTGTACCTAAATGAGTCAAACTTTTGAGATGATAATTATTATGTCCACATAATATGCCTTTAAACTGCTCTTTCAAAAAATTAAATATATGGAGTGGGTATAATATTTTCATTAAAAACGTTGGTGTCCCTTTTGACCCCAGTGTTTACAAATTTTACGGAAAAAGTGCATAAAAGCTTGAAACGTAAAATCCTTTCAGAATTTCTTACCAATGTCAAAGAGTATGTAAAGAACCTTAAAAGCTAGGTCCTGGTGCATTTCCAGCACATTTGGTCAAATTATGCAGTTAGGAGCAGGCAAGTTTTGACCACACCATTTTATCAGTGTTTTCTTTTTGGACACCTTTATTTTCGATAGCCTGGGCTCCACATGTGTTCTTTCACATCAACTGAACCATTTCCTGAACACTATTATATTGCTCTTTAAACATTTGGAAAAAAAGAAAATAAATAGTATACATCAAATACAAAATTGACATTTCAAAAACTTTTCCCATTTTTGTCCCTATTCACCCCATGTCCCTATTCACCCCGTTTTACGGTACTAAACAAACGGAGATACAAAATGTGATCTTTTCACTTTATATAATTTAGCCGTGTTCTAGATATTGTGGGGGAAGTGTCAATTAATTAATCATATTTTAAATAAAATTATGTATGTCAAAGGTTTAAACACAGCATGTAAAGTCTACCATTGAGAGTATTCACAGAAATCACCTGTTTCATTTCTTATAAACACACCTGTAAGAACTGCTTTTTCCTTGAGCCAGTGACAGTTAAGAAAAGCGATGCATGTCCTTACCATACATGGTAGCTATGACCCCGGGCCCTGACTTTCAGCTACATCTCTATTCATGTACTAGTATAAATAGGTCCCATTATGTTCCCACTCCCTTAACACTTTTGGACCTGTGATTTGACATTTCGCCGGTAATAAATCATCTAAGGATGTGTCTATTTCCTACTACATGTGGTCCAATTAAAAGACTGCAAAGGACATAATTATGCCCCAAGGTCATAAACTATGAACTATGGACAATGACAATGAAACTAGTAGAACACAAAATTGATGTGTTTCAAAGAACTTTACTAAGACGGACTCTGAATATTACCAAAGTTGACAAAGTGACAAATGTCGATCTATACACAATAACAAATAGTGAACCATGAAGCAAAACTATCAAACGAAGACGCCTAAATTGGCTGGGACATCTATAAAGATTCCCACAAGAAACTCCAGCACGCCAAGCTTTAACAGAATAGGCCTATAATAGAGCCACAAAAAGAACAGTAGGACGTCCAAAACCAACCTGGGTAGCAATTAATATCAACAAAGGAGTTGACCCGGAACTTGGGACACAAACTAATGACCGTAAATACCTGGAAAACAATATATAGTTGCGCGCGCAATGGCAATGTCGCGGGCGCAGAGCGAGAGCACGCGATAGCCAAGTGTGCAGAGTTTATCAGATCTGACACCACCTAATTTTGTGCGTGGGAAGGCTTTAATTTGGAAACCTATAATCTTTTATTTATTAGCCACGTGGGTTCGTCTGCAGGGCAGAACCTGCGTTTTCGACTCATTAACGGCGAACCAATGACACTGGACGACTACTAAGGTTCACAGTTTATTTTCGCTCTCCTTCTTACAACATATGTTACAAAATATATCACAACGTCGGGTTTATTTTACAATATCAAAAAGGTTACAACTTCGAACAAAACTTTATAAATTAAGGTTGGGTCACGGGTCTAAGTCTCAACTGTCCTTGGTCCGTCCTACACTACTATCTCAACAACAACCTCAACCTCAACTACAACCTCAACCTCAATCTTGTAACCACAAGGTAAACACCTATGGAAGATAAAAGTACACGTTAATTTTCCGTTACATAAGATAATATTAACAACTATTTTTAAGTAAGACATGGGTGATCTGAAAGCGAGGACTGCCCATCGGTTCTTGCACTCTTCGCCTGTCTGTCCTTGCTCTCACAGCCCGTCTATTCCTGCCGAAAGTATCGGCGCTATCCCGGCATCTCTTTTCACCGATTGTATCGGAGCTCTTACCATTGCTTACTGCATCTTTTCTCGCCAATCATATCAGCGCTCTTTCCGCATCTCTTTTCACCGATCGTGTCGGTGCTTGTTCTGCATCTTTTCTCGCCGATATGACGGCGCACTTTCCGCATCTCTTTTCAACGATCGTGTCGGTGCTCGTTCTGCATCTTTTCTCGCCGATAATTATGACGGCGCACTTTCCGCATCTCTTTTCACCGTGCGTGTGTCGGTGCTCGTATTGCATCTTTTCTCGCCGATATGACGGCGCACTTTCAGCATCTCTTTTCACCGTTCGTGGGTCGGTGCTCGTTCTCCGCTTAACAGATCACCACTGTCTTATCTTACCTGGTTTTTTAACTGACCAAAATACTATCTACATTCAACTACACTATGTACTATCCATCACTGGTCTTTACTGCTATTTAGAATGACAATAATTTGCCTAGGTTATCCCGCTTTCATGAATTTCGATGAAATAACTCATGCACGGACTCCATTGGGAAGTATGACTCACATTTACATAACGCACCTTTATAGAATCTTAAACTACACGTTCGTATCGAATATTTCAAATTCGTACTCAAGCATACCATATAAAAATAATTAACATTAATTACACACTAAAAAATCTTAAAAATACGTGGTCAAAATTCAACCACAAAAGGGTCATTTTTAACCCCGCTTACTGAGTCAACTATACACCGACTAAAATGGGTCAAATTTGACCCCGGTGATCTAGTGAAAAATTTCACCCAAATTGTGGTTAAAAATGACTATCCTTGGGGTCAAAAGACAATATTTCTCTTTTTCTCTCTGACTATATTAGGGTCAAAAAATGACCATATTCAGGGGTCATTTTGATAACGGTATATCCCGATTAGCAAATGACCCCGGAACGTGGTTGAAAATGACTATATTTAGGGTCATATATATTTAGGGTCATTCATGACTAGGGTCATTCATGACTATATTTAGGGTCATTTAAATATGACCCTTTTAGGGGTCATTTTAATATGATGCCAAATGACCCCGACAGTGGTTGATTTAACCACGAATCGGGTTAAATAAAACTGACCCCGTAAGAGGGTCAATATTTTGACCCCGTCGTTTTTAGTGTGTACCTATGGGTGCTCACTCCCCGACGAGTCGTCCAACTCCACTCTGCTACCAACCACGGTTCTGCCTACAATGATAACAAAGAATGCCCTGCTACCGATATTATCCTGACTCGGCATCATACGCGCTGTTTACATTTATAGCACACCAATTCTTATGCGAGTAAAAATATATGATCTCCGAGTAGGCCCAACATAAAGCATTTTCTCCACCATCATGTATATGCATACAACTTATACAACTAGGCCTACACAATTCATCGCTTCCAAAAGATGCGCCGACTACAATTTATTAAATAGTCTGCCACTATTTTTAATCTACAAAACTCGCCACACACTAAAAACGACGGGGTCAAAATATTGACCCTCTTACGGGGTCAGTTTTATTTAACCCTATTCGTGGTTAAATCAACCACTGTCGGGGTCATTTGGCATCATATTAAAATGACCCCTAAAAGGGTCATTTTTAAATGACCCTAAATATAGTCATGAATGACCCTAGTCATGAATGACCCTAAATATATATGACCCTAAATATATATGACCCTTAATATAGTCATTTTCAACCACGTTCCGGGGTCATTTGCTAATCGGGATATACCGTTATCAAAATGACCCCTGAATATGGTCATTTTTTGACCTTAATATAGTCAGAGAGAAAAAGAGTAATATAGTCATTTGACCCCAAGGATAGTCATTTTTAACCACAATTTGGGTGACATTTTTCACTAGATCACCGGGGTCAAATTTGACCCTTTTTTAGTCGGTGCATAGTTGACTCAGTAAGCGGGGTTAAAAATGACCCTTTTGTGGTTGAATTTTGACCCCGTATTTTTAAGATTTTTTAGTGTGCACAATATTAGCAAATGTCAGTTTACACAACAAATTTTGATTTCGCCATCACACAACCAATCCGAAAAACATGCTGATTATCTTCCACAGCATAATCTGAATGTCTCATTTTTGTATACAATCAAAACAATCAAGCCGCGCCATTATGCACCAACTACCTAAATACTCACATTGAATTGACTCAACCTGCCAACAAATTTTGTCATCATCCACGTACAAATATTTTACTCATCGTCACCAATACTCATGCAATTTGATACAGCGAATATTTTTGGAACATACTGTAATAATCTAACCTGCCCAGAATGCACTTTATAAAATAATTAAAACACAAAGCGGCTTATCGCGTAGTTTAAAACTGGCCTCCCGAACATCAAACGGCGCCGCCAGATGTTTTCCTTGTATTGACACGCACACTAATTGATTGCCTGGAACGGTATCATTACACACACAAGTCCTGATAATTTCCAACAAATTCAACATTTAAAAACTGCCCAAAATCCTTCCAAACATGCAAATCAGGGCTAGCCTATGGTCATGCACAACGCTATACGACATACTATCATTCACAATCGACTTTTGAAGTAATTTGACACAATCAAAGCGAGAAATCGGGGGTCTCAAAATGCGATGTCAAAATGATGAAAATTAGAGAAAAAAAAATGCAAAACCGCTGCATCCGTTGTCACATGTTAAGTGAATGGTGAATCATTTTATAATGTACTGTCTCAACTCGATCAGGAAAATGTACCAAACTGCACCCAAAATTCGAAATCCATCTCAATTTTTGATCCCAATAGTTTCTATACATAACTACCGTACTGTACTTACTCTACAAGGATGCCTACCAATTCATCTGATTTTCGAAAGATTTGGATGTTTTCTTTTCAGCTCTTCCGTTTTTCCAACACACGCGTTCAAGCATCACCAACAAGATGGTAATCACTGCGCGCATTAATTTACACAAGCTGAGCGTAACAAAAAATAGGTCACAAAGGTATTCAGCCGTTTGCAATAATTAAATAATCAAAATACAGCCAAAACCTATAATAAAAGCTTAGACGATGATGATGATGATGATTGGATATTGATAAAAAAAATCAATAAATAACCATAGGATCGGTACAAACATGGAATGAAATACACTTCGGATTTTCCATCAGCTGATGTGAGGAGTGAGATGATTAATGTGTTTTTTACTCTTTTAAGAACATCACGCATATGATGCAAAATTCGTAATATAGATGGTGTGACCGGTGACGTAGTGCCCGGCAGTATGCGTGCGCACCTATAGGGAACACTTGATTGATCATTTCTTACAATGCTTACGGTGTAATAGTGCAGTACACACTAAAAACGACGGGGTCAAAATATTGACCCTCTTACGTGGTCAGTTTTATTTAACCCTATTCGTGGTTAAATCAACCACTGTCGGGGTCATTTGGCATCATATTGAAATGACCCCTAAAAGGGTCATATTTAAATGACCCTAAATATAGTCATGAATGACCCTAGTCATTAATGACCCTAAATATATATGACCCTAAATATAGTCATTTTCAACCACGTTCCGGGGTCATTTGCTAATCGGGATATACCGTTATCAAAATGACCCCTGAATATGGTCATATTTTGACCCTAATACAGTCAGAGAGAAAAAGAGAAATATAGTCATTTGACCCCAAGGATAGTCATTTTTAACCACAATTTGGGTGAAATTTTTCACTAGATCACCGGGGTCAAATTTGACCCTTTTTTAGTCGGTGCATAGTTGACTCAGTAAGCGGGGTTAAAAACGACCCTTTTGTGGTTGAATTTTGACCCCGTATTTTTAAGTTTTTTTAGTGTGTGAGTGCTAAAGATACGATGAGCTTGACGCAGCACTCTAAAGATGTGATAAAATGCCTGCGTGAAAGTGTCCTTGTCACAAATCAGAATAATACCATCTGCGATGGAAAAAATACATAAACAAGAATGAACAAGAAATCAATTATAAACTGAGTCAAATAATTTTGTTTTTAACAAGTTCTTAAAAGAGTCAAGTGAATCACAGCATCTTAAATTATAAGGTAGTGAGTTCCAGAGAGTTGGTGCAGCAACTGAAAATGCGCGATCTCCAAATGAAGAAGTAATCCGTAGAACAACAAGTAAAAGTTTATCAGATGACCGGAGAGTACGTTTTGGATGATATGGAACAAGAAGATTAGCAATATACATGTATGTTGGTGAGGTGCCATGCAAAGCTTTCCAAGTTAAATGAAGAAGTTTCAAATGAATCCTTTCGCGAACAGGGAGCCAGTGGGCATACCAGTAAGCCTACGGAATTGTATGACATTTTGGACTTGGGCTATGTTGATGACTATCTTTACGTTTTTGCTCATTTAGTATATCGATACATCTCTCAATGCCCCTTTAATTGTACATGCAAATTATGTATATAAATATTCATGATCAATGATTAATACTGTAGGTTACATTTGTATCTTGTTGTTGACATGTTATGTTATTTTATACCATTGACAATCAGAGCACACCACGCCAGGGCGATTCTGCCTCTTCTCTTCTGGTGCCGGAACATTCATGAAATCAGTAGGGTATCTTCCGGGGGTGCAACCTAAGAAATCGGACGAGGGAGTGCTGAGCTACAATTGCGTGCATCAGGGGGAGCAGGGCTAAAATATGAATTCAAGAGCTGAGAATGCAGTAAAACGGGTAAACTCATGGCTCTAATAAATTAATCGGCAGCCTTTCTCAATTTAAAAAAAATAAGATTACGTTTTCATAAAATAATAAGATTTTAAAACAAAAACGAATGTCATCATCCAACGGGTAACAAAGTTGTGATTTTATTACCATTTGCCATTTTCTATGGATTTCATAGGAGGCGGCGTATTTTTTTTGCGCCAGTATGGGTAACCCACGTTACGAGGCGGCAGCAGGCAATACAGCCTGGTAAAGTTAAATTCCACCGGGAAAAATACCTGAAAAATACCCCAGATACGCCACTGCATGAAGTCCGCCATGTACACACTAAAAACGACGGGGTCAAAATATTTACCCTCTTACGGGGTCAGTTTTATTTAACCCGATTCGTGGTTAAATCAACCACTGTCGGGGTCATTTGGCATCATATTGAAATGACCCCTAAAAGGGTCATATTTAAATGACCCTAAATATAGTCATGAATGACCTAGTCATTAAAGACCCTAAATATATATGACCCTAAATATAGTCATTTTCAACCACGTTCCGGGGTCATTTGCTAATCGGGATATACCGTTATCAAAATGACCCCTGAATATGGTCATTTTTTGACCCTACACTGCAAAAACTCCGGTGTTAAACTGCAACACTGAGCCGGTGTTACGCTCCTGGTGTTAATGTTGGTGTTAGGTCAACACCATAGGAATAACTGATGTAACACTTCTCATGGTGTTAAATTTCTTGTGTTAAACTTGGTGTAAGAATAACTCCCATGGGTGTCACTATTCCACACATGCGCACGGGGGTGGGTTATATTGGTTTTTTAACACTTTGGATTGTATATTTATATATTTGATCTAGTGATTCGATCTGCAACATGCACCATTCCATAATTAAATGGCAAGTAAGAACATGAATTCACAAAAACGTTCAAGTTTTAATAAATTTGAACTGTTGAACAGTGAAATATGTTATTCGTCAAATTTGACCCTTTTTTAGTCGGTGCATAGTTGACTCAGTAAGCGGGGTTAATACTACCCTTTTGTGGTCGAATTTTGACCCCGTATTTTTAAGATTTTTTAGTGTGTATAGACCCTATTCACGCGGCAGCCATTTTTTAAAATTTGCCACCCAAGCCTCGTTCCCGTTATGTTTACCTGCGCCTGCGTGTCTTCTATCGCATTACGCGAGGATCAGTACGCCACACGCGCTGGTACCACGCTTCCCTCACTGTTCTATCGAGTGCGCCAAGGCGCAGATAGACCAAACGGGAACGAGGCTTGGGTGGCAAATTTTGGAAAATGGAGTTTATTATCATCGATGACGTAAACTATCTACAAACATATGATTAGGCCAGGTAAAAAAATAATGCAGTTTCTCGTCCCCCCCCCCCCCCCCGCATCATTTTACATGAATTCTATAATTTTCTTTTTTTCTTCTTTTTTCTTTCCATAACTTTGTTGTTAAAATATTTAAAAAGATGATATCTTGGTAATAGATTTACTTTAGTGCAATGAGCATTTTAGAGCAGGATTTGTGTTACCCCCCCCCCCCCCAGAACCATGAAATAAAAAGATTTTACAAAATCCTCGTCCTCAATCAGTTACGCAATCAATCGCGCAATACTACGCTGGTAATTGTGATTTTGCATCAGTGTTAACTAAAAAAAGAAAGAAAAAAAGGTGCCCTCATCCTCATTTTATTCAAAAGTTAGGACGAGAAACTAGTTTTTATTTTTATTTGGCCTTATTGTTGCCTTTATGCTTATATTATATAATAAATCATAGATATATCAGTCGAATTAAGTGTTTTTTCAATTAATGTTATTTGACTGCGGCAGTGATTTCATCGTATAAAATCAAGTTCCGCTCGGTTTTAAAAGATACCAACCACGCATTTTTAAAACAATAGTTTTTTAAACCATTTATTCATGCAAAACGTATTCATTTCAAGCAAAAAATAGAAATATATCGATAATTTGGGTAATTTAGAAACAACAAATGTTATACAATCATGTATACCCTAATTTGTAGGCCTGATGGCAGACTGTATTCAATACCGATCATATACCGTGTTGTTTTGTTAGCAATCACCTTTTACTAAATCCCACATAACTTGGCAGATAATATATCTACAACAATTAACTCATGCAACCCTGTCCAAATATGACAATTATATCACGGTTATTTATTCAGCAAAGCCGATGATCCATAAAAGGTGCAGGATTGTAGCAGGGATTCTATTAATGCTGACGTACGTAGCTAAACAGGAATTTATATATTTATCAAGCCCGTAGGACACAAACAATGACGGCATGGTGTAAAGTCAGAGAATGAATTCAAATACATAAAATAAATAATGAAATGTGAAGTATCATATATTTCAGGCTTGTAAAAACCGTCCAGCATGTATGTTTTATCATAAATTTCAAAACCAGACAATTTTGGGGACATTTTCCCAACAGATATCCGTGTAATCTATATCTAAAGCAGACGACACAAATAGCGCCACCAATAATGTGACAATCCGATTCACCAAAGTTAAACAAAAGTAGCTTGAGATCGGCAAGCTGAGTCGCACACCCCTGATTGTACAGTGCAACTTAATACCATAAATGCCCGTTTCACCACATTCACTTAAATGACAATAACAACACCAATTTTCCTCCAATAAAGTCAAGTTTGGTGACACATATTAAAGAAGTCTTAACATAAATATTTATTAGAGCGATTTTATAAAATAACATCATTTGCGTATTATTTGCATATTTAATTAGCATCAAGTCCAAAACACATTTGACTTTTTATCTAGAGATGTGTGTACGCTGGTAGACTGAAAATCAGATATGTTGTGCATATACCTAATTCTGATATTTTTTGTATGAGCAAAATAAAAAAAATCTTTGTATTTTTTTCTTTATTTGATTAATTTGCATATCTAAGAACCAATATTTAAGACTTAATTTAAAGATAACCATAACTTTAATATTGGCGTGTGACCTATCAAATTAGAGCTAAAGACCTAAACAACAAAATGGTATGAGCACTTTTTATGATTTTGTTTTCAGTTTTTTATTATAAGTATTTAAGCAGTGTGTATACATTTTGTGCACACCTCTAGCTTTAGTGTATGCAAACAAATGATTCACCAGTCAGGGACCATGCATTTGAATTTACCGCGTTAGCAGTACATCAACATCAAATAATGTGCAGTGAAGCATGGTTATACACAGGAGGGCTGTGTGTGGATTTCTATACCAGTCCCCTATACTATGCTTGTTTATATCCAATATAGGTCTATATGCATGACACAATGAAATAAAGGGCAGTTATGGTAAGTTGCACTGTAGTATTGGGATTTCTATCTACAGTCATCTCAATAAGTAACTGACCAGGTAATAAATGTGCTGATAACTCTAAAAGTATAACTCCTACATAAACATATTAAATTATAAACATGTTGAGAAATTTCTCTTCTTGAATGTTAGATATCACACGCTAAGAATGGCTTATTATTAAGGAAGTTACAATCCCAAATGTACTGTCAAGTCTGATTTTCATTTTCACATTTTCATTTTCAACACAGGGACTCAGACCGGCAAATGATTGATTACTGGTATTGGTAGTGCCAATTCACCCGTCATTGGCCTGGTTGTTGGATAGTCGGCCGGTGGCATTGTTACGGTTGACCAATACGGCACACATGCTTTACCTGTCATACTCTCCCCGTGTTGAAAAGAAAATGTTAAAATGAAAATCAGACTTGCCTTAACGTTTGGGATCGTAACTTCCTCATTAATCAACCATTCTTAGCGTGTAATATTTCAAATTCCAGAAAAGAAATTGCTCAACAACTTTATAATTAAATATGTTTATTGTAGGAGTTACACTTTTAGAGTTATCAGCATGTTTATTAACTGGTCAGTTACTTTTTGTGATGTCTGTATATAAAAATGCATGAGCAATTATGTTTTTCATTTTCTGGTTACGTTAAACTGTCCTGCTGTAGCCTGTAATACAAGAATGATCAATAAAAGGTAGACTTGGATTATCCTGCCCTCTATTGATGGACTTCAGGAGTTTGGCCCAAAATCCCTATAAATAAGTAGCTGGGGAGCGCAGGCTCATTTTGGTGTTTTTTCGCTCCGGGTCTGCTAGGCACAGGGAGTTATATGCCAAAATTTTCATTGAAGTCAGTAGATTACAATCAACGTTGACGTCCTTGCGAACGTGGATGTTAAAGTTACATTTGGCCTCGATTAAGGGTCAAAGGTCACACGTGTTTCAATGGGACATCTTAATCTAACCGCATGGTAAAAAAGGGTTATCGACCATGAAAAGTACATTATACTGTTGGGATGAGAGTTTAGAACAAAAAAGTTAATTGCAAGTTATACCGAATAATAGTCTGCGCCCAAGTTTCATCCAGTAATGTCTACCGTATTTCTTTATGAGCTCTTTTTGATGTGCGCTTTTTCATTCGCTCTTTTTCATTTGGTGGTTATTGATCGTAGTCAAATGGAAATTCATGTGGCCTGATGGGTGGAAAGTTGACTCTTTTTTATGATTTATATGAGGTCATTTAGGTATAATGTAATAATTTTCGGAGAGTGTGCACAATTTCACCCGGTCGGATTTTTAAAATCCAAGATGGCTGCCGGTACCAAAAAAATCGTTAAAATTGTCAATAATCGTGTCAGTATTGCACCTATAAAGTGTTCGAACAATATTTCCCAACATTGTAGGTTTTTAAGCTTTTACTAATTTCTACAGGAACAATTGACGTTATTTAATCACTATGAGTACCATAAAATTCCAATATGGCTGCACTGAAATCCAATATGGCCTCCATTGAGTACCCTCCTCTATATGGCAGCGAGAGCTGGATGCGACTCTCACCAGGAACACTACATGAACAGTTTCCACCTCCACTGCATCAGTTGGATTCATTGTTTTTATTATCGTTGGAGAGAGACTAATCATATGAAATGCGCCGAAATTTAAGGGAAAACCCACCACAACATGTTTTCATCAATTTTCAGTAACGTCATGCCACGCCCGAACATAAAGAGATAACTTTACGAAATTGACACTATAAGTAGGGGACATGTCAAACAATATATTGCATTAGATTTAGATACACAGTGTAGTTGTAAGTTATAATAATTGTATTTTCTTTCTATTTTACTTAACAAAATACAGGTCATCATGATTTGTCGAAGTATTACCATATTACGATTGGTCATCGCAATGTCAATGATGTCTGCAGCGTCGCTTATGATGATAATTGAAGTTGCCACATACTATCATGACTATGGCATGTATGGTAAATTATGGTGATTCCGGGCTATATAAATAATGACTTCACGTTTGAGCAGTGATATTTAAATTAGGGACGGCTAAGCCGCTATTTTCAGTTGAAGTTATGTGTGTCTCGGTTTAAAATCGATCATAAGTATAAAGCATCATAAAAGGACACAGCCTCTAGCGCTGTCATGAAATAACCCCTCAACAATAATGAATAACCCTACACTCTCATTCCCTAAAATTATTATCGATCTAAAAATATACATTTATTGTCCCGAGTGCTCGTAATAACACCGAGTGAAACATTCGGTAAAAAATACTATTTAAATATTGTTACGTAAATGCGTCGGTGAATTCATGTAATAATTTTAGTTTACGGATAGAATTTCCACCGACGCGTTTTTTCTAAAGATAGTTGAATAAATCGTAACATATTATAGGATGCATTAATGTAGTATGAGCGTGGTATGAGAGACAATATGTTGTCGCAACAGACTACTACATGTAGTAGGCCTATACCCGTATTGAATACCGGGTTGTTCAAACATGCGAGTCATTACAGTTAAGCCCACAATTATTCATACCCTTTGAAAAATATGAGTTTTTTGCGTTTTTCTCATAACTATACCAGCTGGAGTGGTGGAACTTTCGCTTTACACTAAAGACAATTAGTTTGCAAGTACAAATCAATATATTTGGGCTCAACATTTTTTGCATAACAATAGAATTGAACAAGAATTGTGTTTTTATGCCTGTCCAA
This sequence comes from Ophiura sarsii, assembly GCA_035610835.1. Lineage (NCBI taxonomy): Eukaryota > Metazoa > Echinodermata > Ophiuroidea > Amphilepidida > Ophiuridae > Ophiura > Ophiura sarsii. The sequence goes on along the minus strand of CM069455.1, from coordinate 60,151,834 downwards.
AATTATTCATAACCCATACCAATTCTTCAGGATTGAGGCAATTTGTTGTGATAATACAGATTTTTTGACATTCGAAACATTCTTTATATTGTGTGATATTGTTATGCAATTATTCCACGATGTGTGCATAAAATGTGGATGCATTATAAATGTGTCCTTTTGAATGTACAGTGAAGGGTGTTATAGGACAACACTCTAGCTCTTTGTCAGCATGGCGAAGAAGATCAAATAACTCAGTGGGGACCAAATAACTCAGTGTGCTCACAAAGAGGGGAAAGACTACAGACCTATTTCGAAACAATTCCAAGTGCCAGAATCCACGATACAAAGCATAATTAGGAAAAACAAGAAGTTCAACTTAGTAAAAAACATTGAAGGACGCAGTCGGAAGACAACGGTGTCCTCTTGTTTAGCGAGAAAAAGTATTGCGAAAGGCCAACAACAATCCACAAATCACCATCAATGCACTTCTGAACAACCTTGGCAATTCTTTGACCAAGTTATCATGGCAGACACTCCACCAGACATTGCACATGAGAGATCTCTATGGCGGCCGACCAAGAAAGACTCTACTCCTGAATTGAGAGACAGAGAAACTCGTCTTGCATCTTAGCCAACCTCAACACTGAGGACCAAAAGCTTGGATCTTTGTCCAGTAGTGCTCTTGCAAATGCTAGACGAGTTTCTCTTTGTCTCTTTTCAGAAATAGAGTCTTTCTTGATCGAAGTCCATGGAACTCTCGTGTGCAATGTCTGCTGGAGTGTCTGCCTTAATATCTTGGTCCAAGACACACCAAGGTTGTTCAGGAGAGCATTGACGGTGATCTGTGGATTATTGTTGGCCTTTCACCATACTTTTCTTGTCAAACGAGGGGACACCGTTGGCTTCCGACCGTGTCCTTCAAGGTTTTTAACTGAATTGAACGTCTTATTCTTCCTAATTATGCTTTGTATGGTGGAATCTGGCACTTGGAATTGCTTCGAAATAGCTTGTAGCCTTTCCCCTATTTGTGCGCATTCACAATATGCACACACAAAGGTCCTCACTGAGTTCTTTGGTATTCTTCGCCATGCTGACAAAGAGCTAGAGTGTTGTCCTATAATATCCCTCACTGTACATTCAATAGGACACATTTGTAATGCATCCACATTGTATGCACACATCATGGAATAATTGCATAACAATATAAAAGCCTATCACACAATATAAAGAATGTTTGGAATGTCAACATGTGTATTATCACACAAACAATGGCCTCAATCCTGACACTTGGTATGGGGTATGAATAATTTTGGACATGCATAATAACACAATTTCTGTTCAATTCTATTTTTATGCAAACAATGTTGAGCCCAAATATATTGATTTGTACTTGCAAACTAACTGTCTTTTGTGTAAAGCGAAAGTTCCACCACTCCAGCTGGTATAGATATGAGAAAAATGCAAAAAACATATATTTTTCAAAGGGTATGAATAATTACGGGCTTAACTGTAGGTGCGAGCGAGACAGACATAGCACACGTTTTCCACACAATTTCCATAGAGACGATCATGCCTACTTTTCACCGTCTCTGGTCTGGGAAATTTAGGGTGTAGCCTCCAACTCATCACTGAATATGCCTTTAACTGACTTATGTGCTATTACAATCGCACGAAAATATGCCATGCTCTAACATAATTATCATGTTATAACGCTTACCACGCGGCTGTTAGTTTGACCAAATACAAAACAGTTTTTTTATAAACCTTTCCCAACTTTCAAGGTCTACCTCAAGATTTACTGAACCAATACTAGGCATGTTTGTACTTATTTCAATGCATTTCCTTGGTGATACTAAATATGGTAATGAAATACAATAATGTTGACATTTTTGAAACATTTTGTCAACATTTGGAATGTCTTCTGCAGCCGCCTGCCGCATGGAAAGCGTTAACACACTGCTTATACAGTCATCACAATAAGTAACTGACCAGGTAATAAACATGCTGATAACTCTAAAAGTATAACTCCTACATAAACATATTTAATTATAAAGTTGTTGAGAAATTTCTCTTCTTGAATTTGAGATATTACACGCTAAGAATGGTTGATTAATGAGGAAGTTACGATCCCAAACGTTAGGTCAAGTCTGAATTTCATTTTAACATTTTCTTTTCAACACGGGGAGAGTACGACAGGTAAAGCGTGTGTGCCGTATTGATTAACCGTAACAATGCCACCGGCCGACTATCCAACAACCAGGCCATCGACGGGTGAATTGGCACTACCATTACCAGTAATCAATAATTTGCCGGTCTGAGTCCCCGTGTTGAAAATGAAAATGTGAAAATGAAAATCAGACTTGACAGTACATTTAGGATTGTAACTTCCTTAATAATCAGCCATTCTTAGCGTGTAATATCTTAAATTCAAGAAGAGAAATTTCTCAACATGTTTACAATTTAATATGTTAATGTAGGAGTTATACGTTTAGAGTTATCAGCACATTTATTACCGGGTCAGTTACTTATTGTGATAACTGTAGGTAAATGTTAACTAATTGGATACATACATAATCAAGTAAGTTCAGATCTAAGTTCAGATCTAAAATTATCAAAGACCCAGATTTCAAGGTAACCAATAAGAGCTTATTTGAATTCTAAACCTAGTCCCGGCCTATTCCGTTGTGAACATCCTCCTGTTTCTCCCTACTACCTGGTAAAATAAAATTGTAAAAAAACTCAACCAATATCAATACCTATTTGTCTCTTATTTCTCTACATTAAACAGCGTGTTCTGCTGGCTATTTCAAATGTGATTCATCTTGCGTTCCAGAATCCTACATGTGCGACGGACATCAGAGTTGTTTGAGTGGTGTTGACGAGATTGGATGTGGTAAGGAACTTATTAAATGGCGTTGAATAAAGTATGTGCCGTTATAACCAACATTATTCATAGTATCACCTGCGGCTGCAGTATAAAAGACGCAGACATTGGCATGGTGCGCATTCTGGACGTTGGAACACCTGTGGAGGAGCCCTCAAGTAGCTATCGAAACAAAAGTAGAATTATTTAGCACCACCTGTGCGACGATTTTGCTGTATGGCTGTGATTCCTGGGTGATATCTCAAGATATGGAGTGCAAAATAAAGCCTTTGCTACCTCTTGCTACAGGATAATGCTTAACATCAAACGCATGGATCATGTCCCAAACACCACCATTTATGACTTATCCAAGACTGAGCCTCTTACCCACCGTGTAAAAAGTCTCCAGCTGAGATTCCTTGGACCTTTTCTCCGTCTCCCTGATGAAGACCTGATGAAGAGCCTGCTAGAATGTATGCCACTTACATCCCAACACATGGCAGAAGGAGACCTGGTCGTCCATGCACATCATACTTGAAGTACATACAGCGCTTACTTGGTGACAATGAACGCATGTTTCAAGAACGACAGATAGCCACTCTTGCTAAAGATCGCCGTGCATGGAGAAAACTTGTGGTCGCCTGCTCCGCAGCCGAAGGATGATGATGATGATGATGATGATGATGATGATGATGATGATGATGATGATGATGATGATGATGATGATGATGATGATGATGATGATGATGATGATGATGATGATGATGATGATGATGATGATGATGATGAAACAACAAATAAACAAGTATCAGGCACGCAATTTTATGTATACTATTCTCTTTGTCATTTTTATTATTTATCCAGATTTTCAAGTCGTGGTTGCATCTGTTTTTTCGGTAAACTTTACTGCACGCGACTATTTACGGGGTAAGATTATGGGCCTAATATTTGATTTTGGTTCAATTTAATTAACTCTACGAAAACTACAGATTTCACCTCTGACATTTTGAAACAATTATAAGTCTTTTTTCTTCTTGGCAGACCAAAATACAAAGTCTATAACCCCGGGGTTGCCCCCCCCCCCCCCCCCCCCCCCCCTGTATAAAGGCGCTCAAACTGCCAATAGCGACATAGCACAAAAGAGCACAGGTGGAGTGAACGATAGTACGAGCAGTACGGAAATCGCATTAGGAGCATATGATTGCGCTATTACGCGATAGCGACCATCAATAGCGACAATAGCGTAAAAGAGCACAGGCGTGTGCGATAGTGCGAGCAGTAAGGCACGCAGTAGGAGCATAGGATCGCGCTATAGTACGCGATAGCGACAATCAATAGCGAAAATTGCACAGAAGAGGAAGGGTGTGTTATGCGAATTAATAGCGACAATAACAGAGTTGAGCATCATTCGCGCGATTTTGCGTTTTTTTGTCCGACAATCAATATTGAGAATAGCACCAATAACACAGACGAGCAGCATTTGCGTGATTTTGCGTTTTTATTCCGACAATCAATATTGAGAATAGCACCAGCACCGATGAGCAGCGTTCGTCTGATTTTGCGGGTTTTTTTCGACAATCAATAGCACAAGAGCGACAATAGCACAGAAGAGCATCACTCGCGCGATTTTCCGTTTTTCTTCCAACAATTATCGACAACAATAGCACCGAAGAGCACAGAGGTGTGTGCATTTTTCTGCTGCGAGCATTTTGTGTGTGCTACCGTCACGCGATTTTGCGTTTCTCTCGACTGGAGCATTGTGTGTGCGCTATTCGCGCGATTTTGCGTTTAACACATTATGTGTTTTTGGAAATCGTAGAAATTACTGGTCGTTCTTCAACAGCCCCATCCAAATTATTGGGATTTTAGAAAATATTGAACACGTGCCCCTTAATATCGCATTGTGGGACCGAATTTCAGTAGGACACGATTTATATGATTCAAAGAAAAATGTATATATACATGATTGGGTTGTTCTTTACATCATAATATGACGAACAAAGATGTTCAAATACATGATGAGTCGGGTCAAACTCGCTAGTTTAAGGGTCGCTAGTCATAAGGGTCATTGGTCATATTGGTCGCTAATCATTTGAAGTTGCCATATACTACAGTGCAACAGAGCACAAAGTTCCAAATATTGAATTATAAATATAGTGCCTCCTGATTGTTGTACAACAATGAACAATTTCAATCCTAGGTTTGTGTATCATACATCATTAAAACAGCTTTGTTTTAAAGTGCTATTTCGTGTCCTTGTATGATTATCAGCATTGTTACATTTCTTATTAAACCTGATTTCGGATTGGCCAATACTTGATTATCCATACACGCTAATCCAACCAGCTACTGCCTACTTCCTTTTATGGCCTTGACTATTGAAACTTTTTTATTATTATTTAGACTTAGTACAGGCCTTTAACACGATACCTGTCTGTACACCCATGCATGTCAGCACACCCCCACCTAAAGTAACATACAGGCTGTAACAATAAAAGTTATACAGTTTTGAAAAAAATATTAAAAATATCTCCCGTAAAATTTCTGTTTCGTGTTTTAATGGCCTGCAAGGGGAATTTTCTTAGCTTTTAAATAAGCTTTGTTTAATGACAATCGATGGTCGGTAAGTGGAGATATGATAAATTGTCTAAAGTAGTCATGAAATCACCTGGGCCACTTTTGTTTAATCAATGGTAAAATCACCGGGATGAATATGAATGGAATCGAACCAGGAACATAGCAGTAGAGCGCTCTTGTTAGACAACAATGGTTCGTTTCAAGTGGTTAAAAGTATTACAAAGAAGGTTAGGTCTTTACAAATATTATTTATTTATTTTATGAATTTATTTATTCAAATGAAATAAAACTATTTGAAAAAAGAATTATATTGTTCTCTCTAATGTTCCTGGCATGATACCCTAACCATTTAATTTATGCAAGCAAGACTGTATGATATTATTGTGAAAGTGGCCCAACCCGATTTCTAGACAACTTAGTAGATTGGTCATAACTTTTAAACGCAAGTAGTTAAAAAGACCAAATAAAATGATTCTGGTAGCCAAAACGGAACTTAAAGGGGCGTGTACATCTCAAGTGTTTGTCCTGGACAAAAATCACATGACTCCCTACGTATCTGAGTCTCCGTGTTCCATGTAATAATACCCATGGTGCAATAGATTTGCCGCGCCGAATTTCAATCGAAAAAACGTAATGGCCAACATTTTATGTACGAACGAAATACTAAGGTGTCTAGAATCGTTTCGAAAAGTAGTGTTATGCATTATAATGAAATCAGAATTACAATCTCCTTCAGCATATAATCAACTTTTGGGCGATAATCCTATGTTAAAAACGCACAACAATCGAAATATAAAGCATTTTAGCCCGCATTTTTGCCCCGATTCATGTGATATTCGTATTTTGAACTTTATGTATTTTATTTTCTAAATATCTATGTGTAGTCTTCATTAGCTCAGTCGGCAAAGCGCCGGCTTCATAATCATGAGGTCAGTGGTTCGAATCCTAGGATTGTTATACTTTTTTCTGTTTGTTATTTACACTTTATTTTTAAAAATTGACAGGATTGCATATCGTTCGCAATATTTATTGAATGTTGAATGATACATTTTTCTTCTTTTGCAATTTTACTGCGTTTAAGAATATCCTATAAATATATTGTGTTGACTATTCCGTTCGATTGAACTATGGAGACCCTAGCTAGTCTATCAATGAACATGATTTGCAAAGGCCAATTGTTATGTAAATAAGAAGCCAATCGGCTAATATGTCCTTGAATCGATTTTCTTATTTCCTATACGACCGATATTTGTATTTGCTGATTTGCTCCAAAGAGAGTGGTACCTTCAAAAATACGTTACGCGGTTCACGGCTTTCACGGCCTGGTGTGAGCGACTGTATTTTGGCGTGGATTTGATACCGTGCTCAGTGGCGAACCCAGGGGTCCAGGGGCCGGTGCCCCCCCTGAAATATCCCCGTCGGTAAACTTGAGCTTCCGTCGGTACAGTCAGATGCCAACGTTGAGTGAGTCTATTGTATACGAAGAGAACTTTTTTTCCCTTGAAAAGCGGATGTCGATATCGTGCAATTCAATATGCCAAAATGTCAGCCTTATACAATGACAACATTAAGGCATTTAAATGTGGTTCAACGTCATGTGACTAGGGGGATATTTCCCGTGGCCCTGACCCCTGTCTCATTAAAAACTTTAAATTAATAACCTTCCACGATCATCAATTTATTGCTCTTTACATTGAATCCAAACCTAGCTTGCAGCGACACCGTTTTCACATTTAAAATACAATTTAGAAACTGGGTTCAATTTGGCTAAATTTCGTCGAATACTCAATAGTTCACCACTAGTTCATTATTATAGAGAACACATAGACACGTCAGTAAGTAGTTATGGCCGAGCGGTTACGAATATGGACTAGTACTCTAATAGATTCTCCCCTCCTCGGTTCGAATCCTGCTGAATACCTTTTTTTAGAAAAAAACGATTTAGTTTCTGTGTGTTGGAAAATGGCGTATATTTTTACCGTAGGTGAATAAAAGTCGTGGCCCTGACCCCTGTCCAAAAATGTATTACAAATAAATATATTTTTGATCAAGTTTAATACGTTAGGAACATTTCTTGTGCATAAAGTTTTTGCTATGACGTCTAAAAATCATCAAAAATACGATGTTTACGATCGCATTGAAAATGCATCTTTATCGACTCAAAGATAGTAACAAAAATCGTGTTTTTTATTAAATCGGAAATGACATCTTACATAAATAGGACTTCCCCTTCAAAATGAGCCTAAGATGATCACAAATTGATGGAGGCAATCCTTCACAATCGCGAGTTGTAAATGATCCGATTTCTATTTGGTGTTTTTTTGAAATTTCACTTCACTGGCGGCCGGGGCGAACAAAATAGACGGTATTTTCATGCCTTGACTTCTGACTGGGTAGATTTGCGATTTCTGAGTGCTGAACTCATCATGTTCATTGCTGCTGCGAGCATCTTACTATAAATCTGTGTGGGGGTGTGTGTGTTTGTTATCCTTATGTCTCCGTTAGTTTTGATCAAAGTGGCGCATAATTTGCATGCAATATCGAGGAAATAACGGTGTGTTAAAGTTTATTCCAGTGAAATTGATTAACAATTTGCTCCAAAAACAGCAAATAGCCTCTCAGATTTGGCTCATAAATGCCACTAGAATTGAACAACATTGCGCGTTGCGAGTACTGCCGCGTAATCATACCGTGGTATCGCGCTGCGTGTCGCGTTTGCGCAAATGCTAACTGCTAGCTTCACTGTCTATAATCACTGTCATAATGGTATAATGACATATTACTAAATTCAAGCTATTTCACACGAGCATGTTTCGTCGTTGTTCGCGGAGCTGCGTCCAGATGCCTGAAATGTGCTAACTAACGTGCGTGACGATATCACGATTGACGCGTGGTCATTTTTTGAATGTGCCCGGTACCAGGGGCGGATCCAGGGGGGGGGGTGCTGCGGTGGCTGCAGCACCCCGGGGTATGAAGAAGAAAAAAAGAAGAAAAAGGGGGAGAAAGAAAAAGGAAAGGGGGAAAAGGAAAGGAGACAAAAAAGGAAAGATAAGAGAGCATAGCTCGGAGGGCGGTGCTGCGCACCACTTGGATGGTACCTGATCAATTTCATTTTTTTGGGATCGTCTTTTCACAGCACCCCGGGGTGCGACCATCCTGTATCCGCCCCTGCCCGGTACGCACCTCTGGGTTTACGCACATACGAATGCACACAAGTTCGCACGCATAGAATGGAGTTGACCATAGCATTATGACACTACTTGTACGCAATCCTATTTCAAAATAAAAGCAAGGCTCTCCCCTAGTATCAGCGGGCCCAACCGATATTTTAAACCAGCTAATATGCATAAAAATAATATAATTTATTAATATGCACAGTACGAACGCATTGTCAGCTTATAACTTGAATTTCATTTAATTCAAATTGGTCATTTCAAACGGGAGATATGTGCACTTTTCCAAGGTACCTCTATGAATGCAAAAGTTTAACTCACGCATTTTGAAATGTCAATCAATGGCGTGTTGGTATTCACAATGCCTACAATGGACAATGGGGTATATTTGGAACACTTTCATGTATAAATTCAAGCATAAAGAAGTAGCTAGTGTACTCATATATGCAATGAAGACATTGGTTAATTTAAAAAAAAAAGTATTTGTCGTGATTTTCTAAAAACGGGACCTGAATATTTTGACTCACCCTGTATACAAACCAACATCAGATTTGTATTTAGAGAATAAAATATAGTTCTAATACTATATACTGTATACGATGGTCTTATAATGTAAAGGCTGTACCATGGAGTCGTATATAGCAAAACAGCTAAGAACTATATGTTTGATTCTCATTCATATTTAGTTTATTGGTTATTTTGGTCTTTAATCAGTTTGTTAGATTTATTTTAACAACAAACATAATAATCAAACAACATTATTATATAGTGGGTGTGGTTTGAGATGTCAGCAGGCAATTTGATTGGTTTTTGGCTGATTTTCAGCCGACTCGCCCATGCATTATGAGACAATGTTGTATAGTTTGGGGTGGGGTTTAATTCATTCGAAAAATAATACCTTCAGCGCGTATGATCAACGCGTCATCGCTTTTAGCGTCCCCTACACAAAGTCGCCGCCGTATGCGTTGTGGGTATAACGCAGCGATGACAGGTGCATGTGTGCTAAATAACGCGATTAATTTGAAGCAGGATGTTGGAAAACAGCTCGCTGGATTCGCCGATTTTATAAAGGGGGAAATTTGTTGTTGTTTGTTTAAAATAAATCTAACAAACTGCGTTATTTTATGATAAAAGATCAAAATAACTAATAAACTAAATATTAGAATGAGAATAAAACATAGTTCTTAGCTGTTTTGCTATAGACGATGGTCTTATAATGTATAGGCTGTACCATATTTGTGTCGTCGTGTATTGCCGCCTGCGGCGACCATACACGACTCCAAATATGGTACAGCCTATATACACTATAAGACCATCGTCTACAGCAAAACAGCTAAGAACTATGTTTTATTCTCTAAACGTACAACAACTTTCCCCCTTTATAAAATCGGCGAATCCATCGAGCTGTTTACCAACTTCTTGCTTCGAATTAATTGCGTTCTTTAGCACACGCGCATATGGCAACGCTGGGTTACACGCACAACGCATACGCCGGCGACTTTGTGTAGGGGGCGCTAGCGCAATAATCATGCGCACTGAATGTATCATTATTCAAACGAATCAAGCCCCGCCCTAAATGTCTCATAATATATATGGTATTGCGTATCGGATGAAAATCAGCAATAAAACACCAATCACAGTCCAGTGACATCCAAAACCACACCCACTCTGTAAAGAATCTACAATATTGCAATGAAATCAAAGTAAAACAAAGTACACCCTAACACATAAAGAAGTTCGTCAAAGTGATGTGTGACGATCCATTTTTACTCTTCAAATTGAAGGATGTTAATGATTTGAACAACCATAACGAACAACAGTTTATAACAGAAGGGAACAATAGCAGACAAGGCATTGAGAGACTATTTATGTTTCTTTCAAACAAGTTTAAAACTTTCCACGCGGCTATTTTAGTTTTACCACACAAAACAGATGTTTCAAAAGCCTTTCCGAAATTTCAAGTAATCTCAAGAATTAGTGAATCAATACTAGGTATATTTGTACTTATTTTAATGTATTTCTTGTGGTGATTCCAAATATGGTGATGGAAATTCAATCATTTTGACATTTTCGAAACATTTTATTCGGTTCATAGACGCCTGCCGCGTGGAAAGTGTTAACACACACACCCCACCCTTTTGTACTTTGCCAAAGAGGTGAAATAATTCCGTTATTCGTGATCGTAACATTTTAATGAAATGGTTATGTCAAAGATGATGAAAAAACCTGGACCTGAATCTCATTGTCATTGATTTTAATGATGGGAATCGATGGGTAGGCGCAGCCTACTATATCATTTTGGGACAGCCTGTATATGAATAAATGCACCAAATTGGAAATTGGACAATTTGCGCATTTGACATTGAAATGTTTTCTGAATATGTGTCATTTATTTAGTGTTAGCATACAACTGAAGATTTTGAACACTTTGGAGTACGTCTCATGTATTTAATGTTAGCATAAAACTGAAGTTTTGTTGACAATTTGTTTTTTCAAAAGCCGCATGAATATATAAAATGAAATCTGAAAAATTATCAGCACGTGTTTACCATGTTGAATCAATGTGTCTTATTTAAGTTATGCGATCAAACATTTTAGCTCATATGGCCATGGGGCCTCAGATATTTTTTTTTAACTTGTTGAATTATTTCACTGAAGTTTAAAAGGGTATCAAAAGAACGTGTTTAGATATATAGATAGATGGATATATTAATGGATAGATATATTGGTTCAAACGGTCTTTGTATAATTGTATGAACAAAACAATAAATGAGCATTTTTAGATGGTTTCAGCTTATTTTACAACTTATAGAGCCACTTTTTGGCGCATCCGTTACGTCGGTAGCCTCAATTATGTTGAGTTTTGACATAAAACTATAGTCGGCATACCCACTTATTTAGTCTCACAGTAGTGGCACAATACAAATATTGTGTTATGATGTGCTCAAGTCCGGGAGTCAAGACGAGAGAGATTTAGGACAGCGGACAGCATTTTATAATTGCGCTCTTGCAGCGATGAGCATGATGAGTTCAGCACGGTATCAAATCTACGCCAAAATACTGTCGCCCATACCAGGCCGCGTAAGCCGTGAACTGCGTAATGTATTTTTGAAGATACAACTCTCTTTTTTGAAGATTGGAGCAAATTACAAATATCTGTGTTGAAGGAACTAAAAAAAATCGATTCAAGGATATAAGCCGACTGGCTTCTTATTTACATAACAATTGGTCTTTGCAGACCATGTCCATTATAGACTTGCTATAGGGACTCCATAGTTCATTAATGGTTCAATCAACACAATTATATACAGGACATTCTTTATCGTAGTGAAATTGCAAATGAAAAAAGTATTATTCAACATTCAATAAAATTGAAGAGGTATTTTGCAAAAGGGCTATGGTGCATTTTTTCAAAAAATGAGTTTGATATAGAAATGTATAGGGAAAAATCATATGTTTCAAGGAAACAAAGTCATTTTTTTCAAAAAGACCTACATCTCATTGTAAACAGCCATTGAAATTGTTGTTTTGTTGCAAAAGGGCCTGTATCCAGAATTAAATCGGGATACAGGCCCTTTTGCAACAAAACAACAACTTCAATGGCTGTTTACAATGAGATGTAGGTATTTTTGAAAAAAATGACTTTATTTCCTTGAAACATATGATTGTGACCTATACATTTCAATATCAAACTTATTTATTTGAAATGATTAAAATAAATGATTTTTTGTGTGTGGTATTTTTTCTTTATGTACAAACAGATGGAGTTTTGTTGCAAAAGGGCCTACATCCAAATTTTCAAAAAATGTAAACATGATTTAAAAAAAAATTAAAACTAGCACATTTAAAATTTATTTCAATTTCAATTAGTATGTAGTGTACCTCTTTCATAATCCATTCAGTTTTTCAATTGCTCAACTTGAATATTTAGAAACAGTTTTTTGACTTTTTCTCAATAAGAGCCAAAGTGGATGTAGGCCCTTTTGCAAAATACCTCTTCAAATATAGCGAACGATTATAAGCAATCCTGTTATTAAAAAAAAAAGTGTAATAACAAAAAGAAAAAGACATTTACAAGATTCGAACCACTGACCTCATGATTGTGAAGCCAGCGCTCTACCATTTGAGCTAATGAAAACTATGCATGAAACAGTTTTAAAATAAAATTAGATAGAGTTTAAAATACGAATATCACTGAAATCGGAGGGTAAAATGCTTTATATTTCGATTGTTGTGCGTTTTTATCAAAGGTTATCGCCCAAAAGTTGATTATATGCTGAAGGAGATTGTAATTCTGATTTCATTATTATGCATTGCACTTCTTTTTGAAACTATTCTAGACACAGTTCGTTGTTCGTTCGTACAATAATTTCAACATTACGTTTTGTCGATTAAAATTCGCGGCAAATCTATTGCACCATGGGTATTATTACATGGGAATACGGAGACTCAGATACGTAGGGAGTCATGTGATTTTTGTCCAGGACAAACACTTGAGATGTACACGCCCCTTTAACACAGAGTGTAAGAGATTTTGACATTGCATGATTTTAACATTGAATTAAAAATAAAATTGCGATTGTATAACTTTTTTGTTACAGTCTGTACATGCATTATGCTTAAACTCTTGACTGCACACTGGCAAATTTCTTTCAGCGCGAATTTTACGCCATTGATCCCTTAGCGTTGTCATGTCCTTGAATATTCCTTCCATTGTTTGCGTGCATGGCTGCACAAGTATTAATAGACTGTTGCCAAGTCTGTGTACAGTTGTATGAAATAGTGGTTACATGTGTTTTTTTCTCTGTTTAAACATACTAAATGTTTGGAGGACGATATTTTAAATACTAAAGGGATATTGAATTATCTGCTCAGACCATTCTTTTAAGCACATCTTTACCTTTAATTTGATACCATGCAAGTCTGCTTTGGATACACAGTATTACTTAATAATTTCAACGAGTTTGGTCATTAATTAAGCTTAATTAAGACAGATTTTGGGTTTTTGTTAAAAGTAAAGATAAATGTGAACTTTTTCTCAGACAGTATTGTTGGCAATGATGGGAACTTCATTTCCTGTAACTTTGGTGTTAATAGCATTTATAGTTTTTGCTGGAAATTCCAAAAAGCAAATTTGTAATGTATTTCTTTATACTATGCTAATTATATGCAAATAAGGTCAAACCATTTTTTTTTCTATGACATTAAATCACCAAGCTGTATTCTATAATATGATATAGTCTCCTTGTCTTACATATGTTACTTTTTGAATTAGAGCGTAATTTCAATAACATGCACTTTTGGAACTTTATGCTCTGTTGCACTGTATCATGACTATGGCATGTATGGTAAATTATGGCGATTCCGGGTTATATAAATAATGACTACACGTTTGAGCAGTGACATTTAAATTAGGGACGGCTAAGCCGCTATTTTCAGTTATAGTTATAGTTGATTCGCAGACATTGGCCGATTCACCATTTCAGTCAGAGGTAACAGAAGCAAAAGAAGGGGAGGGACTCGAATTTTGATCGTAATATGCATAGATAATACCTTGTCATTATCAGTGCCTGTACTATTGTGACGTCTTCACCACTATGTAAAGATAGGGTGAACAACTATTATTAAACCTAGTGACTGGGAACTTGCGGCAAAATGATCTGCATTGACTTTGCCTGCAAACAGGTGTTGTCAATTGCCCGCATATTTTTGATAAAGAAGATGTGTTGTTATTCAGATAAATTGGTAAAGGTATTCAGAGGGTATCATAGCCAGAAATACATAAAGTAACGTTTATAATCCGTATCTCCGGGTTGATAAAACTTTTTCTCCATCTAGGCCAAATGGTTTTGTACATGGTTTATCATGTTTAAATACAAAAGATGATGATTGAATAATTTGTTTTTTCTCACAAATGAATATGTAGAACGGGTCGTTTTTAGTTTAATGTTTCCTTTATGTCACGTGCATAATAAATTTAAAAAAGGAAAATAATAAAAAGTGAAACTTGATTATCCACTAAATTATGATTAGGTTGACCAACATAACATTTTTCTTTTGAAAACTATATCAGGTCGATGATGGTCAATTTTATTATTGTGGTGACCGCTTCCAAAGGGATAACATATTTCAAGCTGTTGGATTAAGTATTTGGTTGCCGTGATTTGTAAAGCGACATGATCAGCTATATTCACTAATCATTAAAGCCACACTAGCATTATTATGGATAACGCAAATAATAACATCTATACAAGTACCGCTGTTTCATCATTGGTCAAAATGGGTTCCTCTAACGCCCAATGGACGAGGTCCAAAATCGAAACCGATACGCCAGAGTTTATGAATCTACTATAGTACGTGTGTCTCGGATTAAAATCGATCAACAAAGGACACGTAGCCTCTAGCGTTGTCATGAAATAATCCATCAACAATAATACATAACCCTACACTCTCATTCCCTGAAATTATTATCGATCTGAAAATATACATTCATTGTCCCGAGTGCTCGTAATAAACACCGAGTGAAACAATTGTAAAAATACTATTTAAATATTGTTATGTAAACATGTTAAATGCGTCAGTGAATTCATGCAATCATTGTAGTTTACGGATTTAATTGCCACCGACGCGTTTTTTCTAAAGATAGTTTAATATATCGTAACATATAGGATGCATAAGTACGAACATGGTATGAGAGACAATTTGTTGTCGCAACAGACTACTAGTAGTAGGCCTACGTTAAGGAGAATAGATGAGTAAGTGTAGATTCGTGATTCCGAATCTGCGAGGCGTAAGCCGAGCAGATTTGGAATCACGAATCTATACTTACGAGTCTATTCTCCGATTTAAACCATTGCATTATACTAACAACCAATTAAGCATACAATAACATTCATATTCAGAACTTTCTTATCCACGCAATTGTCACAAACAACACCTGTTAATTGTATACATGTACATTCGTATGAAGAACTTTATAATCCACGTTAGGAGCTTTATTGGAGCTTTATAATCCACGCATTTGTAAATAACAACCTGGTTATTTGTATAACTGTAGATTCGTAATCTACATTCTAATCCAACTGTAACAAACACCTGCTATTGTATTATACATGTACATTCGTATACACCTCTTGTTTGTTTGAGTTGCGTAATTTTCAATCGAGCGCAGCAAACTCAAACAAGTGTTGAAATGGTTCATTTGCATTGTTGACCATTCAGACTGGTACAAACATTGTATTTCTCGTCGCAATTATCATGATTGTCCTGAATGTCATGCTCGTGCGTGGTCTCCTGGTGTCAACTCAGAATGGATTCCGATAACGAATTATTCCCGAGATTATTCCATACTCAGTACGCAGAAAAGTGTACATTCGTCATAGCAATGGTTTAATTGTATTGAATACCGGGTTGTTCAAACATGCGAGTCATATAGGTGCGAGCGTGACAGACATAGCACACGTTTTCCACACAACTTCTATAGAGACAATCATTCCTACTTTTCACCGTCTCTGGTCTTGGAAATTTAGGGTGTAGCCTCCAACACATCACTGAATATGCCTTTAACCGACTTATATGTGCTATGATAATCGTACGAAAATATGCCATGCTCTAACATAATTGTCATGTTTAAACACACTGCTTTTAACTAATTGGATACATAAACAACAAATAAACAAGTATCAATCACACAATTTAATGTATACTATTTTCTCTTCACTTTTCGTTATGTCTCCAGATTCTCATGTCGTGGTAAACTTGACTACACGCGACTATTTACGGGGTAAGATTATGGGGCCTAATATTTGATTTTGGTTCAACTCAATTAACTCTACGAAAACTACAGATTTCACTTCTGACATTTTGAAACAATTGCAAGTCTTTTTTCTTCTCGGCAGACCAAAATACAAAGTCTATAACCCCCGGGTTGGGGCCCCCCGCATAAAGGCGCTCAAACTGCCAATATCGCTATAGCGACATAGCACAAAAGAGCACAGGTGGAGTGTGCGATAGTACGAGCAGTAAGGAAATCGCATTAGGAGCATATGATTGCGCTATTTGCGCGATAGCGTCATTCAATAGCGACATAGCACAGAAGAGCACCGGCGTGTGCGATAGTGCGAGCAGTAAGGCACGCAGTAGGAGCATGATCCTAGTGCGAGCAATAAGCTTAAGGCACGCAATAGGAGCATATGATCGCGCTATTTTACGCGATAGCAACAATCAATAGCGAAAATTGCACAGAAGGGCACGGGTGTTGCACGGGAGCAAAAAATCCGGCAGAATAACGCGGTCAGCTTACAAAACTTGTCACAGTTTGCTTATTTTTCAGTTTTTATGATTCAATACACACTTTAGGTCAAATAGACGTTCCTGCACAATGTCTTTTGATTCACCCAGTAAATATCTAGTCATTATACTGAGTTTAAAGATGCATGGTTTATGATACAATTGTATTCTGTTCTTTAATATTGCATGTTTAAGGATATCAACGTAGGGGTGTGTGTCCAGAAGTAGATTTACCAGCTGGGGGTAAGTATAGTCAATATGATGTACACTGAGCCAAAAAAGAAACTTATAAAATTTTAACAGATCACCATAGGGTCAGTGCTCATTTCTCCTGTGTCATTGAAGCAAATAATTGGTTATTGACTGCCATTTGAAGCAATACATTGCAGTAATATTGTATCCAAATTTGGTACATTTTCATGCACAGAATTTTATTTGGTGATCTGTTAAAGTTTTTATAAGTTTCATTTTTTATAAGTTTCTTTTTTGGCTCAGTGTATTCTATCAAAATCTTACTGAACTATGCCCGGATAAAAACTGAAAGAGAGATAAAATGTGACCAAAATTTAGAGGAAAAGCAATGCAAAAATTTGAAAACGAAGACACAACAGGCCTAAATCTGTATAATGCTGCTCACCGCATGATACAAAGGGCGTGTTCACACTATAGCTAGTTTTCTCCACGACCCGGGTCGGACCCGGGTCGAACCCGGGTTGATGTCTGGTGTGAACAGAAAAATAGGCTCAAAAAACCGACCCGGGTCGAAAATTACAACCCTGCGAAAGTGAAGGGTAAAACCCGGGTTCAACCCGCATCGACTGTAGTGTGAACAGAAATCGCTGTTTCGACCCGGGTTGCTGAAAGTAGATAACCTGAAAAGAATGTTAATGGTTGCCCGCTTTATTCCTGCCATCTTTCTACGGCCTCTGGCACGTTGTAGCTGATGTTTTCGACGGTATTTCATTACCAGCCACTGTTGCTTGTTGATACCCGCCATGATAAGCAAGCTAGGTCATAGGTCATTGATACCATAATTTTAACTTCCGTGTTCAATAAACCCATTTGCCAATGCGGATACAACTTCAACACATACATGGCGCTAGTGTGAACAGAAAATGAAATATCGATCAATCCGAGTTCGACCCGGTACGACCCGGGTTGAGGAAAAAGCTGTAGTGTGAACACGCCCTTAATAGACAAAGATGGTGCTCCATCTTCAATATGATCACAAAGAATTAGCCATGATTCATGTGGTATGATGAAATTGCCTCGCATAATCGCGGTTTTTTCACATAGTTATGCACCTTTGTCATGTGTCACTTTATTTCCCATCTGGGTACGGCAGTAAGATGATTCTCTTTGCGCAAACGGTTTACCTTGATATTTACTTTTTTCTAGCATTACCATAACCCTTACAGCCCTGACCCCATGAAATCATTTGAAAAATATGCTGGCAGCACGTGTCCCCACAGTCTGTCTCGCCGGGCGCTGACGGCGGGTGAGAAATGCGCACGGAATTGTTAATTGCTGGCGCGTGACCCCTGGCCGAGTGGACTAAGACACGGTCATCCGTGCTGAAGGACCGGGATCGAATCCCATCGGTTTTCCCCGCTGATTTTCGCCCATTTGCACCCCGGATATTTGTTTTTCAACATTTCCATCCAAAAAGTGTTAGTGTTATGTTAGTGTACTTGATGTCTCAGCCATGCATGGGATCTGTGACGGAATAAAGTGCCTCACCATGATTAATGGACGACTAAGACCTCGTCTTAGAGAGAGCTTCCTCCGGCACAGGCTGGTTTTTTCGAAGAGGCCGTGGTACCAGAGATTACATCGCTATAGGCCTATATATTCGCAACATTGAAAAATGCAAGGAATATAATAGGAAGGCATATCTTTGTTTTATAGATTATGCCAAAGCCTATTGTCTGTATGAGATTTAGTCCTCTCTGGAATGCGCTCCAAGCTCTGAGTCCCCGGTCATTCAACTGATAAAAAGCCTATATGGACTATAATGACTTGTGTGCGTATACTGCTAAGGGAGACTGCGACTAGTTCAACCTAGGCCAAGGTGTGCGGCAAGGCTGCATCCCTCACCGTTAATGGATGGACTGGAGGCATATTAGTAGGAGGTTGGCAGCTTCACAACATAAAGATACGCAGGTTACATCACGTACCTTTTAGCCACTATATAGCCTGAATGTGTTGGGCGTCTTATTTAAAAACAAAAACAAACATGAAAGTGAGACCATGGGCCTACGTCTGAATGTTACGAGAAGAAAATAAGGTTCATGGTCATCGTTAATGATGAAAACACAACACCTCTTCTAGTTGATAGCCATAGTGTGGATCAGATCCAGCAGGTCAATTTCCTCACTGAGGAAGGAGGATATGCTACATAAATCCGGCGTCGATTGGTTTGGCTAGTACTGCAATGACACAGCTCTCTAAAAATAAAGGCTGATAGAGGTATAACCAGGTCAACGAAGGTACGTTTAGTCAGGCACTCCCTATTTCAACCTACGGATGTAAATCTTTGAATCTTGGACACTTACCACTGCAAGCTGCAACAGGGTCAATGCGTTTGAAATGCGATGTTGGCGCAGGATCAATTTAAGAATGAGAGAACCAATGCAATTGTGCTTCAGGAGGTTTGTGCTAAGACAAGACTACTTTAATAGGTTGATAAACTTCCAAACTCGCTCATACGTTGGTCAGTATGGCAGACGCCAAGAAAACTGCGCGGAGAAGGTTATATGGCCGGGCAGGATTGAGGTTGACCGGGCCGGTCGAAATCAAGATTGTTTGCCAGAATAAAATCCCGGATGAAGAGCCTGCTAGAATGTATGCCACTTACATACCAACACATGGCCGAAGGAGACCTGGTCGTCCAAGCACTTTATACTTGAAGTACATACAGCGCTTACTTGGTGACAATGAAAGCATGTTTCAAGAACGTCAGATAGCCACTCTTGCTACAGATCGTCGTGCTTGGAGAAAACTTGTGGTCGCCTGCTCCGCAGCCGAAGGATGATGATGGTTGGGCAACCCACTTATATAATCTACGAACTGGCTGCAGACCGACGGAAATGGCGTATCAATACTAAAGTCACGAGCTGTCAATCATGACGGAGACCGTATCAACCAACCTGCAAACCATACTGACACACTTACAACGAGGTACTATTTTTATCGTGTACCTGATGCATGTTCCGAATTATGCTTAAATACATATATTTAAATTTTTCGAATTTCTTGTATCTAAATAGGAAAAATGGTCCCAAATAATTTTACCTACACAACTTTGATCGACGTTGAAAAACACCTGCTCAATGTTAACTACACTTACGCCTCGGATGGACGCTGGATCCCTACAAAATGTCTACCAAGATGGAAGGTAAAAACAAATCTGTATGAAAACAATTGTGATGTGATGTGATGTAATGTGATGTGATGTGATGTGATGTGATGTGATGCTATGCGATGCGATATGTGATGTGATGTGATATGATGTGATGTGATGTGATGTGATGTGATGTGATGTGATGTGATGTGACATGATGCGATGCGATGCGATTCGATGTGATGTGATCAAAGCAATGCCATGCATGCTATGTAATGCAATGCAACACATTGCGTTGCAATATAAAGCAATACAATGCAATCATGGTATGGAATGGCACCCAACCATGAAGAAGAAAACAATTTGTCTGTTATGGGGCGATGAGTAAAGAAGTTAAGAAATAAAGAAATAAAGAAATAAAGAGATAAAGAGATAAAGAGATAAAGAGATAAAGAGATAAAGAGATAAAGAGATAAAGAGATAAAGAGATAAAGAGATAAAGAGATAAAGAGATAAAGAGATAAAGAGATAAAGAGATAAAGAGATAAAGAGATAAAGAGATAAAGAGATAAAGAGATAAAGAGATAAAGAGATAAAGAGATAAAGAGATAAAGAGATAAAGAGATAAAGAGATAAAGAGATAAAGAGATAAAGAGATAAAGAGATAAAGAGATATAGAAATAAAGAACCCTCGATATTTCACACAAAATTAATTATTTTCAGAATTCTCTTAAATAAATAATTAGACACAAAGAACAACGTAAATTCAATGGATATTTCAACTTAATGTGCACTTTTTAATTATGCCGATCCCCGAGGATAGTTCACGTGTACTATCTTTATAATTTTGTACTTTTGAGGGGTCATCGACCATGAAATCTTCTGAGTTTATTTTGACCGCTCGTCCCATTTCAATGCGTTTTCCTATACGTAGCGTAAAAACCAGAAGTAGGGTTGTACCAACATCAACGCGATATCGCCCAACACTAGGGAAACCCTAAATCTGCGTATTGCGCGAGATGGCTACCACGTAAGGTGAACGTACATGTACACTCATAGTGTAATGAACTATCATTCATCTATTGTTGTGTTTGTCTACACAGGTTGCCATTGTTATACCATTCCGTCATCGTGAACTTCAACTATCGATATTCCTGAAACATATGATCCCGTTTCTTCAAAGTCAGCATCTAGAATTTAGCATATTTATTTCTGAGCAGGTAATATGTAATACGTACGTCAATATTAATTAGGCCAATTATACGATTCTCGTAGCCCTCCCTCCTCACTTTCTGGGATATGGTCAACAATTTTTTTATATATCAATTATCATAGATTAGGGGGGGGGGGGGGGGAATTTAAAATTGATTTCATTTAAATAATCCCATTCTGGTTTCAAATCACCTATAAAGGCGGGACCTCTTCTTTTCTCATCAACTTCAAGCTGGTACATTTTTTGCCCAAAATGACTACATGAATAAGATGCTCTATTTTTGGTCTAACAACCAACCGATTTAAATAAGTTAGTGTTGCCAGATTGATACTCTGTTGCCATGTTCAAATATCGCATTTTGCGGAAGTTAAAAAGTTAGATATTACCTACCGACATGAAATTGCTACAGTTCCCCTCGAGGAGATTTGCTTTTCTTTGTGCTTTGAGTTTATTCAAGAAGAAGAAAAAATTGGCAAACCTGGCGCTTACGTATCACGTAACCTGAAGTCACACCTAAATCCAAGATGGCCGCCAAAACGAGATATAAGTGGTAGACCCCCTGGAGGCTCATATGCAGCATTTTCGCTTACTCATATTCTGTATTTTTGTGTTGTTAACATGGTTATCATACTTAAAATCCAAAATGGCTGCCAAAATGGGTCCCCAAATGGCTGCAAAACTTTTCAAATTCATATTTGGCGGTTATTTTGGCGGCCATCTTGGATTTAAGTATGTTATCAAAGAAAAAGTACTGGTTATAAGTGTCTGGTGGTCTAATGCATACATCCCACTATTAAAATTATACCTATACCATACATTTTGATCCCGATTTTGATTGATATAATGTCATTTTAGGAAATTTACCTTTTAGATAGGCCCGTTAACATGGCAACAGAGGGATGCTGAATTGTTTAATACCATATCTGTACATAACTACTTCAGAGTGATGTCGAGGAAGTAAGTAACTTTGAGATTGCAATCGATGGTGATCCTGGGCCCGAAGTCGTTGAAAATCTAGGTGATGTCCTTCCTAAGTCGATCGGATATGGTGCCAGGTGTGTTTTTCAATACTGCTAGGCCGTCATCTCTATAGAGGCAATGTTCTTCTTATCGATCTTTTTGCAGACGATGTTGAGGGTGTATACAGGGTGACCCAAAAAAATGTTAACACTCCGGGCACATAAGATATCTTAAAAGGACAGAAGCGCACGAGTCTATTCCGCATGTTTGCTGAAGCATATCTCCCGTTCTAAATAACCAATTGGAACGCAATAAAATGCAAATGAAAGCTTATTTACTCAGCTTTCATATTATATCAAGATTAGACCCGTGTGTTCCTGTCCTTTTAAGATATCTTATGTGCCCGGAGTGTTAACATTTTTTGGGGTCACCCTGTAGACCGACCAGATCGCATATCTCCGCGCCGTCATAGCTGCCCATGGTGACGTCGAATATGGCATTGTTGCTCTTTTTCATCCATGGTGTGCCTTCGTCGAGTAAGAGTGACTTTTCGGAGTAGAAAAGGATTTCGGATTCCTGCTTGGTGATTCTTTTATACTTCTTGGCGAATGTCAGAGCTTTTATAAGTAGTTTATCGGTAATTGACGGGAGAAATCGACTATGAGCGTGTTTCTGCTGAGGCACTGCAAAAGGCAAACGCTATGCTAAGTTTCAATCGGTCAGTTTTTAATCCCCTCTGTTTCTTCTCGCGAAAAGTTACCGCTAAGTTTATCGATCCTAGTCGATGGGCCACGACATTTGACTTTTGTAATACCAAACAATGCTACCGCATCTGAAAAAGATTGCTTCACAATAATGTGTATAACCCAGCGTGACACGGGTCACGGCGCAAACCGATAAGAATCGCCTTTCTGTTTCTATTGGGTTTATTGCCCATTATTGCCGGTTCCAAACCTGGTTTGTGAAGGTTTTTGGGATTACTAAAAATATCGATTGCCGGGTTCTGCCTGTTTCAAATGGGAAAACTTAGCGTTTATTAGCGGTTTCTTCTCCAGCAAAAACACGCTCTATGTCAAAGATAATGAAGTTTTCCTTGTGGTCTTTCAATGTGATGAACGCTTGTTTCTTGGCCATGGTTTCCATTCTTTCAGCGATTTCCAGTATGAATAAATAAATAGGCCTAAATACACAATAAATAGGCTACATAATAAATAAATCTTTAATTTATATTTTATAATCCATGACTAGATTTAACAATACAACATAGAACATAAAAATATATTGCTTTTTTTCTTCTTTTCATCGTGGTTTTCTGAAAAGTATATTAAAGTGAAGAGGGAGGGCGGTTTTCATATTTATATTTTACTAAATTGACCCATAAATATGGCTGTTTTCATTCAAAATTCGTATTGCCAGCCAGCATCTTTCAGCAGCATAAGGAAAACGGTGAGGCGCTCTCTTAAGTCTATGAGGGTTAGATCCCTAGAGTTCTATGAAAACAATTGAAAGTGACTGTTAATTGATTAATACATAATAAGGCCTATCAACCATTGACATTTGAGAATTAGAAACTCAATAATCTATGATGCTGCAAAACTTTTATTTTTTTCGTTGCTGAAATAAGTATAATTAGGAGGATTTTCCTCTAAAATGAGCAAAAACAAGATAGGCCTGTTACCATGACAACAGAGGGTTGCTGAATTGTTTAATACCATAGCTTTACATAACTACTAAATGTCTATCACCTCCCAAACTTTAGGCAAAATCTAAGGGATGGCGTGTCCAAAAGTTTGTCAACCTAGAAAAAAGTCTCTCTTAAGATCTTGCGGATTCACCCAGCACTTATTGTACACGGAAAAGCAACCTAAGAAGACACTACATCGGCAGCGCAATATTATCTGGTTCAACCCGACATCCAGCTAAAGCGTATCCACCAACATCGGCAGATCCTTCTTGAAACTCATCGACATGCACATCCCAAAAGGAATCCAAAACTCCACAAGATATTCAACAGAAACACCGTCAAAGTTAGCTACAGCTGCATGCCCGACCTAGCCAGCATCATCAAATCACATAATACGAAAATCTAATCGAATAGCAACGAAACAGCGCTCAGAGCAACACCAAAAACATGCAATTGCCGCAAGAAAGATGACTGCCTGCTTCAAGGAAATTACTTAACTTCCAGCATCGTCTACAGCGCCGAGATCACATCTACCAACAACAATGTCACCAAGGAATACATCGGACTCACACATGGTCAATGTGTCACAGGCAGTTTGCACAATCCAATGTCTTGGTGCCATGCATGTTATCCCACGTGCTGGCAATACAATTGTCTCATTCTACATATTTACTTGTGGCCAGTTCTCATACATGGTCAGTCATGTTCTCACATGGTCAGCTTATTGCTTATGGATCTATCTATTATCATTGATACAAGCCAATGTGCTGGCCGCTTATTAAAATATTGATAGTTATAGCTGTAATTATTTGGGTTAGTCTTTTTGCAAAACCATTTGTCTTCAATAAGTGCTCCATGTCAGTCAGATTCATGACATCCCTTCACAATCAATGACTTGTGACTCTGCATCCTTGCAATAAACCAACACTATTAGCAACCTTGTGCATCATTGGGTTTCAGGATAGTTGGCCAGCTACCTATATATACAAAATCAAGGCCTATTCCTGTTCCCTGGCTTCAACTTTGTTTCATACGAGGGTCGTTCAATATTAAATAATGAAAGTGATCATGGTATGGGATGCATGAGTGATTCTATTGAGGGATAATGTGATCAATACAAAGTATGAACCTTTGTCTTTCAAACAATACACTTTTGGATTGTTAAATACCTTTGGTTATTTAATGTCATTAACATAAACACAATAGGTTTCAGACACTGACTGAAATCTGTCAATTATTTGGCTGGATATGTAATATGTTGAAAATGGGTTGATTGATACATTTGCGTATATCTCGGCAATGCAAGCATACAAACAGATAACACTCGGCACATAGTTAGAACACACACTTATCTCTGCTTGACACTCTTTTCTAGATCTGAATTCCTTAATATAAACAAGAAGGGACCATCTTAAATGCGCTTTTATTTAGCAAAATCTGCAATAATATACCTTAGGAAACAACAAAAGATAAAGAACTATGGAGGGATTATAATTTAGTAAATTGTTGTGGGGTGTAAAGCAATAATAGTGGGGATTTCAAGAGGAGCTGTTCATAAAATTTCCTCAAACCATTGAAATTATGTGACGATTACTTTAACAATACATATCTAGTAGCTCTAAAGATAGAGAGGTGGTGGCAGCCATCTTTGATTGATACATTCATGTGTATCTTTATTTTGACTATCACAATATTTAAACACATTGATTTAAGCATATTTTATCATTTTTGATTAGAATTTGAAGGCACAGTAAGCGTTTATCTGGTAAATTTCATGATTTTAGCCATTTGTGGCCCTGTTCAACATTATCTGCCGTCTGCGCATGCGCATATTTTCTGCAGGTTCCATGCGAATAAGTTCAGATAATTAGTTAGCTATCAGATGGAATCTCCCAAACTGGTTAATTGCTTGGATTTTTCCTAAATTGCTTGATTTTCCTAAATATTAATGATTCCTGACTGGGCATTTTTCAATGGAAATTGGCTATTTGAAATACTGATATTTGTATACATTTTATTTGATTGCCTCTCCTTACTTTTTCCTCTTTTACTACATATCAAATTACACAGGAGTTAAAGATATTGTCTTTTTTATCATACTTTCGCGAAAAAAATGGGATTTACCTGCTTCGGGTGTCATGTTATGCAATCTTCTTACGACATGTTTTATACAAACAATTCAAATTTCTCGCCAAATAACTGATTTAGCAGTGTCCCAAGTGTACTTACTTTGAGACAATGCTATGACGTCATATACAGTTCACACTTATAAATCCAAAACTGAATTGTTTGAAGGATAAAGGTTCATACTTTATATTGATCACATTATCCCTCAATAGAATCACTCATGCATCCCATACAATGATCACTTTCATTATTTATTGAACGACCCTCGTATGACACTATATTACCACATTTTGGGCCAATTTGGGTGATCGGGTCAGCGTTGGGTCCTTCTCTTAGGCCCCATCACGCTTGATCAACTCCAGTCTGGTCTTTGGGACAATCAGTCTGTCTGTCGCCATTACATTGTCTCAGATGATCTGGACTGGGGGTTGGAGCAGCTACTTCCCCCGTTCCGGCAAATTGGTTTCCTTGTTGTATGCTTGTCACCTGCATTTAGTGGGGGAGAGTCCCTGCTTCGGTTGGATTGGTGTGACCCCCTTGGACTTCACATTAGTGGTCCGTATTGGTGCAGTTCAATAAGTTAAAAGTTTTATTAACTGATTCTGTTTTATTGTGCAAGCCAAGAGGTACACCTAAACCTAACAGAGTATTTAATGGAGCCTTGTGTGTGACCCCCTCTGATAAGTGGGAACTCATAAATAGCGCCCTCGCTTGTTTTGGGTTTACATAGCAACTGTCATCATGGCTGTGTGAAGAGAGGCTCTCTGGGTCTCTTTCCCTCCTACTGCCTCCTTATTGGTATTTGACATTACTCAGCCTCTCTATAGGCTTTCCCAACATTGTTCTAAAAGACAGGATCACAGTAGCACGCCACAGAGATTGGACGCTAGAAGTTGCATCATAATACACCATTGAACTATTCAATTACAAAAACGGGGTTTTATTATGAAAATTGTACCTTTTAGTGCAACATTTGTATGTGACAATCGCCCAAATCATGTTTGTAATGACATGATAGTCCTGATTTTTGAAAAAGGGGTAAACAACTTCAACATTTTTGGCCACACAAATGGCATCATTTCGTCCGGACCAAAAGCCGATTCAACGTGATTCTTTATTTACACTCACCTATGACCTAGCGAGTGACGACACCTTTTTAATATTACGAAGGACCATTCACGTCAGAATTTTACAGTTAAGTATAAGTGAACACTTCGCATATGCGACAATTAATTTTGTAAGGGGACGATGCTGATTAATGTGGATATTTACCTCGCAAGTTACTATTCTGGTGTTACTCGCCAGTTATGCTCTCAGAATTATATCGTTATTTAGTTACGCTACAGTTAGGGCGTAGCTTACCTCCCTATTGAGTTACGCCAGTTTGTTGTACTCGGCCGTATATGTTATAATGTTAACAGTTACACGGGTGATATTTTCATTGCAATTCCATAAACATTTACACGAGCTTTAATCTTTTATATCATAAAATAAAATGCTTAACCGGACCAGTTGCCCCATCCTCCCCTATTTGTCTCAGGGCAAACTAGATTAAAATAAACGCATTATTTCTCATTCACAGGCCAATGAAAAACGGTTTAATAGAGCTATGCTGATGAATATAGGGTTCAAAGAAGCCCTCAGAACTACTCAATGGGACTGTTTCATATTTCATGACGTGGATCACATACCACAGAATTACGCAAACTATTATGGATGTAGTCATATGCCTCGACATTTTATATCCGGTGAAGAAAAATGGAAATGGAAGTAAGTTGTTCATTTTGTGCATGCTGGTTTTTTTCTTCTCATAAAGTGCTCAACAAATGAAAGTCGTACACTTTGTTTCGGTCATTTAAAGTAACTTTCGATTATGTTTTTACCAAACAGGCTAGACAAACATTTGGATGAATCTTTTAGAGCACATTTTGAAACTAAACATAACACCTAGCAACAAAGATAAAACATGATTAGCGCCATTTAAAGAAAATTAGTCACTTTTCAAAGTCTCATTTTCAATACACTCATCAGCAGTATCATCAGATACCTTGACGGAATAAAGCGTATAGAATACATGATGAGACGGATTATAGGCCCTACATACAGTGTTTGGACAGAGATAGATATCTGTGGTTATAGCTATAGGGATCACACCACTAAATAGAGCTCCATAGGGATATGTACAACACACTGATATAAAACTCTGTTTTAGACCACTAAATTGCGAAACTGGACCCCGTAGTCTGATTTTTCTTAAAGATGGTCACATTTCCCCATCCAAAAGTGAAAAAATAGGTAGGTGAACCTGCTCGATTTTCCAAAATATGCCCGTGGAGTTGACCACCTCTCTGACGAGCTTGAAAATGTCGCTGTAATCGCCAATGTTTCCAGTAAAAAGCACACATTTGAAAGATCTCTCAAAATTTACCTAGATGATATTCACAGTTTATAGTCAGGGTTCATGTTGGTGATGTCCCATTAATCATAATTAATAAAAAAAATCATAGGCATGTACGCAATAATATTACTGTCAAGTCTTTTTAATTGAGGATTTTGTGATGCATACTTTCTGATTTTAGTTTTAAACACCGTCCTTAAGGGTAGGGGATACCCCCATTTAGTGTAGTGCACCCTATACCGCTAATGTGTGCTGACCTTTGACCTAATGAAACTAATAGATGATTAACCTGTGGATATGGCAAACTTTTCTTGTTATGGCTCGAGGTATCCATCTAAACAAGTTGAGATCATTTTCATTAAAATCGGATCATTTTGAAAATTTTACCCCTGTATAAATAATTTGAGGCAACATTTGACCTTTGACCTATTTTACCCTAAATCTTGGAAACTAAGCATCTGGCGGAAATACAACCATTGACATTTTTGCTCCTCATGATCTCAGGATTTTTTGACACCCATATGACCTTTGACCTTCGA
The DNA here is from genome assembly GCA_035610835.1 of Ophiura sarsii. Taxonomy (NCBI): domain Eukaryota; kingdom Metazoa; phylum Echinodermata; class Ophiuroidea; order Amphilepidida; family Ophiuridae; genus Ophiura; species Ophiura sarsii. The sequence goes on along the minus strand of CM069455.1, from coordinate 60,122,686 downwards.
TGGCGGCCTTCCATACAGGATGCGTCACGGCAGCAATACCACATATTTGATGGGGGGGGGGGGGGGGGGCGGTGTCACCAGTAATATAGATGGAATAGCATTGTGTGGCATGTTAAATAGGCTGGTTTTGAATTCATATTCAATAAGTAGAACGAGAACAAGTTATAAACTGCTCACACATTTCAATGGTCGTGGGTCCAGTTTCAAAGGTGACACTCATCCCTATTGAAAAGCACGAATCTGATCATTCTAAACAGTAAAGCAAACTTGTTTCTATAGGATGATTGTCACTTTTGAAACTGGACCCACGACCATTGAAATGATAATAACTCCGCTCCGCAACATCGTATCTCATCGATCGAGGTGTCAAAATACGCAGAACAAAATTATGCACTTGGTTATTTGCTTCGATTTATGCATACCCTTTCGAGCCGTTATATATTGGATCATTTCTAAGTGTTTCGATACTTTTTGTGAGCAGTTTATATAAAATGTATTACAATTTATATATCACAGTATTTAGTTCATGAACATGACAAACTAATAAAATAGCATACTAAAATACACAATTAGTTGAATATCAAGAATAATTGGACATGCAATTTGATACAAGTATAGTATGATGATTGTTGTTAACAAACCAAACTGATCCAAATAGATAACACTGATGATACTATAAATAACCCAACTGTATACTCTTTGTTATCGATACCTTTTTGAATGTTATTTCGCGAACGCGTTAAAGGAGGGGTCCTGCAAGCACAACATTGTGCTTTATTTGTTAAAAAACCCAATCAAACCTGCCATCTCTCAACATGCAATTTTTAAAATTCGCGGCAATCGAAAGTCAGTCGCGGTGTCGATGCAATCATAGTTTCTGTTTTAGCACTATTTTAGCACCATAAACATGACGTCATCGACACCTGGACTTTCGATCGCCGCGAATTTTAAGTAATGCATGTTGAGAGACGGCAGTTTTTATTCGTTTTTGGGATAATTATGATGTTTTGTTCTATATGATAACGCAATTTGGGCTCGATAATTATGTTTTTAACAAATTATGTTCAATGTTGTGGTTGCGGGACCCCTCCTTTAAAGTATACTTTATCCAGTTGTTCGCTAATAAATCAACTCACGGATACCGTTATGGATGGGTTATGTTTTGGAATGAGTCCCAATTTCAGAATGGACTACGCACGAGCAGAAACAAATAAACATTCGTCATTAAAAATTCGACATACGGCAGCAATAATGTTGGCGAGTTCATTTGTGTTTTTCATAATGGGGTGTGTGTACGGGGTGTCAGTGTAGGGCTAAAGCTATAGCACGATCGCCATGTACAACTCGGAATTATTTCCATGGCATGTTGCGGGGTAGGTTGGGGGGGGGGGGGGGGGTGATGTTGCTTATGTCTTGTGGGGGTTTAATCCCCTTTGAATATGCTGGTTACCATGGTAACGGTCCATCATTTATGTCGGAGAGCCGACACGCGATGCCTGACCATTTTGGATTGAGCGCTAGAGTTTGAAGCTTAGGTCCCCGTCCTCTTTGCGGGTGTATTTTGGCATGACTCCGCCAACCAGTGCTGGACCTGTCCAAACTGGAGGGGGTACCCACTGGTGCTTTGCATATAAGCACATACAGGGTGTCCAAAAAAAGTATGTATCAATTTTACTCTGCCTTGTCCGTATTAAATCCATTTTAAACAAGGGTATGTTCACCCCCGGAAAATTACATACCATACTTTTCAATATTAAAATAAGGCGGTGAACATTTTTGAGTGATATTTAAGGAACAGAATTATAAATGCAATTAACCCCTGAAAACGTTGATACGGTTGTGTACATGTATATTCACCTTGAAGATTATAGGTTCGAGTCTATTTCTACACGTAATCTCTATGGCTCAAGCTGAAACCGGGGTGTATTTGACCATTTTGGATTGAGCGATAGAGTTTGAAGCTTAGGTCCCCGTCCTCTTTACGGGTGTATTTTGGCATAACTCCGCCAACCAATGTTGGAGCTTTTCTAAACGGGGGGGTTGGGGGGGGGGGGGGGGTTGCCCACTGGTGCTTTGCACGCCCATATGAGCAGCCACATCGGGGTGTCTTAAAAAGTATGCATAAGTTTTACTCTGCCTTGTCCGTATTAAAACCATTTTAAACAATATTTTTACAAACTCAGCGGAGAACAAATAGGGGATGTTCACCCCGGAAAAATACAGGCCATGCTTTTCAATATTTAAATTGGCGGTCAACATATTTGAGTGATATTTAAGGAACATATTTGTAAATGCAATTGACCTCTGAAAACGTTAATAAGGCTATCTCCGGGACTTAACCATCCCTGTGTCGATTATCTATGGTTCCAATCAACCTCCACGACTTAGTATTGAAGAAGACATGCATGGATGGAGTACAATGGGACAATACGTTGATTACAATTCACTGCTTTTCAATTCTGCTACTTATGTTTTTTTGTTAAGTTGTGTTTTTTGTGAATGGTTGGCCATTGTTGGTTGCAGATGACAATTCCTGATTCGAATTTTACTTCAAATTTTTTACAGTGTTTTATTTTTAGCTTGAATGAATAAAGGAATCTGCATATCTTTGCCATTCATGTTAGGGACCGTTCATTATTTATGGGGGAGGCGGTGGGTAAACTATTCGCCAAGAATAGGTATGGCTCAAACGCGCAATGTCGCGTTTCGTATCAATGAGGACAACATGCAAACAGTCAAAACTTTATTGACTGGCCATGGCTTGCGTGTCCAGTTTGCGTATTTTTTTTTTCCTTTTAAAAAAAATAAACCCAAAAAATTATAACCCCCCCCCCCCAAAAAAAAAAAACCCCACAAAGATAGATTCCTTGTTCATTCATCATAAAAATAAAACACTGTCAAGAATTTGAAAATTATGACCTTTCCAAAAGAAGAAGTCTTGAAGTGAGATTCGAACCAGGACTGGACAGTAGGTATTGTCATCTGGAACCTGCGATCACAATTTCCCTAGCCCAAACTGTCGGCTTAACCAATTGATGGGTCGGTATAAATGGACGTCCCTCTATCTTATTGGAAATAAATTGATTTAATAACCATTCATTCATTCATTCATTCATTCATTCATTCATTCATTCATTCATTGTGAGACCAGGATTATAGTGGTTTGCATAGTTACTTTCATTTTGTTGCTTAACTTGATCTACCAACCTAATATGCATCATCATAATTTGCCCTTATATCATGATGAAGGAAACGTTCAAGATTACTGTGTGAAACATTTAAAATAAGCCAATGAATACATTTTGCTGTGGTTAATATGTGTTTTAGCTTATAAAAAGGTTGGACTATTAAGATCATTACTTTATACAATCAAATTAATTATGCGCTTGTTTTTTGAAAAATAACAATAAAGCTAGTATAATTGAGTAATAATTTTACATTAAAGTTTGCATTAATTTCTATATCACTTGGATTTCAAAAGAAATTGCAAAGGGTGTAGTTGAGAATTGATCCACCAACCTCGTGATACTGAAGTTGACGCTTTACCGGGCGCTTTACCAATTGAGCAATTTGTCAGTCCATGAAATTATTTAGATAGTAATACAACTTTATAGTATTGAATATCGAATACACTAAACTCATTCATGCTAATTTCTCTAGATCAAAAGAGGGCGCTCATACCTTTTTATCTATTTTCAGCTTACTAACTATTAGTCAATGTGGGCTTATAGATTAAGTTTAACGGTAGTCAATATTGTGTTCGGTTTCAAAATGCAGAAACTTTACCAAAATAGTCATATCTGGTAAACTGTTCCATGAAATGTCATGATTGCTTTTGCGGATGATTGTGATAAAATGGATTTATTGCCCCACGCATACATTGGTTGCCTTCATATTCTGATAACAAATATTTTCAACAATTAATTTACTTTGAGTACACTTTTTGTTTTCTCACCCTGTATATTGCATCACATTCACAAACTGATATGTTTTAAACTGCTAAACTATTACTTTTAATTTTAGGTATAAGACCCACCTCTCTGTGAGAGGTTTGAATCTGTATCACCCTCCAAAAATGACCGCCACATGGTTAAAGTGGAATACAAATGACCTAACACAGTTGTTTGGCATTGTAAATGACCTTAATTATGTAATACCCTTACCCCCAAATCATGGGACATCATTAACAATATTTATATGACAAAAGCTAAGGCTATAGATCAGTGGTCTCAACCTTTTTGGCCCACGACCCCTTTTGACATTCTTGGTCAGTACCGTGACCCCCCCCCCCCCCCCCAAAAACAAAACAAAAAAAACACAAACAAAAACAAAAATGAAAAAAAAGCAATCTGATTTATTCTGAAACTGCTTAGTAATATGATGCGAGCATAGCGAGCCGGAAATTTAGCATTTTTGAAAGTTTCTTTTAGGGGTTTCTAAGCCTTTTTAGAGCGAAATATTAAAATGGTTCCCCAAAAAGCTATATTTATGACCCCTTCATGACCCCCTGGAAAACCCCAAACGACCCTCATGGGGGTCACGACCCCCATGTTGAGAACCCCTGCTATAGATCCACTTAGTTTGAGTATTTTAAAATGTCCAAGATTGCCGACAAAGGGTTATATTAACTGGAAGTGGTATATGCAACTCCCCTATCTTAGTTGGTATAGATACTAAATATAGTTGAACAGTCTGCCCCACCGCAACAAAAGGAAGTAACTCCATTTTGATGCTTTTGAGATATAAGGCAAAAACTGAATTATCCTTGATTCATCTGTGAAACCTTTAATTATTTGGATTAAACATGTGTTTTGATAATTGAACAACACATACCTAATCAACACATGCCAATGTGTTGAGTTTGTAAACAATAAAATGAGAAAACTCAATATGTGTTAACACTCCGGGCACATAATATATCTTAAAAGGACAGGAACACACGGGTCTAATCTTGATGTATAGGTTTTCCCAGTCGATTTAAAACTTACTTCATTTTATTTAGTATTTCAATTCACGTTAAATTGGTTGAACGGATTTAGTATAATGTCAATTTCCATATAAAGGCATTCAATTAAATAATATCAGCATTCAATTAAGTAATATCAGCATTCAATCACACTATCCATTCAAGTCAGTTGACAATAGAAGCATTCAATATAGTATATCCATCACGCTATTCGATATAACTGCAAACTAATTCATGGAGGATTAGTGCAGCTGTCATATCGTGAATTCAATTACATTTCTGTGCAAACAATTACCATATTATTGCATTCTATTTAGTAACATGTTGAACAATCAAATTCCAAAAATATGTGTAACTCTTTGGCGAAGGTATCATCAAGCCATAGATTGTATTCAAGGTTCTGTTCTATAATCTACCTTCAATAAACCTATAAGCTACACGTATTCAAAAACTACTCAGCAAGCCTCCTATATCTAACTGAATATCACGCAATGGCAGCCGCTAATCCGCCTCCACCTCCTTCGCCTCCACCTCCTCACCTCCCCGTGCTATACAGGGGAGGGGGGGGGGCTCGACAGCCCCCTTCTACCAAAAAAAAAGGGGGAAAAAAGGGGAAAAAGAGGAAAAAAGGGAAAGAGAAAGGAAGAAGAGGGGACAAAAAGTTCGAAAATTCACAAAAATCCAATTATGAGGGGGCACATCCCCTCAGACCCTCCTGTTTGAGCTTTTAAACCATCTATACTTAAATCAATAATATATCAGTATAAATATTCGTGCATTGATAAAAAAAACAAAATATTTATTGGAAATAAAGAGGTAACTTTTCGATGAAATGTTGGTCAAAAGTATACACCAGATCGCACATGAGTTCGAAAATTGAAAACAAAATCAACTTCTCAGGGGGGCACTTCCCCCCTTAACCCCCCCCCCCCTGTTCGACCTTTTAAATCATCTATACTTAATTTCGTACATTGATAAAAAAAACCAAAATATTTAGTGGAAATGAAGAGGTGGCTTTTCGATAACATTTTGGTCAAAAGTATACACCAGATTGCACCAAATGAGTTCGTAAATTGAACATTTTTCTACTTCTCAGGGGGAACATCTCCCCTCAGACACCCCTGTCCGAGCATAGCATTTATATATATTTATATATCATAATGAATAGGCATTTATTTATACATTTTTCTTGTATAAATATTCGTTCATTTATTCATATCAATAATTATATGAAATAAACATCGCATGTAATCAGAATATCTGTAAATGGAGGATAAAGGGAACACTCCAACGGATTTCTCAACTTATGTCCAAACAAGAACATGAAGGTAATGCATAATGACCCAATCACAGACATTACGCCATGTTTGAAACCGTTATCCCCTCATTCCTAAAAATATTAAAAGATATATGCACATCGCCACTGAGTCTGCTTACTTAATTTAAATGGAATTAAAAAAGTGTTAAATTGTATACTCATAAATGAAAATGAAAATACGATTATGATCACTGACCATTGTGCACAAATATGCAATTGAATTTGAATACAGATTTTACATATCATATGATTAAATAAGTAAATTGAATGCAGTGAATTTGAATACTTGAAAATGAAATGAAATACTTCGAAATGAAATTGAATACATCGAAATGTAATTGAATGCTGATATATGGAAATAGAAATTAGCTTTTGGATAAGATTTTCAAATTGGCCGGGAAAACCTATATTATGAAAGCTGAGTCAATAAGCTTTCATTTGCATTTTATTGCGTTCTAATCCTTGGTCCAATCCTCTCAGTATGAAAGTAAAGCTTTTAAAATGCACGAAGCAAGAAGCAACATGATTAAGTCACACACACACATCAGTTAATCTCTTCTTTGTTCTTTTCAACGCATTCTTTTGATTCTTTTCAAGCTTAAATTGATTTATGGTTAATTTCAGTGCAATACTAGTTTTATTTCAGTGCAATATTAGTTAATTTATTTAATTGGATGGACCATTTCAACAAAGAACATGAAATGTTTCAATTTCAATTTTAAAGACTGCTTTACTGACAGCTACCCATTGCACATGGAAAAAGAGTATAGAACTTGAACTCATGACAAAATACCTATATAATTTATGTGGAATATATTTATTTATGTTATGCAAAGCTGAAAGAAGTTCGTGATCACCAACACAATGCATCATAATACTACCAATACTAAGCTTTGGTAATTTCACACGTTGATCTTATATCTAAAACCAATTAGCCTAGCAGTTTAGAACATATTATTTGTGATGCAATAATACACTCTTATCATTGCTTATAGACTAAAAATGTTTATATTTACAACGGCCATTTTCATGGGTTGTGCAATATTGTGTGACAATTCAGTCTGATTCGGACCTTCCATCCATTTCGGACGCATGATCTCTTTGTGTGCGTTCGTCCGATGTGTCTGGGGAGTCCGAACCACACATTGCAGTGCTGGTAACTGCTTTCTTGCTCATTGTCATGTGCTTTTTCATTATCTTTTTAATGGTTTTAGTCTGCATTCTTATCATGTATTTTTGGTATTTTGTGATATTGTTCATGTAAAGCGCTTTGTGTTATTTGTAAGGCGCTATATAAACACGATATTATTATTATTATTATTATATTATTATATTATTATTAAAGTATGTTATTACAAAGCAAAAATACTGGATATATGTTTCTAGTGGTCACATTGTTAAAACTATCCTTTTATCATGAATGAAATTCGCAAAGTGCTTGATGATGATACTGCTGCTCTACACTTGTTCACGCCTCATGTTAGTCGCATCACGTCTTGACAATGGTAATGCTTTATTATATGGGATCACTGAACGACAACTCAATAAACTGCAACGAGATCAGAATGCTGCTGCACGAATGCTCACAAGAACTAGAAAATTTGATCACATTTCACCTGTTTTGCAGCGTCTCCATTGGTTACCTATTCGGCATCCATTTCAAACTTCTTCTCCTTACCTAGAAAGCCCTATACATGACATGGCACCTTCTTATATGAGCGATCTTCTCAATCCACACATTCCATCACGTCACCTCAGATCTTCGGATAAACAGTTTCTCTCAGTTCCTCGGACATATTCTTCATATGCCTGTGCACCTAAACTGTGGAACTCACTTCCTTCAGATCTTCGATTTTGTGATTCACTTGATGGTTTCAAAATGACTTTAAAAACTCATCTGTTTAAGATTGCTTATGATTTGACTGATTGACTTCTATGTAACTGTTTTATATTTTAACTGTTTGTTTTTATTTGTTTTGATGTTTATTATTATTATTATCTTGCTAACAGGTACATTAGGGGGAACGAGGTTTTTGTTATTCACTCATTATTACGTTAGGGCGAAAATAATGTTTCCCCTAAACGTAATTTCTTTCATAAACAATAATGCGCTTTATTCCGTTATAAATAACAAAGGAAATTACTATTCATGAGCGAATTAATTATGCAAATTTATTCAAATATTATTATTATTATTATTATTATCATACATTATGGTTGATATTATCCCATTTTATGGAATATGACCAATGTTGCAGCCAATGTTGAGGCCCATTTTGCATCCTATTGTTAAACTATATTTTCATCATACATGTTGGTTGATGTATTTTATTTACCATTTTGGTGGCCATTTTGGGGGCCATTTTCGCGGCCATTTAGGTATGTTAACGAAGCAAGCGTATGAGTGTCTAGTTGTCTATGAGTGTCTAGTTGTCTAATACATACATCCCATTATTAAACCTATTATACTTTCATCATACATTTTGATTTAAATTTGACATTTGGAGGCCATTTTGGACGCCATTGAATAATAATGATAATAATAATAATATTTATTTCTTATATAGCGCAATTACATCAAAAAGAACCCAAGGCGCTTTACAAAGATACATTAAAAGCGTAAAGCACACGTCACGGTAGCAATATATAAATATACAATATTAAAATTCCGATAACAACAAGATAAAATACTGTATGAATATTGCACAGTTAAGTCTTAATAAGAAGAGCAAACACAGACAATGGGGATAACTGTGAAATATACATAAGTAAAAATGGGAATAGTTAATAACACTTTAGCATTCCAAAATGATTGTTGGTAAAATCCTGAATAGGTTTGGGGAAGTCCTAGGGTGTACGATATCCTCCCGAAAATACCCGAATATAATATCATTGATGCTCAGGATGGTAAACTAATGAAATTTGGACAGCGATGGGTACAAATAGTTTCTTCTTTTTTTCTTTTTTTTGTATACAGTACTTTCTGTAACCCTTGTATTCTGATTTTATACAGATTACCTTATAGCAAATTATTTGGTGGAGTAACAGGATTTACACGTCGACAAATGGAAATTGTTAACGGATTTGCAAATGTCTACTGGGGCTGGGGAGCCGAGGATGACGACATGTTTAATCGCGTTGACTACCATGGCTACTTCAAGACCAGACAAGAAGGACCAACTGCGTTTTATAATACTATTACAAAATACCATGTACACGGGCCCAAGAACAATAAGGGGTATGCCATATGATAAAGGAAAAAAATATAAGTGTCATTTAGCATGTTAATATAATAAGATGCGATGAAGCCAACTCATTGTATCCGTAGAATAGCTTAAACCATTTCAAATAGCTGTCGGGAAAATGCGGGAACAAATTGGAAGTCTTTACATTGTATTTCGGTTTCCTTTGTATTTACCACGCACGTAATGACAGTTCGGAAACAACGAAAATTCATCTAAAGTTTTCGGAAAATCAATTTGAATTTGAAATGGTCTATATAAATTTGTGATCGAACCGTAGGCCTATGTCTATGTAAGTATTTTGCACAATAGAAGAGAAAAAACAGGTTTTTCGATCGAAAAAACCAAGTTTATTGAATCTATTGTCAATGTTTTTCGAAAACCATGTTTCTCGACCGATCAACCAGGTTTTTGCGATAATATAAACCTGGTTTTTCGATTCGATTGTCATAGTTTTTGATAAACCTGCTTTGTTGGTCGAGAAAAAAAAAAATCGACGATAAAGAAATAAATTGAACCTACAAGATTTGTCAGACCAAAGAAATGCAATTTCACACTATATGATGCCATGATTGAGCCACATTTCAGCTTGAAAAAAATGTGCTTTCTTGATTGTTTTAAGTGAAGAAAACGCGCGGAGCGTGCGAAATTTTTCGACTTAACACTTATTTTTGGCACGATTAAGGTACATTTTGGCTCTAAACAAGGATGTTCAAAAATATTGCATTTTGGGAACACATGAAAAAAATTCATCTATGTACGTTTGACCATCATAATTCCATGATTCCTCTTGTAAAATGAACCGACAGTTCCAATCTCAACTAATCTGTGTCGATCACCCCTCTTGTTACGACACTGGGGATGTCCCCCCCCCCCTCAGAATTAAGAACATTTTGAAAATATGCAATAAAAATGGGGCAATTTGGTGCATACTTTTAACCAAATTTGTGACGAATATGTGTTCAAAATAATCAAATGAGCTAGATGTGTATAATGGGCGAATTAATGGGCTAAAAATACGACACACCAGTGGCGTAGCTAGGTTGTTCATATTGGGGGATGAGCAATAAATGAAAGTAAACAAATATTGTTTAAAATAGAAATGCGGGCGTAGCGGGCGAAAATTTTGACTTTACGTTTATCTTTTGCTATGATTGAGGTACATTTTGGTTCTAAACAACCTTGTACCCAAATATATTGCATTTTGGGGACGCATGAGCTGAAATAATGAATTGCGTACTAACCAATTTTTGAAACTCAAAAGTACACTGCGTTCACGTTGCTATCATACATGATGAAAGAGCCCGTAAGCCCCTTGCTATTGTAAGTTTGTAACAGCTCGTAGGATATCATCAACTAGTTGTAGATCTGTCACCTGAGGCCTTATACGTACGTGCGATCTCATGATATGAATATCACCATTAAGGGCCGGGCATCATCGAAATCTACCATCTTCCATTATCATGATCCTAATTCACTATTATCTTCACTCATCATCAACCATCATCATCACTCATTATCATCATCATAATAAGACGCTTTTCCACCTCAGGGTTATGGGGGGGGGGGGGGGGGGGGGGGCTATATGGCGCCCCTTGTGCTTGCAATTCGCTGTAAGAAGATATATAAACACATCACAAAAAGAAACTAACCACTTTTTTCGAGACACCCTGTGTTATATTTCTAGGAACCTAAATAAATCCAAAATATGGAAAAGAACCGAAATTTTCTTCCGCACATTTTAAAACCTCATTTTTTACAATAGCACCAACATTGATGAAGCAGTCTCCATTTGAATACAAAATGATGCAGTTTCCATTGTTGCACTTAACCCTATACCCATGAAATAAAGAATAAGTTCACATACGCATAAGGATGATAAGCAAGGTTTGTTTTGCTCGTAGGCTTTGTTTAATCAAAAGAACCGGAATATTCTCCCGCACATTTTGACACCTCATTTGTCACAATAGCACAATTATCATGATTATGGATGAAGCAGTCTCCATTTGAATACAAAATGATGCAGTTTCCATCCTTATCATTTGCGTAACTCATTCTTTATTCAATGGGTATTATAGGGTTAAGTGCAACAATGGAAACTGCATCAGTTTGTATTCAAATGAAGACTGCTTCGTCAATATTGGTGCTATTGTAACAAATGAGGTTTCAAAATGTGCAAAAGAAAATTTCGGTTTTTGTCCATATTTTGAATTTATTCAGGCTCCTAGAAATAAAACATCTAGGAACAAGTGGTTATTTTTTGTGTGCGGAGTTTATATACAATCGTTTATTATCTTGAAAATGTCGATCAACAGTGCCTGTGTGTATTTATGGGAGGAACCTGACTATTCCATTCAAGTTTGGCGTGCATGTAATGGAATGTGAAACACCCACAAATACTCGTCACTGCTTCATTTATCATATACCGATGTTATAAACCGTCTCTGGTAGGAAATAGGCTTATAAAATATAAAAAGAAAAAAGAAAAAAGAAAAAAAAAAGAAACGAAAAGAAGAACAAACAAGCGTATCAAACTGCTTTTAAATGTCTCTAGAATTTGTATAGTATATGTATCATAAATGCAAAAGAGTGTCAATGCATCCTGAAATGAGAGCGGGTTTTCTTTCATAACTTTTAACTTTATTATGATCGATAATCGGTACTCTCTTTTGTCTTCCTCCAGCAATTGTCTTCTAAAACATTACAAAGAAAGGTTGCTTTCTGATGGGCTAAGTAATCTTCAATATCCAACGCCTATAGTAACTGTATTACCTTTGTATGTAAACATATCAACGGACATTCAACTTTTAGAATGGAACACAACATGGCATTCATGCTAAGTGCTATATATCGCGTGCCTGGGATTGTCGGAAGCACCCTTCTACACATTTCCTAGTTTCTAGGAACGTCTCACCATCTCGAGATTTAATTCATCGACCGACAAAGAATGGTGTCTGTTTTCGCTGCAAAAAGATGGTAAACTATCTGTCAGAGGAAGCTCGTAGTGCTTAATCTTATAAGCCTAGCATGTCAACATTAAAGAAACGAAGGGCCTGAAAGCTTCATGCCTTACATACATACGGCCACATTTTGTAAAGGATAATCGACGAGGATCACACCCAAGGAACTCTAGAAGTGGCAAAATCAGACGCGAATCGTTATTGTGACATTCCCCACTAATTCAAAATACAACGCAAGCCCTAGGGCATGAGACTGCGCTGCGTCATGCCATGCGTTTTGCGTTAGTGGGTGGGGATACGCCGGATTGCAAATATTCAGCAATGCAACCGTTTAGATGAAAACGAGCTTAAGCGGAAATAATTTTACCTGTTTGATTGGTGGATATCTCAAGAATGCCTCTTGTAATTTTTGTTACTTTTGATCGATGCCCTGAATTGTTGTGATTTTTTTTGCTGTGGTAAGTTTTGACGTTACCTACCAATACATGTTTTGTTAAATCTCACTTTCGGGGAAGAATTCGCCTGAGGTAGTGTACTTTGTGCTGTAAGGATACCTAAATATGTTAAATACTTAAATGCATTGTCCACATTCAAGTCGATTTTTTGATAAAGCTGTTAGAAATTTTAAAAGCGGAAACGATCGGTTTGGTAAAAAAATGCATTACCTCCGAATACCTATTTAAAACACTGCCATTTTAATATAAACACAGATTAGTGAATGATATCTGTAGAATAAGCGAAGTGTTATACAATGTACATGTGTGCCAAGTTTTATCATTTTGAAGGCAACATTTTTTGAAATATCAGCAATAAAAGGCTGTATTCGTAGGCAAATTTGAAATATGAACTTTTACTTTCAAATACAAATAACGAGACCGTGGTTATTCCCTCTGTTGTTACATACTTGTATCGACTGAAATAAAGTAGAAATGTTCGCTGCGTTCGGCAAGCCACAGAGAAGTTTTGCATCAATCTTTCAGCTTTTGTAAGTAACTTTTCACAATAGTCTGTAGTTTGTGTACAAGTGCATCAATAATTTGTTGTTGTCTTAAAAGTTGATTGAATAATAGCCTCCCTATGTCTCAATCTTGTTACTCCTATTAGTGTAGTTGTTTATGTTATTCACGCAAAGACATCCTCTGACAGTTGATTTAAATCGCAATAGGGGTGATTAATGTTTATATAAATAATCAGTAACAGCTTCTCGTGCATTGACTTCATGTTGTATTCGGAGGTAACATGTATATGTAGGTAACATTCAATAATATACACGGTGCATATTGGCCCTAAATGATTTTATTTTACATACAAGCAGTGCGCAATCATACAATCTGACTGGATATATTATTATATTTATATTTGGAGGGAAAAAATTAATATTCCCTTATTAAATGAAAATAGGAGGTGTTAATTTAAATAAAATGCATGGTGTAATCACACTGGTTTTGCCGAGAACATATTTTTTTGTTGGAGTTAGAGTGAATGAATGTTATTAATATCCATACACGTTGATTGTCTTGAAATGGGTACATTTAGTCATAATATCCATGAAATTTCGGCTTCATAATCAATTTTCTCATATTCCATTTTGTATTCGTAGGTAACCTATATATTAGTAATTTAATGAGCATGGTACAATTCCTGTATTGTTTTTCGCTTTTATTCGCACCTTATATTATGTAAATATTTAGCAGGAATGTATAAGACGGGAATAATATCGTTTGGTGCGTAATATTGTTTTAAACCAGCTTGTCGATATGATGTATACGTAGTTAACCAACTTCCTCTGGAATTGCAGAGAAGTGACTACTGAGGTACATAATATTGGCCATTATTGTAGTTGTATTTGAAAATGGAATTCATGTGTCACAAATATATAATAACTTGCTTCATTTTTGCTCGGGCAGGTTGTGTAATGTCACCGAAACGTATTTTAAGTGAACAAGAAATTCAGTAAAACATTTTCCTTTTTTTTTAAAGGTGGGAGGTAATCAAGGGTAGGCCTAACTGATTTCAGTCTCAAATCAAGAATTGTTCATGAATAATGCTTCCGACATCCATTAATTAGTGTAATTGAACTAAGCAGTGGTTGATTTAAAAGAAAATCACAATGAAAGGCACATACCTGACAATATCTCTGTCGTGGCAAATCAAACTGTTTGCTAAAAGAAAACCGCTTGCTTTTTAATTAATGATGGCTCGAGGAAATGTTCAATATAGTTGATTCGATCCAATACTTTGGATTCACACGGAAACTGAAACGTTCATTCTTAACATTCTAAAATGTCCTATAATAAACAAAGAGTAATTCTGTTCTACTAGATATTCATTCTCGTGACAAGAGAGAGATGAAGAACTAACTACACAAAGAATACAACAAGATACACTAAACTTGTTAAGTAGAGATTACAAGGCTGAATGATCAGAGGTATCTTACTTAAAATGTTTCTATATGCTTAATATTTCATTATGTTAAGTTTTATTGATGAACATGCTTTTTACCAAATGAAATGAGTACGAATATTATACTAGCGAGTTAATTGATTGTTTAACTATACCTTTACCAAATTTTAACCCAGTACGATATGTATGTTTTCATCATCTTGCCTTGTATCATATGTTAAATATTACACACTTCTGACTGTTTTGTAGAAGTTAAACGCACATTCTTAATAATTGAAAGTCAAGCAAGAAAGACACTTACAAAATTGGATGATCAGATACGTTAACATAATAAAACATTTTCTGCCGTAATTATCATGTGTAAATTAATTTTAATCAACATTCTGGCTACAAGTGTGTTAAGCCGACGGTAATGACTATTTTGTGAACGACGTGACGGTTCCAAATTCTGACAGCCAGCGGGGCGTGCCGGGGTATGAAATACACTCCGGACGACTGAAGTGCTATCGTGTAGCCTGCCTGGAAAATTTCACAAGAGAGAACAACACCACAAAAAAACATTTGTCACTTTACCAAATGTATGGTGTGAATACGTACATGCCGAAAGTCCTAAACTACAAAAGGGGAGACATAAAGATTGACGCCAATATTGACCGAGTAGACAAACCAGGGTTTCTACGGGAGCTACCATTAAAGATCGACACCGGGAAACCATCAAAGACTTTTACTGGGAGAAGATAACTGTCAGCAAATTATATGAATGCTAAGACTATTTTATAGAGACTCTAAATAACTATATGGTTAAGGACAACTCTGTACATCCTAAAAAACCGGATAAACTGGTAAAGGTATAAAACGATGACATCTATAAAGAGGTACGTAACAAATAACGTTAAAATATCCAAGACCTCAATATAAATGAATACCAGCCATCTACATATCCTTTAGAGAATTAGTCGACATTTGGCAATCATATATAACTTAATAATAACAGGATCCCATATCAAAGTCTGCAGTGGAAAATATTATTTATTATAATTATATAAAATTGCTGCCGTTGTCAGAGCAGGAACGTTTTATTTGAGAAAGAATAATCACATGAGGAAATAAATTATTGTTATCAATTATATTATAACGTAAAAGAACTGTTGTCAGACAATATTTATTGGATGCCTCTATTGATGTTGGATAGCCACTAGATAAACGTGTCGCTTGTTAAATATGCCCAGGTATGCTTGACAATTAACCAAATTAGATGATCAATAATACTAACAGTATAGGCCTTGTGAGTTTATTGATGTTTAGGATGTTTTCTTTTATATCTTAGAAATAGGAACATAGTTTTATATAATTTAAATGTTTATTTGGTTAATCTTGCTTTTTATTCAAATGTTGAGTATTACGCAATTCTGATTGTTTTGTAAATGCAGTGCTGAGCGCACATTCTTATATTATAAACTTTTAACGTCAAGCAAGACACCTTTTTATTTTGCTGTACGACATTCACCCTCACACGCAATTCAGGGCATAAAAACTACGTCGAGTACAATTTTGCCTCTTAAACATATGTAAAATCAAAGAATCCAACCGTTCTTAGTCAACGAAGTTAAAGTTGAGAACAAATATGTTACCTACGAATACTTTGATTATTGCAATATTTTTTTAACATGTTTTTCTCTTATAGGAATGCTTAAAATTGTTGCCTGATATTTTGTTCTTAATAAACCTATTCAAAATCACAACTGAGAGTTAGATATTGTATATTTTTTCAACATTGAATTAATATTCTAATATCTATTTAAAGTAAACTATTGGGGAATATGTCCATAATATTAGAATTTAAACATGTTTTAACATGTTTATTTAAAAACAAATATTGTTAACAACCCTGCATGATCATTTCACCCCCAAAATGCAGCATAAATTAAGTACAACATTAATTTATTACAGTTTTACTTCTCTTATAACTACGTATACATTAACTGTTACCTACGAATACTAAATGTCCACATTCCTCTATGTACTTAAGTTTCTGGCGCATGCTCAAAATTCTAAATTTTCCAGAAAGGGTCATTCCCCCTCTTTGAGGTACATGAAAACAAATGTTCATTAAAATCATCTTGGTGAAAGTATACAAAGTGACTCAACCTCATGTTTCAAAGTATTGAGAGCCTGAAAATGCTACCTAACTGTGTGAAGCGGTGGAGCCAAACTTAAAGCCTTCCAGGCTTAATGGCTTCTCCGCACACTTTCCAACATCACCTCTCTAGACCACTCTCATCGCCTGATATTTTATATATATTATTAGCTTATCCTTTGTATCATTCTTTTCACTATATATCGTCTAGATTGATCTCTTTCATGATATTATACCATTCCTGAATATAAATCTGTTTTCTTGATGTTATATTTTGTTATATTGTTATATTTGTATGTTGTTGGACTGTGTAAATAAATCTTATGAATGAATGAATGAATGAATGAATGAATGAATGAAAAAAAAAAAAATCTAAAATGTAAAAAAAGATGAGTACCTGTACAAATATCTCCACTTTCTATCAGCATTAGCATCTTCTGAATACAATACAATCACAAATTTGAATGCAATATGTAAATAGGTGGAATGATCATCACTTAATCAAAATATGGTACTTGTATTTTTGTAGGTAACATTGAGAAGTGTACCTTCAACTTCATCATTCCGCCACGTGGTCAATTGGAGAGATTAGTGATGGCACTTTTTTCCATACAAGCTTGATATGTTGACTTTGAGTGGGGAAAAGGAAAAAGAGATCGAAGCATTTTGAAACTGGACCCTAAAAATCTAGCCGTGTACACTTTTCGTTGGATTCGACCATATGTGGGACTGCAGTGAGGGACAAACAACTATATTCATCGTCATAAAGCTACATGGATAACATTGAGGAACAAACAACTGGATTTGATACCTGCATGTACTTTTCTAACAGTAGCCTATACTTCCTTTTAACATGATCAAAGTTAGCTTTTTTCTCCGTAAATCATGTAGTGGTAAAAGGCAGTATATAACTTTTATTGTCTTTACAAGTTGAAACCTTTTTTTAATGAGGATTATTGTACCAAGTTAACGCAATCCATGTTTAAAGGAAGTATATCATTAGGAAAGTACATATAAGATACATCCTTTTGCCATACATTAAATGTGTTATGCGCGCCCATCTACCTACCTGTTGAATCGTTGAAAGCACGAAGCGAAACGTTCACCGTTGTCGGTCCCGTATTACCCAGGCTAACCGAAGCAATGACGATGGCTAATACAGCCAAGACTGCAGTAGATGCCAGTGCAACTGTCAGGAATCTGCTGTTTCCGGCGCATGTTTCTGATCTCCTCGATGTCAAGTTCTCGGTAGATCTAGATACCTCCATTATAATAGTTGCCACTGATTCACTGTCAAGTTATGAACACTGATAACAGTTGTTTTGGTATTCTGCTTTGAGAAAGGTCCGCTTCTATTGGTGACTCAATTTATTCTGAATTGGAGATACTGTACAATAACAAAGTGCAGGTATTATGTAATGTATCGACGAGCTCGTATCCATCCATGCGTTCCTCCTCCCGGCGCCACATGACATGAAATATTGGTTAAATCCTTCTGTCAATGTTACTATTATTAGTATAACTAGGCGGTCACCCGGGGTTTGTCGGTTCTCGACCCTTGGACGACCTTTGACCCCGGACGACCCAAGAAAAGCAACGCCGTTTTATTTTTTCCAAGCTCGACTCGTATTCGGGCTTCCCGTCACCGAGTTTAAGCCGGCGATCGGACAAACTTTGAAAATTCGACCCCATGACGACCTTTGACCCCGGAAGACCCGACAAACACTAACCCGTTTTATTTTTGCCACGCTCGCCTCGCATCGAGCATTGTGATCACCGAGTTTAAGCACGATCCGACCAACTTCAAAAAGTTGACCCCTAGATGACCTTTGACCTCGTATGTTCTAGCGAATGCGAACTTGCTCTTGCGGGGACCGAACAAACAGATCACCGAGTTTCTCATCACCGAGTTTAAGCCCGATCGGACAAACTTTAACAATTCGACCCCTACATTTGTAGATGACCTTTGACCCCGGACGACCCAAGAAAAGCAAAGCCGTTTTATTTTTTCCACGCTCGCCTCGCATTCGGGCTCCTAATCACCGAGTTTAAGCCCAATCGAAAATTCGACCCCATGACGACCTTTGACCCCGGAAGACCCGACAAACGCTAACCCGTTTTATTTTTGCCACTCTCGCCTCGCATCGAGCATTGTGATCACCGAGTTTAAGCACGATCCGACCAACTTCCAAAAGTTGACCCCTATATGACCTTTGACCTCGTATGCTCTAGCAAATGCGAACTTGCTCTTGCGGTGACCGAACAAACAGATCACCGAGTTTCTCATCACCGAGTTTAAGCCCGATCGGACAAACTTTAACAATTCGACCCCTAGATGACCTTTGACCCCGGACGACCCAAGAAAAGAAAAGCCGTTTTATTTTTTCCACGCTCGCCTCGCATTCGGGCTGCTCATCACCGAGTTTAAGCCCGATCGGACATAATTTAAAAATTCGACCACTAGATGACCTTTGACCCCGGACGACCCAAGAAAAGCAAAGGCGTTTTATTTTTCCACGCTCGACTCGCATTCGGGCTTCCCGTCCCCGAGTTTAAGCCCGATCGGACAAACTTTGAAAATTCGACCCTTAGACGACCTTTGGCCCCGGACGACCCAAGAAAAGCAAAGCCGTTTTATTTTTTCCACGTTCGACTCGTATTCGGGCTTCCCGTCACCGAGTTTAAGCTCGATCGGACAAACTTTGAAAATTCGACCCCTAGACGACCTTTGATCCTGGAAGACCCGACAAACGCCAACCCGTTTTATTTTTGCCACGCTCGCCTCGCATCGAGCATTGTGATCACCGAGTTTAAGCACGATCCGACCAACTTCAAAAAGTTGACCCCTAGATGACCTTTGACCTCGTACGCTCTAGCGAATGCGAACTTGCTCTTGCGGGGACCGAGCCGCACCCACCCCCGAGTTTGAACGCCGCCCGACCCCGGGAAGGCGACGAAAAAGCGCGCACAGACAGACAGACAGACAGACAGACAGGCAGACAGACAGAGAGTAGCGTATTATAATATAGATGTTATAATTAATAATATTATTATTATTCATGGTATATTCTATTAAAATCGCAGCCAACTGCATAGCTAAATTGGAACAATATTACAATTATACAAGATACATGTATACAAAGATATTCATTAAAAACACGGGTAGCCATTAGGTGTAGACACTGTAGGGGAGAATGGGGTAAGATGAGCCATTTTTCACATTTTGCCCTATTGTGCAGATATTAAAAGACAGACCTTCAAACTTAGTGTTGCAAGTAAAACTTTAGAGTTTTGACTTACTTAGTATAACATAATAATTGAACCAATTGCTATTGTTTATTCATGGGAGGTGCTTGAAAAAAATGGGCAAAGTGGCTCAACTTGCCGGAATTGCCCCGGACTATGGGTAAGTTGAGCCACCAGTGTGGGTAAGTTGAGCCACCACAATAATCAAAGGGACATTTGAAATCCGAAAATAAGTTTCAGAAATGTTGGTTTATTCATGGTAAAAGTGAAATATATTCATAATTGTTAATACTGTGACCCAAACTGGAATTTCAAAACACTTCCCCACAATTTTCGTACTAAATTTTGACAAATTTCATTTTGTATCATGGCTATTTTCTATGCTCAAATTACCCCGTGACAAATGGCTCATCTTACCCCGCGACGGTCAACTTATGAAAAATACACCCCCTTCCCTACTGAAGCTTAATGACATTTTCAACATGTTACTAAATTTAAGTGCACATGTCACCTAGCACACAAAGTTGCACCAATACAATCTATGCACTTCTAAGAAAGAAACCACGTAAACCATTTTTTTCAAAAATTTACTCGGATGTGCCCAAAATCAACTTTCTAGCTCAATTTTTTTAGCATGTGTGCACACGATGCAAGGTTGTCACCAGAGAGGTTTGAGTGATATCATCTAAGAATAGAGGGCAGTGTAAAATTAGGAATGTCAATAGTTTCCATAATACAGGGGGTGGCTTAACTTACCCAATGGCTCAACTTACCCCGTTCTCCCCTACATGGTATCCCTACAAAAAGGGTGCACGTGTTCCATGTTATTGTCCTAATTGATGACTCGGTATTTGGCTGTAATCTTTATATAATCTTGACAAGTCGACATATTTTAAACGTTATGTTGAGATAGTCACATATCTTTTCTCACATTCTTGACTTAAACAGTTTTATTAGTGATATAGACTATCTTGTCCAGTTGACTTTACAAAACATAGATGTCGTCATGGCGAGATAGGTTATAACTTGAAGAGTCAACTTCACAAAAAGTAGATGTCGTCATAGTGAGATACAATATCTCGTCGAGTCGACTTCACAAAAAAGTAAATGTCGTCATGGTGAGATAGATTATCTCGTCAAGTCGACTTCACAAAAAGTAGACGATGTCATGGTGAGATAAATTATCTTGCCAAGTTGACTTCATAAAAAGTGAATGTCGTCATGGCAATATAGACATTTTCGTCAAGTCGACTTCACAAAAAGTATATGTCGTCATGGTGAGATAGATTATCTCGTCAAGTCGACTTCATAAAAAGTAGATGTCGTCATGGTGAGATAGATTATTTTGCCAAGTTGACTTCTGCGAAAGATGATGTCGTCATGGTGAGATAAATTATCTCGTCAAGTCAACTTCCCAAAACGTGGATGTCGTTATTTCAAGATGCAAAAAGTAGATGTTGTCATGAAGAGATACGTGATCTTGACATGTCGACTTCCCAACAAGGAGAAGTCGTCATTGGACGTTAAATTTGTCAAGTCAACTTAACAAAAAGAGCATGTCGTCATGGCAAGATAAATTGTTTTGACAAGACGATTTCACAAAATGCGGATTTCGTCATGGTAAGACAAATTAACTTGTCAACTTGACTTCACAAAAAGTGGATGTCGTCATGTCAAGATAGGTTATCTTGTCAAGTTGACTTTTTATTATTATTTTTACATAATATTAATCATCCATGTTGTCCTTACATCACATCACAAAAATGTTACATAAAAGAAGTTTCAATAAATGGTATAGTATACAAATGTATCATCATATATATCATATATATCATATATATTATCCTCCATACAAATATTTCATTATTGACACATCATGTCAGCTTTAAAGCTTTACGTAATAACTTACATAAATTACAAATCATTGAATATTTCTATTTATGATATTAAATCAAGTAATATAACATATACTATCATTACATCACATTTTAACATGAACAATTAAATAACCTTGCGTATTTTTAATTCAGATTCGAAGAGAAATAGCAAATTTGGGTGGTTACCATATCTGCATTTACTTTTACAAAGTTTAGCAATAGCTCCAACATAGTTGATGAAATTGTTATCAAAAATCTTGTACTTATGGACCCCCAAAATAGCCCTTTCAACATCGAATTTAAAAACAAAGCTTACTTTTGCAGAAATGACATTTTCTGCGTAATCCCAAATAACTTGAACTTTTTTACAGAAGTAAAAGAAATGTTCTGTGTAGTCTATTACATTACATGTATTACACATATTGGATGGTTCTTAACTCATTTTGTGAAGCAAAATTTTTGTTGGGTAGATGTTATGAAGAATTTTCCAATTGAGTGTTATCAACCTTGCTTCATGGGTGCAGTTTGGAATTGCTTTCCAGATAGATTTCCAATTGAATATGCCCGGGGGGGGGGGGGGGGCAGTCAAACATAATAGTGTACACATGCGTGACCAAATTTTTTCCAGACACGTACCCCTAAACAAGTTTTAC
>CM069455.1:60030784-60099784 GCA_035610835.1 Ophiura sarsii | reverse complement strand
ACATAAATAAATATATTCCACATAAATTATATAGGTATTTTGTCATGAGTTCAAGTTCTATACTCTTTTTCCATGTGCAATGGGTAGCTGTCAGTAAAGCAGTCTTTAAAATTGAAATTGAAACATTTCATGTTCTTTGTTGAAATGGTCCATCCAATTAAATAAATTAACTAATATTGCACTGAAATAAAACTAGTATTGCACTGAAATTAACCATAAATCAATTTAAGCTTGAAAAGAATCAAAAGAATGCGTTGAAAAGAACAAAGAAGAGATTAACTGATGTGTGTGTGTGACTTAATCATGTTGCTTCTTGCTTCGTGCATTTTAAAAGCTTTACTTTCATACTGAGAGGATTGGACCAAGGATTAGAACGCAATAAAATGCAAATGAAAGCTTATTGACTCAGCTTTCATAATATAGGTTTTCCCGGCCAATTTGAAAATCTTATCCAAAAGCTAATTTCTATTTCCATATATCAGCATTCAATTACATTTCGATGTATTCAATTTCATTTCGAAGTATTTCATTTCATTTTCAAGTATTCAAATTCACTGCATTCAATTTACTTATTTAATCATATGATATGTAAAATCTGTATTCAAATTCAATTGCATATTTGTGCACAATGGTCAGTGATCATAATCGTATTTTCATTTTCATTTATGAGTATACAATTTAACACTTTTTTAATTCCATTTAAATTAAGTAAGCAGACTCAGTGGCGATGTGCATATATCTTTTAATATTTTTAGGAATGAGGGGATAACGGTTTCAAACATGGCGTAATGTCTGTGATTGGGTCATTATGCATTACCTTCATGTTCTTGTTTGGACATAAGTTGAGAAATCCGTTGGAGTGTTCCCTTTATCCTCCATTTACAGATATTCTGATTACATGCGATGTTTATTTCATATAATTATTGATATGAATAAATGAACGAATATTTATACAAGAAAAATGTATAAATAAATGCCTATTCATTAGGATATATAAATATATATAAATGCTATGCTCGGACAGGGGTGTCTGAGGGGAGATGTTCCCCCTGAGAAGTAGAAAAATGTTCAATTTACGAACTCATTTGGTGCAATCTGGTGTATACTTTTGACCAAAATGTTATCGAAAAGCCACCTCTTCATTTCCACTAAATATTTTGGTTTTTTTTATCAATGTACGAAATTAAGTATAGATGATTTAAAAGGTCGAACAGGGGGGGGGGTTAAGGGGGGAAGTGCCCCCCTGAGAAGTTGATTTTGTTTTCAATTTTCGAACTCATGTGCGATCTGGTGTATACTTTTGACCAACATTTCATCGAAAAGTTACCTCTTTATTTCCAATAAATATTTTGTTTTTTTTATCAATGCACGAATATTTATACTGATATATTATTGATTTAAGTATAGATGGTTTAAAAGCTCAAACAGGAGGGTCTGAGGGGATGTGCCCCCTCATAATTGGATTTTTGTGAATTTTCGAACTTTTTGTCCCCTCTTCTTCCTTTCTCTTTCCCTTTTTTCCTCTTTTTCCCCTTTTTTCCCCCTTTTTTTTTGGTAGAAGGGGGCTGTCGAGCCCCCCCCCCCCCCCCCTCCCCTGTATAGCACGGGGAGGTGAGGAGGTGGAGGCGAAGGAGGTGGAGGCGGATTAGCGGCTGCCATTGCGTGATATTCAGTTAGATATAGGAGGCTTGCTGAGTAGTTTTTGAATACGTGTAGCTTATAGGTTTATTGAAGGTAGATTATAGAACAGAACCTTGAATACAATCTATGGCTTGATGATACCTTCGCCAAAGAGTTACACATATTTTTGGAATTTGATTGTTCAACATGTTACTAAATAGAATGCAATAATATGGTAATTGTTTGCACAGAAATGTAATTGAATTCACGATATGACAGCTGCACTAATCCTCCATGAATTAGTTTGCAGTTATATCGAATAGCGTGATGGATATACTATATTGAATGCTTCTATTGTCAACTGACTTGAATGGATAGTGTGATTGAATGCTGATATTACTTAATTGAATGCTGATATTATTTAATTGAATGCCTTTATATGGAAATTGACATTATACTAAATCCGTTCAACCAATTTAACGTGAATTGAAATACTAAATAAAATGAAGTAAGTTTTAAATCGACTGGGAAAACCTATACATCAAGATTAGACCCGTGTGTTCCTGTCCTTTTAAGATATATTATGTGCCCGGAGTGTTAACACATATTGAGTTTTCTCATTTTATTGTTTACAAACTCAACACATTGGCATGTGTTGATTAGGTATGTGTTGTTCAATTATCAAAACACATGTTTAATCCAAATAATTAAAGGTTTCACAGATGAATCAAGGATAATTCAGTTTTTGCCTTATATCTCAAAAGCATCAAAATGGAGTTACTTCCTTTTGTTGCGGTGGGGCAGACTGTTCAACTATATTTAGTATCTATACCAACTAAGATAGGGGAGTTGCATATACCACTTCCAGTTAATATAACCCTTTGTCGGCAATCTTGGACATTTTAAAATACTCAAACTAAGTGGATCTATAGCAGGGGTTCTCAACATGGGGGTCGTGACCCCCATGAGGGTCGTTTGGGGTTTTCCAGGGGGTCATGAAGGGGTCATAAATATAGCTTTTTGGGGAACCATTTTAATATTTCGCTCTAAAAAGGCTTAGAAACCCCTAAAAGAAACTTTCAAAAATGCTAAATTTCCGGCTCGCTATGCTCGCATCATATTACTAAGCAGTTTCAGAATAAATCAGATTGCTTTTTTTTCATTTTTGTTTTTGTTTGTTTGTTTTTTGTTTGTTTGTTTTTGGGGGGGGTCACGGTACTGACCAAGAATGTCAAAAGGGGTCGTGGGCCAAAAAGGTTGAGACCACTGATCTATAGCCTTAGCTTTTGTCATATAAATATTGTTAATGATGTCCCATGATTTGGGGGTAAGGGTATTACATAATTAAGGTCATTTACAATGCCAAACAACTGTGTTAGGTCATTTGTATTCCACTTTAACCATGTGGCGGTCATTTTTGGAGGGTGATACAGATTCAAACCTCTCACAGAGAGGTGGGTCTTATACCTAAAATTAAAAGTAATAGTTTAGCAGTTTAAAACATATCAGTTTGTGAATGTGATGCAATATACAGGGTGAGAAAACAAAAAGTGTACTCAAAGTAAATTAATTGTTGAAAATATTTGTTATCAGAATATGAAGGCAACCAATGTATGCGTGGGGCAATAAATCCATTTTATCACAATCATCCGCAAAAGCAATCATGACATTTCATGGAACAGTTTACCAGATATGACTATTTTGGTAAAGTTTCTGCATTTTGAAACCGAACACAATATTGACTACCGTTAAACTTAATCTATAAGCCCACATTGACTAATAGTTAGTAAGCTGAAAATAGATAAAAAGGTATGAGCGCCCTCTTTTGATCTAGAGAAATTAGCATGAATGAGTTTAGTGTATTCGATATTCAATACTATAAAGTTGTATTACTATCTAAATAATTTCATGGACTGACAAATTGCTCAATTGGTAAAGCGCCCGGTAAAGCGTCAACTTCAGTATCACGAGGTTGGTGGATCAATTCTCAACTACACCCTTTGCAATTTCTTTTGAAATCCAAGTGATATAGAAATTAATGCAAACTTTAATGTAAAATTATTACTCAATTATACTAGCTTTATTGTTATTTTTCAAAAAACAAGCGCATAATTAATTTGATTGTATAAAGTAATGATCTTAATAGTCCAACCTTTTTATAAGCTAAAACACATATTAACCACAGCAAAATGTATTCATTGGCTTATTTTAAATGTTTCACACAGTAATCTTGAACGTTTCCTTCATCATGATATAAGGGCAAATTATGATGATGCATATTAGGTTGGTAGATCAAGTTAAGCAACAAAATGAAAGTAACTATGCAAACCACTATAATCCTGGTCTCACAATGAATGAATGAATGAATGAATGAATGAATGAATGAATGAATGAATGGTTATTAAATCAATTTATTTCCAATAAGATAGAGGGACGTCCATTTATACCGACCCATCAATTGGTTAAGCCGACAGTTTGGGCTAGGGAAATTGTGATCGCAGGTTCCAGATGACAATACCTACTGTCCAGTCCTGGTTCGAATCTCACTTCAAGACTTCTTCTTTTGGAAAGGTCATAATTTTCAAATTCTTGACAGTGTTTTATTTTTATGATGAATGAACAAGGAATCTATCTTTGTGGGGGTTTTTTTTTGGGGGGGAGGTGGGGTTATAATTTTTTGGGTTTATTTTTTTTAAAAGGAAAAAAAAAATACGCAAACTGGACACGCAAGCCATGGCCAGTCAATAAAGTTTTGACTGTTTGCATGTTGTCCTCATTGATACGAAACGCGACATTGCGCGTTTGAGCCATACCTATTCTTGGCGAATAGTTTACCCACCGCCTCCCCCATAAATAATGAACGGTCCCTAACATGAATGGCAAAGATATGCAGATTCCTTTATTCATTCAAGCTAAAAATAAAACACTGTAAAAAATTTGAAGTAAAATTCGAATCAGGAATTGTCATCTGCAACCAACAATGGCCAACCATTCACAAAAAACACAACTTAACAAAAAAACATAAGTAGCAGAATTGAAAAGCAGTGAATTGTAATCAACGTATTGTCCCATTGTACTCCATCCATGCATGTCTTCTTCAATACTAAGTCGTGGAGGTTGATTGGAACCATAGATAATCGACACAGGGATGGTTAAGTCCCGGAGATAGCCTTATTAACGTTTTCAGAGGTCAATTGCATTTACAAATATGTTCCTTAAATATCACTCAAATATGTTGACCGCCAATTTAAATATTGAAAAGCATGGCCTGTATTTTTCCGGGGTGAACATCCCCTATTTGTTCTCCGCTGAGTTTGTAAAAATATTGTTTAAAATGGTTTTAATACGGACAAGGCAGAGTAAAACTTATGCATACTTTTTAAGACACCCCGATGTGGCTGCTCATATGGGCGTGCAAAGCACCAGTGGGCAACCCCCCCCCCCCCCCAACCCCCCCGTTTAGAAAAGCTCCAACATTGGTTGGCGGAGTTATGCCAAAATACACCCGTAAAGAGGACGGGGACCTAAGCTTCAAACTCTATCGCTCAATCCAAAATGGTCAAATACACCCCGGTTTCAGCTTGAGCCATAGAGATTACGTGTAGAAATAGACTCGAACCTATAATCTTCAAGGTGAATATACATGTACACAACCGTATCAACGTTTTCAGGGGTTAATTGCATTTATAATTCTGTTCCTTAAATATCACTCACAAATGTTCACCGCCTTATTTTAATATTGAAAAGTATGGTATGTAATTTTCCGGGGGTGAACATACCCTTGTTTAAAATGGATTTAATACGGACAAGGCAGAGTAAAATTGATACATACTTTTTTTGGACACCCTGTATGTGCTTATATGCAAAGCACCAGTGGGTACCCCCTCCAGTTTGGACAGGTCCAGCACTGGTTGGCGGAGTCATGCCAAAATACACCCGCAAAGAGGACGGGGACCTAAGCTTCAAACTCTAGCGCTCAATCCAAAATGGTCAGGCATCGCGTGTCGGCTCTCCGACATAAATGATGGACCGTTACCATGGTAACCAGCATATTCAAAGGGGATTAAACCCCCACAAGACATAAGCAACATCACCCCCCCCCCCCCCCCCAACCTACCCCGCAACATGCCATGGAAATAATTCCGAGTTGTACATGGCGATCGTGCTATAGCTTTAGCCCTACACTGACACCCCGTACACACACCCCATTATGAAAAACACAAATGAACTCGCCAACATTATTGCTGCCGTATGTCGATTTTTTAATGACGAATGTTTATTTGTTTCTGCTCGTGCGTAGTCCATTCTGAAATTGGGACTCATTCCAAAACATAACCCATCCATAACGGTATCCGTGAGTTGATTTATTAGCGAACAACTGGATAAAGTATACTTTAAAGGAGGGGTCCCGCAACCACAACATTGAACATAATTTGTTAAAAACATAATTATCGAGCCCAAATTGCGTTATCATATAGAACAAAACATCATAATTATCCCAAAAACGAATAAAAACTGCCGTCTCTCAACATGCATTACTTAAAATTCGCGGCGATCGAAAGTCCAGGTGTCGATGACGTCATGTTTATGGTGCTAAAATAGTGCTAAAACAGAAACTATGATTGCATCGACACCGCGACTGACTTTCGATTGCCGCGAATTTTAAAAATTGCATGTTGAGAGATGGCAGGTTTGATTGGGTTTTTTAACAAATAAAGCACAATGTTGTGCTTGCAGGACCCCTCCTTTAACGCGTTCGCGAAATAACATTCAAAAAGGTATCGATAACAAAGAGTATACTATGGAAGCTTAAAAGTGCCACCCAGATGTCGAGATAATGAGATCCGAGATCTAGTCATCTGATCATCTCTCCTTCAGGAAGTCGACTTGACGAGATCCTGAATCTTGTCATCTGATCATCTCGTCTCCAGGAAGTCGACTTGATGAGATCCGAGATCTAGTCATCTGATCATCTCTCCTTCAGGAAGTCGACTTGATGAGATCTGGGATCTTGTCATCTAACCATCTCGTCATTATAAAAAGTTGAATTGAAGAGATCAACATCTTATCATCTTGTCAAGTTGACTTCCTGAAGGAGAGATGATCAGATGACAAGATCTCGGATCTCATCATTATACCTATACTTACCTATCCTTACCTATACTTACCCATCCTTACCTATACTTACTCATCCTTACCCATACTTCCCATCCTTACATATGCTTACCCATCCTTACCCCCTTACCTATCCTTACCCACCCTTACCCATCTTTACCCATCCTTACCCATACTTACTTATCCTTACCTATCCTTACCTATACTAACCCATCTTTCCTATCCTTACCTATACTTACCTATGGGTAAAGTATAGGTAAGGATAGGTAAGTATAGGTAAGTATAGGTAAGGATAGGTAAGGATAGGTAAATATAGGTAAGTATAGGTAAGGATTGGTAAGGATGGGTAAGTATGGGTAAGTATGGGTAAGGATGGGTAAAGATGGGTTAGTGTGGGTAAGGATAGGTAAGGGTGGGTAAGGATGGGTAAGTATAGGTATAATGATGAGATCCGAGATCTTGTCATCTGATCATCTCTCCTTCAGGAAGTCAACTTGACAAGATGATAAGATGTTGATCTCTTCAATTCAACTTTTTATAATGACGAGATGGTTAGATGACAAGATCCCAGATCTCATCAAGTCGACTTCCTGAAGGAGAGATGATCAGATGACTAGATCTCGGATCTCATCAAGTCGACTTCCTGGAGACGAGATGATCAGATGACAAGATTCAGGATCTCGTCAAGTCGACTTCCTGAAGGAGAGATGATCAGATGACTAGATCTCGGATCTCATTATCTCGACATCTGGGTGGCACTTTTAAGCTTCCATAGTATACAGTTGGGTTATTTATAGTATCATCAGTGTTATCTATTTGGATCAGTTTGGTTTGTTAACAACAATCATCATACTATACTTGTATCAAATTGCATGTCCAATTATTCTTGATATTCAACTAATTGTGTATTTTAGTATGCTATTTTATTAGTTTGTCATGTTCATGAACTAAATACTGTGATATATAAATTGTAATACATTTTATATAAACTGCTCACAAAAAGTATCGAAACACTTAGAAATGATCCAATATATAACGGCTCGAAAGGGTATGCATAAATCGAAGCAAATAACCAAGTGCATAATTTTGTTCTGCGTATTTTGACACCTCGATCGATGAGATACGATGTTGCGGAGCGGAGTTATTATCATTTCAATGGTCGTGGGTCCAGTTTCAAAAGTGACAATCATCCTATAGAAACAAGTTTGCTTTACTGTTTAGAATGATCAGATTCGTGCTTTTCAATAGGGATGAGTGTCACCTTTGAAACTGGACCCACGACCATTGAAATGTGTGAGCAGTTTATAACTTGTTCTCGTTCTACTTATTGAATATGAATTCAAAACCAGCCTATTTAACATGCCACACAATGCTATTCCATCTATATTGCTGGTGACACCGCCCCCCCCCCCCCCCCCATCAAATATGTGGTATTGCTGCCGTGACGCATCCTGTATGGAAGGCCGCCATCGAAGGTCAAAGGTCATATGGGTGTCAAAAAATCCTGAGATCATGAGGAGCAAAAATGTCAATGGTTGTATTTCCGCCAGATGCTTAGTTTCCAAGATTTAGGGTAAAATAGGTCAAAGGTCAAATGTTGCCTCAAATTATTTATACAGGGGTAAAATTTTCAAAATGATCCGATTTTAATGAAAATGATCTCAACTTGTTTAGATGGATACCTCGAGCCATAACAAGAAAAGTTTGCCATATCCACAGGTTAATCATCTATTAGTTTCATTAGGTCAAAGGTCAGCACACATTAGCGGTATAGGGTGCACTACACTAAATGGGGGTATCCCCTACCCTTAAGGACGGTGTTTAAAACTAAAATCAGAAAGTATGCATCACAAAATCCTCAATTAAAAAGACTTGACAGTAATACCATTGCGTACATGCCTATGATTTTTTTTATTAATTATGATTAATGGGACATCACCAACATGAACCCTGACTATAAACTGTGAATATCATCTAGGTAAATTTTGAGAGATCTTTCAAATGTGTGCTTTTTACTGGAAACATTGGCGATTACAGCGACATTTTCAAGCTCGTCAGAGAGGTGGTCAACTCCACGGGCATATTTTGGAAAATCGAGCAGGTTCACCTACCTATTTTTTCACTTTTGGATGGGGAAATGTGACCATCTTTAAGAAAAATCACTCTACGGGGTCCAGTTTCGCAATTTAGTGGTCTAAAACAGAGTTTTATATCAGTGTGTTGTACATATCCCTATGGAGCTCTATTTAGTGGTGTGATCCCTATAGCTATAACCACAGATATCTATCTCTGTCCAAACACTGTATGTAGGGCCTATAATCCGTCTCATCATGTATTCTATACGCTTTATTCCGTCAAGGTATCTGATGATACTGCTGATGAGTGTATTGAAAATGAGACTTTGAAAAGTGACTAATTTTCTTTAAATGGCGCTAATCATGTTTTATCTTTGTTGCTAGGTGTTATGTTTAGTTTCAAAATGTGCTCTAAAAGATTCATCCAAATGTTTGTCTAGCCTGTTTGGTAAAAACATAATCGAAAGTTACTTTAAATGACCGAAACAAAGTGTACGACTTTCATTTGTTGAGCACTTTATGAGAAGAAAAAAACCAGCATGCACAAAATGAACAACTTACTTCCATTTCCATTTTTCTTCACCGGATATAAAATGTCGAGGCATATGACTACATCCATAATAGTTTGCGTAATTCTGTGGTATGTGATCCACGTCATGAAATATGAAACAGTCCCATTGAGTAGTTCTGAGGGCTTCTTTGAACCCTATATTCATCAGCATAGCTCTATTAAACCGTTTTTCATTGGCCTGTGAATGAGAAATAATGCGTTTATTTTAATCTAGTTTGCCCTGAGACAAATAGGGGAGGATGGGGCAACTGGTCCGGTTAAGCATTTTATTTTATGATATAAAAGATTAAAGCTCGTGTAAATATTTATGGAATTGCAATGAAAATATCACCCGTGTAACTGTTAACATTATAACATATACGGCCGAGTACAACAAACTGGCGTAACTCAATAGGGAGGTAAGCTACGCCCTAACTGTAGCGTAACTAAATAACGATATAATTCTGAGAGCATAACTGGCGAGTAACACCAGAATAGTAACTTGCGAGGTAAATATCCACATTAATCAGCATCGTCCCCTTACAAAATTAATTGTCGCATATGCGAAGTGTTCACTTATACTTAACTGTAAAATTCTGACGTGAATGGTCCTTCGTAATATTAAAAAGGTGTCGACACTCGCTAGGTCATAGGTGAGTGTAAATAAAGAATCACGTTGAATCGGCTTTTGGTCCGGACGAAATGATGCCATTTGTGTGGCCAAAAATGTTGAAGTTGTTTACCCCTTTTTCAAAAATCAGGACTATCATGTCATTACAAACATGATTTGGGCGATTGTCACATACAAATGTTGCACTAAAAGGTACAATTTTCATAATAAAACCCCGTTTTTGTAATTGAATAGTTCAATGGTGTATTATGATGCAACTTCTAGCGTCCAATCTCTGTGGCGTGCTACTGTGATCCTGTCTTTTAGAACAATGTTGGGAAAGCCTATAGAGAGGCTGAGTAATGTCAAATACCAATAAGGAGGCAGTAGGAGGGAAAGAGACCCAGAGAGCCTCTCTTCACACAGCCATGATGACAGTTGCTATGTAAACCCAAAACAAGCGAGGGCGCTATTTATGAGTTCCCACTTATCAGAGGGGGTCACACACAAGGCTCCATTAAATACTCTGTTAGGTTTAGGTGTACCTCTTGGCTTGCACAATAAAACAGAATCAGTTAATAAAACTTTTAACTTATTGAACTGCACCAATACGGACCACTAATGTGAAGTCCAAGGGGGTCACACCAATCCAACCGAAGCAGGGACTCTCCCCCACTAAATGCAGGTGACAAGCATACAACAAGGAAACCAATTTGCCGGAACGGGGGAAGTAGCTGCTCCAACCCCCAGTCCAGATCATCTGAGACAATGTAATGGCGACAGACAGACTGATTGTCCCAAAGACCAGACTGGAGTTGATCAAGCGTGATGGGGCCTAAGAGAAGGACCCAACGCTGACCCGATCACCCAAATTGGCCCAAAATGTGGTAATATAGTGTCATACGAGGGTCGTTCAATAAATAATGAAAGTGATCATTGTATGGGATGCATGAGTGATTCTATTGAGGGATAATGTGATCAATATAAAGTATGAACCTTTATCCTTCAAACAATTCAGTTTTGGATTTATAAGTGTGAACTGTATATGACGTCATAGCATTGTCTCAAAGTAAGTACACTTGGGACACTGCTAAATCAGTTATTTGGCGAGAAATTTGAATTGTTTGTATAAAACATGTGGTAAGAAGATTGCATAACATGACACCTGAAGCAGGTAAATCCCATTTTTTTCGCGAAAGTATGATAAAAAAGACAATATCTTTAACTCCTGTGTAATTTGATATGTAGTAAAAGAGGAAAAAGTAAGGAGAGGCAATCAAATAAAATGTATACAAATATCAGTATTTCAAATAGCCAATTTCCATTGAAAAATGCCCAGTCAGGAATCATTAATATTTAGGAAAATCAAGCAATTTAGGAAAAATCCAAGCAATTAACCAGTTTGGGAGATTCCATCTGATAGCTAACTAATTATCTGAACTTATTCGCATGGAACCGGCAGAAAATATGCGCATGCGCAGACGGCAGATAATTTTGAACAGGGCCACAAATGGCTAAAATCATGAAATTTACCAGATAAAAGCTTACTGTGCCTTCAAATTCTAATCAAAAATGATAAAATATGCTTAAATCAATGTGTTTAAATATTGTGATAGTCAAAATAAAGATACACATGAATGTATCAATCAAAGATGGCTGCCACCACCTCTCCCACTTTAGAGCTACTAGATATGTATTGTTAAAGTAATCGTCACATAATTTCAATGGTTTGAGGAAATTTTATGAACAGCTCCTCTTGAAATCCCCACTATTATTGCTTTACACCCCACAACAATTTACTAAATTATAATCCCTCCATAGTTCTTTATCTTTTGTTGTTTCCTAAGGTATATTATTGCAGATTTTGCTAAATAAAAGCGCATTTAAGATGGTCCCTTCTTGTTTATATTAAGGAATTCAGATCTAGAAAAGAGTGTCAAGCAGAGATAAGTGTGTGTTCTAACTATGTGCCGAGTGTTATCTGTTTGTATGCTTGCATTGCCGAGATATACGCAAATGTATCAATCAACCCATTTTCAACATATTACATATCCAGCCAAATAATTGACAGATTTCAGTCAGTGTCTGAAACCTATTGTGTTTATGTTAATGACATTAAATAACCAAAGGTATTTAACAATCCAAAAGTGTATTGTTTGAAAGACAAAGGTTCATACTTTGTATTGATCACATTATCCCTCAATAGAATCACTCATGCATCCCATACCATGATCACTTTCATTATTTAATATTGAACGACCCTCGTATGAAACAAAGTTGAAGCCAGGGAACAGGAATAGGCCTTGATTTTGTATATATAGGTAGCTGGCCAACTATCCTGAAACCCAATGATGCACAAGGTTGCTAATAGTGTTGGTTTATTGCAAGGATGCAGAGTCACAAGTCATTGATTGTGAAGGGATGCCATGAATCTGACTGACATGGAGCACTTATTGAAGACAAATGGTTTTGCAAAAAGACTAACCCAAATAATTACAGCTATAACTATCAATATTTTAATAAGCGGCCAGCACATTGGCTTGTATCAATGATAATAGATAGATCCATAAGCAATAAGCTGACCATGTGAGAACATGACTGACCATGTATGAGAACTGGCCACAAGTAAATATGTAGAATGAGACAATTGTATTGCCAGCACGTGGGATAACATGCATGGCACCAAGACATTGGATTGTGCAAACTGCCTGTGACACATTGACCATGTGTGAGTCCGATGTATTCCTTGGTGACATTGTTGTTGGTAGATGTGATCTCGGCGCTGTAGACGATGCTGGAAGTTAAGTAATTTCCTTGAAGCAGGCAGTCATCTTTCTTGCGGCAATTGCATGTTTTTGGTGTTGCTCTGAGCGCTGTTTCGTTGCTATTCGATTAGATTTTCGTATTATGTGACTTGATGATGCTGGCTAGGTCGGGCATGCAGCTGTAGCTAACTTTGACGGTGTTTCTGTTGAATATCTTGTGGAGTTTTGGATTCCTTTTGGGATGTGCATGTCGATGAGTTTCAAGAAGGATCTGCCGATGTTGGTGGATACGCTTTAGCTGGATGTCGGGTTGAACCAGATAATATTGCGCTGCCGATGTAGTGTCTTCTTAGGTTGCTTTTCCGTGTACAATAAGTGCTGGGTGAATCCGCAAGATCTTAAGAGAGACTTTTTTCTAGGTTGACAAACTTTTGGACACGCCATCCCTTAGATTTTGCCTAAAGTTTGGGAGGTGATAGACATTTAGTAGTTATGTAAAGCTATGGTATTAAACAATTCAGCAACCCTCTGTTGTCATGGTAACAGGCCTATCTTGTTTTTGCTCATTTTAGAGGAAAATCCTCCTAATTATACTTATTTCAGCAACGAAAAAAATAAAAGTTTTGCAGCATCATAGATTATTGAGTTTC
Source organism: Ophiura sarsii (assembly GCA_035610835.1). Taxonomy (NCBI): domain Eukaryota; kingdom Metazoa; phylum Echinodermata; class Ophiuroidea; order Amphilepidida; family Ophiuridae; genus Ophiura; species Ophiura sarsii. The sequence continues at coordinate 60,086,399 of CM069455.1, read as the reverse complement.
TAATTCTCAAATGTCAATGGTTGATAGGCCTTATTATGTATTAATCAATTAACAGTCACTTTCAATTGTTTTCATAGAACTCTAGGGATCTAACCCTCATAGACTTGACATAAGAGAGCGCCTCACCGTTTTCCTTATGCTGCTGAAAGATGCTGGCTGGCAATACGAATTTTGAATGAAAACAGCCATATTTATGGGTCAATTTAGTAAAATATAAATATGAAAACCGCCCTCCCTCTTCACTTTAATATACTTTTCAGAAAACCACGATGAAAAGAAAAACAAAGCAATATATTTTTATGTTCTATGTTGTATTGTTAAATCTAGTCATGGATTATAAAATATAAATTAAAGATTTATTTATTATGTAGCCTATTTATTGTGTATTTAGGCCTATTTATTTATTCATACTGGAAATCGCTGAAAGAATGGAAACCATGGCCAAGAAACAAGCGTTCATCACATTGAAAGACCACAAGGAAAACTTCATTATCTTTGACATAGAGCGTGTTTTTGCTGGAGAAGAAACCGCTAATAAACGCTAAGTTTTCCCATTTGAAACAGGCAGAACCCGGCAATCGATATTTTTAGTAATCCCAAAAACCTTCACAAACCAGGTTTGGAACCGGCAATAATGGGCAATAAACCCAATAGAAACAGAAAGGCGATTCTTATCGGTTTGCGCCGTGACCCGTGTCACGCTGGGTTATACACATTATTGTGAAGCAATCTTTTTCAGATGCGGTAGCATTGTTTGGTATTACAAAAGTCAAATGTCGTGGCCCATCGACTAGGATCGATAAACTTAGCGGTAACTTTTCGCGAGAAGAAACAGAGGGGATTAAAAACTGACCGATTGAAACTTAGCATAGCGTTTGCCTTTTGCAGTGCCTCAGCAGAAACACGCTCATAGTCGATTTCTCCCGTCAATTACCGATAAACTACTTATAAAAGCTCTGACATTCGCCAAGAAGTATAAAAGAATCACCAAGCAGGAATCCGAAATCCTTTTCTACTCCGAAAAGTCACTCTTACTCGACGAAGGCACACCATGGATGAAAAAGAGCAACAATGCCATATTCGACGTCACCATGGGCAGCTATGACGGCGCGGAGATATGCGATCTGGTCGGTCTACAGGGTGACCCCAAAAAATGTTAACACTCCGGGCACATAAGATATCTTAAAAGGACAGGAACACACGGGTCTAATCTTGATATAATATGAAAGCTGAGTAAATAAGCTTTCATTTGCATTTTATTGCGTTCCAATTGGTTATTTAGAACGGGAGATATGCTTCAGCAAACATGCGGAATAGACTCGTGCGCTTCTGTCCTTTTAAGATATCTTATGTGCCCGGAGTGTTAACATTTTTTTGGGTCACCCTGTATACACCCTCAACATCGTCTGCAAAAAGATCGATAAGAAGAACATTGCCTCTATAGAGATGACGGCCTAGCAGTATTGAAAAACACACCTGGCACCATATCCGATCGACTTAGGAAGGACATCACCTAGATTTTCAACGACTTCGGGCCCAGGATCACCATCGATTGCAATCTCAAAGTTACTTACTTCCTCGACATCACTCTGAAGTAGTTATGTACAGATATGGTATTAAACAATTCAGCATCCCTCTGTTGCCATGTTAACGGGCCTATCTAAAAGGTAAATTTCCTAAAATGACATTATATCAATCAAAATCGGGATCAAAATGTATGGTATAGGTATAATTTTAATAGTGGGATGTATGCATTAGACCACCAGACACTTATAACCAGTACTTTTTCTTTGATAACATACTTAAATCCAAGATGGCCGCCAAAATAACCGCCAAATATGAATTTGAAAAGTTTTGCAGCCATTTGGGGACCCATTTTGGCAGCCATTTTGGATTTTAAGTATGATAACCATGTTAACAACACAAAAATACAGAATATGAGTAAGCGAAAATGCTGCATATGAGCCTCCAGGGGGTCTACCACTTATATCTCGTTTTGGCGGCCATCTTGGATTTAGGTGTGACTTCAGGTTACGTGATACGTAAGCGCCAGGTTTGCCAATTTTTTCTTCTTCTTGAATAAACTCAAAGCACAAAGAAAAGCAAATCTCCTCGAGGGGAACTGTAGCAATTTCATGTCGGTAGGTAATATCTAACTTTTTAACTTCCGCAAAATGCGATATTTGAACATGGCAACAGAGTATCAATCTGGCAACACTAACTTATTTAAATCGGTTGGTTGTTAGACCAAAAATAGAGCATCTTATTCATGTAGTCATTTTGGGCAAAAAATGTACCAGCTTGAAGTTGATGAGAAAAGAAGAGGTCCCGCCTTTACAGGTGATTTGAAACCAGAATGGGATTATTTAAATGAAATCAATTTTAAATTCCCCCCCCCCCCCCCCCCCCCTAATCTATGATAATTGATATATAAAAAAATTGTTGACCATATCCCAGAAAGTGAGGAGGGAGGGCTACGAGAATCGTATAATTGGCCTAATTAATATTGACGTACGTATTACATATTACCTGCTCAGAAATAAATATGCTAAATTCTAGATGCTGACTTTGAAGAAACGGGATCATATGTTTCAGGAATATCGATAGTTGAAGTTCACGATGACGGAATGGTATAACAATGGCAACCTGTGTAGACAAACACAACAATAGATGAATGATAGTTCATTACACTATGAGTGTACATGTACGTTCACCTTACGTGGTAGCCATCTCGCGCAATACGCAGATTTAGAGTTTCCCTAGTGTTGGGCGATATCGCGTTGATGTTGGTACAACCCTACTTCTGGTTTTTACGCTACGTATAGGAAAACGCATTGAAATGGGACGAGAGGTCAAAATAAACTCAGAAGATTTCATGGTCGATGACCCCTCAAAAGTACAAAATTATAAAGATAGTACACGTGAACTATCCTCGGGGATCGGCATAATTAAAAAGTGCACATTAAGTTGAAATATCCATTGAATTTACGTTGTTCTTTGTGTCTAATTATTTATTTAAGAGAATTCTGAAAATAATTAATTTTGTGTGAAATATCGAGGGTTCTTTATTTCTATATCTCTTTATCTCTTTATCTCTTTATCTCTTTATCTCTTTATCTCTTCATCTCTTCATCTCTTTATCTCTTTATCTCTTTATCTCTTTATCTCTTTATCTCTTTATCTCTTTATCTCTTTATCTCTTTATCTCTTTATCTCTTTATCTCTTTATCTCTTTATCTCTTTATCTCTTTATCTCTTTATCTCTTTATTTCTTTATTTCTTTATTTCTTTATTTCTTTATTTCTTTATTTCTTAACTTCTTTACTCATCGCCCCATAACAGACAAATTGTTTTCTTCTTCATGGTTGGGTGCCATTCCATACCATGATTGCATTGTATTGCTTTATATTGCAACGCAATGTGTTGCATTGCATTACATAGCATGCATGGCATTGCTTTGATCACATCACATCGAATCGCATCGCATCGCATCATGTCACATCACATCACATCACATCACATCACATCACATCACATCACATCATATCACATCACATCACATATCGCATCGCATAGCATCACATCACATCACATCACATCACATCACATTACATCACATCACATCACATCACAATTGTTTTCATACAGATTTGTTTTTACCTTCCATCTTGGTAGACATTTTGTAGGGATCCAGCGTCCATCCGAGGCGTAAGTGTAGTTAACATTGAGCAGGTGTTTTTCAACGTCGATCAAAGTTGTGTAGGTAAAATTATTTGGGACCATTTTTCCTATTTAGATACAAGAAGTTCGAAAAATTTAAATATATGTATTTAAGCATAATTCGGAACATGCATCAGGTACACGATAAAAATAGTACCTCGTTGTAAGTGTGTCAGTATGGTTTGCAGGTTGGTTGATACGGTCTCCGTCATGATTGACAGCTCGTGACTTTAGTATTGATACGCCATTTCCGTCGGTCTGCAGCCAGTTCGTAGATTATATAAGTGGGTTGCCCAACCATCATCATCCTTCGGCTGCGGAGCAGGCGACCACAAGTTTTCTCCAAGCACGACGATCTGTAGCAAGAGTGGCTATCTGACGTTCTTGAAACATGCCTTCATTGTCACCAAGTAAGCGCTGTATGTACTTCAAGTATAAAGTGCTTGGACGACCAGGTCTCCTTCGGCCATGTGTTGGTATGTAAGTGGCATACATTCTAGCAGGCTCTTCATCCGGGATTTTATTCTGGCAAACAATCTTGATTTCGACCGGCCCGGTCAACCTCAATCCTGCCCGGCCATATAACCTTCTCCGCGCAGTTTTCTTGGCGTCTGCCATACTGACCAACGTATGAGCGAGTTTGGAAGTTTATCAACCTATTAAAGTAGTCTTGTCTTAGCACAAACCTCCTGAAGCACAATTGCATTGGTTCTCTCATTCTTAAATTGATCCTGCGCCAACATCGCATTTCAAACGCATTGACCCTGTTGCAGCTTGCAGTGGTAAGTGTCCAAGATTCAAAGATTTACATCCGTAGGTTGAAATAGGGAGTGCCTGACTAAACGTACCTTCGTTGACCTGGTTATACCTCTATCAGCCTTTATTTTTAGAGAGCTGTGTCATTGCAGTACTAGCCAAACCAATCGACGCCGGATTTATGTAGCATATCCTCCTTCCTCAGTGAGGAAATTGACCTGCTGGATCTGATCCACACTATGGCTATCAACTAGAAGAGGTGTTGTGTTTTCATCATTAACGATGACCATGAACATTATTTTCTTCTCGTAACATTCAGACGTAGGCCCATGGTCTCACTTTCATGTTTGTTTTTGTTTTTAAATAAGACGCCCAACACATTCAGGCTATATAGTGGCTAAAAGGGTGATGTAACCTGCGTATCTTTATGTTGTGAAGCTGCCAACCTCCTACTAATATGCCTCCAGTCCATCCATTAACGGTGAGGGATGCAGCCTTGCCGCACACCTTGGCCTAGGTTGAACTAGTCGCAGTCTCCCTTAGCAGTATACGCACACAAGTCATTATAGTCCATATAGGCTTTTTATCAGTTGAATGACCGGGGACTCAGAGCTTGGAGCGCATTCCAGAGAGGACTAAATCTCATACAGACAATAGGCTTTGGCATAATCTATAAAACAAAGATATGCCTTCCTATTATATTCCTTGCATTTTTCAATGTTGCGAATATATAGGCCTATAGCGATGTAATCTCTGGTACCACGGCCTCTTCGAAAAAACCAGCCTGTGCCGGAGGAAGCTCTCTCTAAGACGAGGTCTTAGTCGTCCATTAATCATGGTGAGGCACTTTATTCCGTCACAGATCCCATGCATGGCTGAGACATCAAGTACACTAACATAACACTAACACTTTTTGGATGGAAATGTTGAAAAACAAATATCCGGGGTGCAAATGGGCGAAAATCAGCGGGGAAAACCGATGGGATTCGATCCCGGTCCTTCAGCACGGATGACCGTGTCTTAGTCCACTCGGCCAGGGGTCACGCGCCAGCAATTAACAATTCCGTGCGCATTTCTCACCCGCCGTCAGCGCCCGGCGAGACAGACTGTGGGGACACGTGCTGCCAGCATATTTTTCAAATGATTTCATGGGGTCAGGGCTGTAAGGGTTATGGTAATGCTAGAAAAAAGTAAATATCAAGGTAAACCGTTTGCGCAAAGAGAATCATCTTACTGCCGTACCCAGATGGGAAATAAAGTGACACATGACAAAGGTGCATAACTATGTGAAAAAACCGCGATTATGCGAGGCAATTTCATCATACCACATGAATCATGGCTAATTCTTTGTGATCATATTGAAGATGGAGCACCATCTTTGTCTATTAAGGGCGTGTTCACACTACAGCTTTTTCCTCAACCCGGGTCGTACCGGGTCGAACTCGGATTGATCGATATTTCATTTTCTGTTCACACTAGCGCCATGTATGTGTTGAAGTTGTATCCGCATTGGCAAATGGGTTTATTGAACACGGAAGTTAAAATTATGGTATCAATGACCTATGACCTAGCTTGCTTATCATGGCGGGTATCAACAAGCAACAGTGGCTGGTAATGAAATACCGTCGAAAACATCAGCTACAACGTGCCAGAGGCCGTAGAAAGATGGCAGGAACAAAGCGGGCAACCATTAACATTCTTTTCAGGTTATCTACTTTCAGCAACCCGGGTCGAAACAGCGATTTCTGTTCACACTACAGTCGATGCGGGTTGAACCCGGGTTTTACCCTTCACTTTCGCAGGGTTGTAATTTTCGACCCGGGTCGGTTTTTTGAGCCTATTTTTCTGTTCACACCAGACATCAACCCGGGTTCGACCCGGGTCCGACCCGGGTCGTGGAGAAAACTAGCTATAGTGTGAACACGCCCTTTGTATCATGCGGTGAGCAGCATTATACAGATTTAGGCCTGTTGTGTCTTCGTTTTCAAATTTTTGCATTGCTTTTCCTCTAAATTTTGGTCACATTTTATCTCTCTTTCAGTTTTTATCCGGGCATAGTTCAGTAAGATTTTGATAGAATACACTGAGCCAAAAAAGAAACTTATAAAAAATGAAACTTATAAAAACTTTAACAGATCACCAAATAAAATTCTGTGCATGAAAATGTACCAAATTTGGATACAATATTACTGCAATGTATTGCTTCAAATGGCAGTCAATAACCAATTATTTGCTTCAATGACACAGGAGAAATGAGCACTGACCCTATGGTGATCTGTTAAAATTTTATAAGTTTCTTTTTTGGCTCAGTGTACATCATATTGACTATACTTACCCCCAGCTGGTAAATCTACTTCTGGACACACACCCCTACGTTGATATCCTTAAACATGCAATATTAAAGAACAGAATACAATTGTATCATAAACCATGCATCTTTAAACTCAGTATAATGACTAGATATTTACTGGGTGAATCAAAAGACATTGTGCAGGAACGTCTATTTGACCTAAAGTGTGTATTGAATCATAAAAACTGAAAAATAAGCAAACTGTGACAAGTTTTGTAAGCTGACCGCGTTATTCTGCCGGATTTTTTGCTCCCGTGCAACACCCGTGCCCTTCTGTGCAATTTTCGCTATTGATTGTTGCTATCGCGTAAAATAGCGCGATCATATGCTCCTATTGCGTGCCTTAAGCTTATTGCTCGCACTAGGATCATGCTCCTACTGCGTGCCTTACTGCTCGCACTATCGCACACGCCGGTGCTCTTCTGTGCTATGTCGCTATTGAATGACGCTATCGCGCAAATAGCGCAATCATATGCTCCTAATGCGATTTCCTTACTGCTCGTACTATCGCACACTCCACCTGTGCTCTTTTGTGCTATGTCGCTATAGCGATATTGGCAGTTTGAGCGCCTTTATGCGGGGGGCCCCAACCCGGGGGTTATAGACTTTGTATTTTGGTCTGCCGAGAAGAAAAAAGACTTGCAATTGTTTCAAAATGTCAGAAGTGAAATCTGTAGTTTTCGTAGAGTTAATTGAGTTGAACCAAAATCAAATATTAGGCCCCATAATCTTACCCCGTAAATAGTCGCGTGTAGTCAAGTTTACCACGACATGAGAATCTGGAGACATAACGAAAAGTGAAGAGAAAATAGTATACATTAAATTGTGTGATTGATACTTGTTTATTTGTTGTTTATGTATCCAATTAGTTAAAAGCAGTGTGTTTAAACATGACAATTATGTTAGAGCATGGCATATTTTCGTACGATTATCATAGCACATATAAGTCGGTTAAAGGCATATTCAGTGATGTGTTGGAGGCTACACCCTAAATTTCCAAGACCAGAGACGGTGAAAAGTAGGAATGATTGTCTCTATAGAAGTTGTGTGGAAAACGTGTGCTATGTCTGTCACGCTCGCACCTATATGACTCGCATGTTTGAACAACCCGGTATTCAATACAATTAAAGGTATATTATGTGATCTTTCCAGGGTACGCCCTCAACATCGAAAAAAAAATAGAAAGCAGATTTTCTTGCAGATTTACATTTCTGATCATAAATCATGCATACATTCCAAGTTACAGGGCGATACGATTCTTAATTACTTCAAAATCATGGTTTTAGAGTGAAAATAAACTGTCCGAATCCTGACACTTTATATTTTTCACTCTAAATTCACTCTAAAACCATGATTTTGAGGTAATTAGGAATCGTATCGCTCTGTAACTTGGAATGTATGTATGATTTATGATCGGAAATGTAAATCTGCAAGAAAATCTACTTTCTAAAAAAAATAATGAATAGAGGGCGCTCTCTGGAAAAGATCACATAATATGCCTTTAAACCATTGCTATGACGAATGTACACTTTTCTGCGTACTGAGTATGGAATAATCTCGGGAATAATTCGTTATCGGAATCCATTCTGAGTTGACACCAGGAGACCACGCACGAGCATGACATTCAGGATAATCATGATAATTGCGACGAGAAATACAATGTTTGTACCAGTCTGAATGGTCAACAATGCAAATGAACCATTTCAACACTTGTTTGAGTTTGCTGCGCTCGATTGAAAATTACGCAACTCAAACAAACAAGAGGTGTATACGAATGTACATGTATAATACAATAGCAGGTGTTTGTTACAGTTGGATTAGAATGTAGATTACGAATCTACAGTTATACAAATAACCAGGTTGTTATTTACAAATGCGTGGATTATAAAGCTCCAATAAAGCTCCTAACGTGGATTATAAAGTTCTTCATACGAATGTACATGTATACAATTAACAGGTGTTGTTTGTGACAATTGCGTGGATAAGAAAGTTCTGAATATGAATGTTATTGTATGCTTAATTGGTTGTTAGTATAATGCAATGGTTTAAATCGGAGAATAGACTCGTAAGTATAGATTCGTGATTCCAAATCTGCTCGGCTTACGCCTCGCAGATTCGGAATCACGAATCTACACTTACTCATCTATTCTCCTTAACGTAGGCCTACTACTAGTAGTCTGTTGCGACAACAAATTGTCTCTCATACCATGTTCGTACTTATGCATCCTATATGTTACGATATATTAAACTATCTTTAGAAAAAACGCGTCGGTGGCAATTAAATCCGTAAACTACAATGATTGCATGAATTCACTGACGCATTTACCATGTTTACATAACAATATTTAAATAGTATTTTTACAATTGTTTCACTCGGTGTTTATTACGAGCACTCGGGACAATGAATGTATATTTTCAGATCGATAATAATTTCAGGGAATGAGAGTGTAGGGTTATGTATTATTGTTGATGGATTATTTCATGACAACGCTAGAGGCTACGTGTCCTTTGTTGATCGATTTTAATCCGAGACACACGTACTATAGTAGATTCATAAACTCTGGCGTATCGGTTTCGATTTTGGACCTCGTCCATTGGGCGTTAGAGGAACCCATTTTGACCAATGATGAAACAGCGGTACTTGTATAGATGTTATTATTTGCGTTATCCATAATAATGCTAGTGTGGCTTTAATGATTAGTGAATATAGCTGATCATGTCGCTTTACAAATCACGGCAACCAAATACTTAATCCAACAGCTTGAAATATGTTATCCCTTTGGAAGCGGTCACCACAATAATAAAATTGACCATCATCGACCTGATATAGTTTTCAAAAGAAAAATGTTATGTTGGTCAACCTAATCATAATTTAGTGGATAATCAAGTTTCACTTTTTATTATTTTCCTTTTTTAAATTTATTATGCACGTGACATAAAGGAAACATTAAACTAAAAACGACCCGTTCTACATATTCATTTGTGAGAAAAAACAAATTATTCAATCATCATCTTTTGTATTTAAACATGATAAACCATGTACAAAACCATTTGGCCTAGATGGAGAAAAAGTTTTATCAACCCGGAGATACGGATTATAAACGTTACTTTATGTATTTCTGGCTATGATACCCTCTGAATACCTTTACCAATTTATCTGAATAACAACACATCTTCTTTATCAAAAATATGCGGGCAATTGACAACACCTGTTTGCAGGCAAAGTCAATGCAGATCATTTTGCCGCAAGTTCCCAGTCACTAGGTTTAATAATAGTTGTTCACCCTATCTTTACATAGTGGTGAAGACGTCACAATAGTACAGGCACTGATAATGACAAGGTATTATCTATGCATATTACGATCAAAATTCGAGTCCCTCCCCTTCTTTTGCTTCTGTTACCTCTGACTGAAATGGTGAATCGGCCAATGTCTGCGAATCAACTATAACTATAACTGAAAATAGCGGCTTAGCCGTCCCTAATTTAAATGTCACTGCTCAAACGTGTAGTCATTATTTATATAACCCGGAATCGCCATAATTTACCATACATGCCATAGTCATGATACAGTGCAACAGAGCATAAAGTTCCAAAAGTGCATGTTATTGAAATTACGCTCTAATTCAAAAAGTAACATATGTAAGACAAGGAGACTATATCATATTATAGAATACAGCTTGGTGATTTAATGTCATAGAAAAAAAAATGGTTTGACCTTATTTGCATATAATTAGCATAGTATAAAGAAATACATTACAAATTTGCTTTTTGGAATTTCCAGCAAAAACTATAAATGCTATTAACACCAAAGTTACAGGAAATGAAGTTCCCATCATTGCCAACAATACTGTCTGAGAAAAAGTTCACATTTATCTTTACTTTTAACAAAAACCCAAAATCTGTCTTAATTAAGCTTAATTAATGACCAAACTCGTTGAAATTATTAAGTAATACTGTGTATCCAAAGCAGACTTGCATGGTATCAAATTAAAGGTAAAGATGTGCTTAAAAGAATGGTCTGAGCAGATAATTCAATATCCCTTTAGTATTTAAAATATCGTCCTCCAAACATTTAGTATGTTTAAACAGAGAAAAAAACACATGTAACCACTATTTCATACAACTGTACACAGACTTGGCAACAGTCTATTAATACTTGTGCAGCCATGCACGCAAACAATGGAAGGAATATTCAAGGACATGACAACGCTAAGGGATCAATGGCGTAAAATTCGCGCTGAAAGAAATTTGCCAGTGTGCAGTCAAGAGTTTAAGCATAATGCATGTACAGACTGTAACAAAAAAGTTATACAATCGCAATTTTATTTTTAATTCAATGTTAAAATCATGCAATGTCAAAATCTCTTACACTCTGTGTTAAAGGGGCGTGTACATCTCAAGTGTTTGTCCTGGACAAAAATCACATGACTCCCTACGTATCTGAGTCTCCGTATTCCCATGTAATAATACCCATGGTGCAATAGATTTGCCGCGAATTTTAATCGACAAAACGTAATGTTGAAATTATTGTACGAACGAACAACGAACTGTGTCTAGAATAGTTTCAAAAAGAAGTGCAATGCATAATAATGAAATCAGAATTACAATCTCCTTCAGCATATAATCAACTTTTGGGCGATAACCTTTGATAAAAACGCACAACAATCGAAATATAAAGCATTTTACCCTCCGATTTCAGTGATATTCGTATTTTAAACTCTATCTAATTTTATTTTAAAACTGTTTCATGCATAGTTTTCATTAGCTCAAATGGTAGAGCGCTGGCTTCACAATCATGAGGTCAGTGGTTCGAATCTTGTAAATGTCTTTTTCTTTTTGTTATTACACTTTTTTTTTTAATAACAGGATTGCTTATAATCGTTCGCTATATTTGAAGAGGTATTTTGCAAAAGGGCCTACATCCACTTTGGCTCTTATTGAGAAAAAGTCAAAAAACTGTTTCTAAATATTCAAGTTGAGCAATTGAAAAACTGAATGGATTATGAAAGAGGTACACTACATACTAATTGAAATTGAAATAAATTTTAAATGTGCTAGTTTTAATTTTTTTTTAAATCATGTTTACATTTTTTGAAAATTTGGATGTAGGCCCTTTTGCAACAAAACTCCATCTGTTTGTACATAAAGAAAAAATACCACACACAAAAAATCATTTATTTTAATCATTTCAAATAAATAAGTTTGATATTGAAATGTATAGGTCACAATCATATGTTTCAAGGAAATAAAGTCATTTTTTTCAAAAATACCTACATCTCATTGTAAACAGCCATTGAAGTTGTTGTTTTGTTGCAAAAGGGCCTGTATCCCGATTTAATTCTGGATACAGGCCCTTTTGCAACAAAACAACAATTTCAATGGCTGTTTACAATGAGATGTAGGTCTTTTTGAAAAAAATGACTTTGTTTCCTTGAAACATATGATTTTTCCCTATACATTTCTATATCAAACTCATTTTTTGAAAAAATGCACCATAGCCCTTTTGCAAAATACCTCTTCAATTTTATTGAATGTTGAATAATACTTTTTTCATTTGCAATTTCACTACGATAAAGAATGTCCTGTATATAATTGTGTTGATTGAACCATTAATGAACTATGGAGTCCCTATAGCAAGTCTATAATGGACATGGTCTGCAAAGACCAATTGTTATGTAAATAAGAAGCCAGTCGGCTTATATCCTTGAATCGATTTTTTTTAGTTCCTTCAACACAGATATTTGTAATTTGCTCCAATCTTCAAAAAAGAGAGTTGTATCTTCAAAAATACATTACGCAGTTCACGGCTTACGCGGCCTGGTATGGGCGACAGTATTTTGGCGTAGATTTGATACCGTGCTGAACTCATCATGCTCATCGCTGCAAGAGCGCAATTATAAAATGCTGTCCGCTGTCCTAAATCTCTCTCGTCTTGACTCCCGGACTTGAGCACATCATAACACAATATTTGTATTGTGCCACTACTGTGAGACTAAATAAGTGGGTATGCCGACTATAGTTTTATGTCAAAACTCAACATAATTGAGGCTACCGACGTAACGGATGCGCCAAAAAGTGGCTCTATAAGTTGTAAAATAAGCTGAAACCATCTAAAAATGCTCATTTATTGTTTTGTTCATACAATTATACAAAGACCGTTTGAACCAATATATCTATCCATTAATATATCCATCTATCTATATATCTAAACACGTTCTTTTGATACCCTTTTAAACTTCAGTGAAATAATTCAACAAGTTAAAAAAAAATATCTGAGGCCCCATGGCCATATGAGCTAAAATGTTTGATCGCATAACTTAAATAAGACACATTGATTCAACATGGTAAACACGTGCTGATAATTTTTCAGATTTCATTTTATATATTCATGCGGCTTTTGAAAAAACAAATTGTCAACAAAACTTCAGTTTTATGCTAACATTAAATACATGAGACGTACTCCAAAGTGTTCAAAATCTTCAGTTGTATGCTAACACTAAATAAATGACACATATTCAGAAAACATTTCAATGTCAAATGCGCAAATTGTCCAATTTCCAATTTGGTGCATTTATTCATATACAGGCTGTCCCAAAATGATATAGTAGGCTGCGCCTACCCATCGATTCCCATCATTAAAATCAATGACAATGAGATTCAGGTCCAGGTTTTTTCATCATCTTTGACATAACCATTTCATTAAAATGTTACGATCACGAATAACGGAATTATTTCACCTCTTTGGCAAAGTACAAAAGGGTGGGGTGTGTGTGTTAACACTTTCCACGCGGCAGGCGTCTATGAACCGAATAAAATGTTTCGAAAATGTCAAAATGATTGAATTTCCATCACCATATTTGGAATCACCACAAGAAATACATTAAAATAAGTACAAATATACCTAGTATTGATTCACTAATTCTTGAGATTACTTGAAATTTCGGAAAGGCTTTTGAAACATCTGTTTTGTGTGGTAAAACTAAAATAGCCGCGTGGAAAGTTTTAAACTTGTTTGAAAGAAACATAAATAGTCTCTCAATGCCTTGTCTGCTATTGCTCCCTTCTGTTATAAACTGTTGTTCGTTATGGTTGTTCAAATCATTAACATCCTTCAATTTGAAGAGTAAAAATGGATCGTCACACATCACTTTGACGAACTTCTTTATGTGTTAGGGTGTACTTTGTTTTACTTTGATTTCATTGCAATATTGTAGATTCTTTACAGAGTGGGTGTGGTTTTGGATGTCACTGGACTGTGATTGGTGTTTTATTGCTGATTTTCATCCGATACGCAATACCATATATATTATGAGACATTTAGGGCGGGGCTTGATTCGTTTGAATAATGATACATTCAGTGCGCATGATTATTGCGCTAGCGCCCCCTACACAAAGTCGCCGGCGTATGCGTTGTGCGTGTAACCCAGCGTTGCCATATGCGCGTGTGCTAAAGAACGCAATTAATTCGAAGCAAGAAGTTGGTAAACAGCTCGATGGATTCGCCGATTTTATAAAGGGGGAAAGTTGTTGTACGTTTAGAGAATAAAACATAGTTCTTAGCTGTTTTGCTGTAGACGATGGTCTTATAGTGTATATAGGCTGTACCATATTTGGAGTCGTGTATGGTCGCCGCAGGCGGCAATACACGACGACACAAATATGGTACAGCCTATACATTATAAGACCATCGTCTATAGCAAAACAGCTAAGAACTATGTTTTATTCTCATTCTAATATTTAGTTTATTAGTTATTTTGATCTTTTATCATAAAATAACGCAGTTTGTTAGATTTATTTTAAACAAACAACAACAAATTTCCCCCTTTATAAAATCGGCGAATCCAGCGAGCTGTTTTCCAACATCCTGCTTCAAATTAATCGCGTTATTTAGCACACATGCACCTGTCATCGCTGCGTTATACCCACAACGCATACGGCGGCGACTTTGTGTAGGGGACGCTAAAAGCGATGACGCGTTGATCATACGCGCTGAAGGTATTATTTTTCGAATGAATTAAACCCCACCCCAAACTATACAACATTGTCTCATAATGCATGGGCGAGTCGGCTGAAAATCAGCCAAAAACCAATCAAATTGCCTGCTGACATCTCAAACCACACCCACTATATAATAATGTTGTTTGATTATTATGTTTGTTGTTAAAATAAATCTAACAAACTGATTAAAGACCAAAATAACCAATAAACTAAATATGAATGAGAATCAAACATATAGTTCTTAGCTGTTTTGCTATATACGACTCCATGGTACAGCCTTTACATTATAAGACCATCGTATACAGTATATAGTATTAGAACTATATTTTATTCTCTAAATACAAATCTGATGTTGGTTTGTATACAGGGTGAGTCAAAATATTCAGGTCCCGTTTTTAGAAAATCACGACAAATACTTTTTTTTTAAATTAACCAATGTCTTCATTGCATATATGAGTACACTAGCTACTTCTTTATGCTTGAATTTATACATGAAAGTGTTCCAAATATACCCCATTGTCCATTGTAGGCATTGTGAATACCAACACGCCATTGATTGACATTTCAAAATGCGTGAGTTAAACTTTTGCATTCATAGAGGTACCTTGGAAAAGTGCACATATCTCCCGTTTGAAATGACCAATTTGAATTAAATGAAATTCAAGTTATAAGCTGACAATGCGTTCGTACTGTGCATATTAATAAATTATATTATTTTTATGCATATTAGCTGGTTTAAAATATCGGTTGGGCCCGCTGATACTAGGGGAGAGCCTTGCTTTTATTTTGAAATAGGATTGCGTACAAGTAGTGTCATAATGCTATGGTCAACTCCATTCTATGCGTGCGAACTTGTGTGCATTCGTATGTGCGTAAACCCAGAGGTGCGTACCGGGCAGGGGCGGATACAGGATGGTCGCACCCCGGGGTGCTGTGAAAAGACGATCCCAAAAAAATGAAATTGATCAGGTACCATCCAAGTGGTGCGCAGCACCGCCCTCCGAGCTATGCTCTCTTATCTTTCCTTTTTTGTCTCCTTTCCTTTTCCCCCTTTCCTTTTTCTTTCTCCCCCTTTTTCTTCTTTTTTTCTTCTTCATACCCCGGGGTGCTGCAGCCACCGCAGCACCCCCCCCCCCCCCCTGGATCCGCCCCTGGTACCGGGCACATTCAAAAAATGACCACGCGTCAATCGTGATATCGTCACGCACGTTAGTTAGCACATTTCAGGCATCTGGACGCAGCTCCGCGAACAACGACGAAACATGCTCGTGTGAAATAGCTTGAATTTAGTAATATGTCATTATACCATTATGACAGTGATTATAGACAGTGAAGCTAGCAGTTAGCATTTGCGCAAACGCGACACGCAGCGCGATACCACGGTATGATTACGCGGCAGTACTCGCAACGCGCAATGTTGTTCAATTCTAGTGGCATTTATGAGCCAAATCTGAGAGGCTATTTGCTGTTTTTGGAGCAAATTGTTAATCAATTTCACTGGAATAAACTTTAACACACCGTTATTTCCTCGATATTGCATGCAAATTATGCGCCACTTTGATCAAAACTAACGGAGACATAAGGATAACAAACACACACACCCCCACACAGATTTATAGTAAGATGCTCGCAGCAGCAATGAACATGATGAGTTCAGCACTCAGAAATCGCAAATCTACCCAGTCAGAAGTCAAGGCATGAAAATACCGTCTATTTTGTTCGCCCCGGCCGCCAGTGAAGTGAAATTTCAAAAAAACACCAAATAGAAATCGGATCATTTACAACTCGCGATTGTGAAGGATTGCCTCCATCAATTTGTGATCATCTTAGGCTCATTTTGAAGGGGAAGTCCTATTTATGTAAGATGTCATTTCCGATTTAATAAAAAACACGATTTTTGTTAC
Organism: Ophiura sarsii; assembly: GCA_035610835.1. Classification (NCBI taxonomy): domain Eukaryota; kingdom Metazoa; phylum Echinodermata; class Ophiuroidea; order Amphilepidida; family Ophiuridae; genus Ophiura; species Ophiura sarsii. The sequence continues at coordinate 60,069,670 of CM069455.1, read as the reverse complement.
TATCTTTGAGTCGATAAAGATGCATTTTCAATGCGATCGTAAACATCGTATTTTTGATGATTTTTAGACGTCATAGCAAAAACTTTATGCACAAGAAATGTTCCTAACGTATTAAACTTGATCAAAAATATATTTATTTGTAATACATTTTTGGACAGGGGTCAGGGCCACGACTTTTATTCACCTACGGTAAAAATATACGCCATTTTCCAACACACAGAAACTAAATCGTTTTTTTCTAAAAAAAGGTATTCAGCAGGATTCGAACCGAGGAGGGGAGAATCTATTAGAGTACTAGTCCATATTCGTAACCGCTCGGCCATAACTACTTACTGACGTGTCTATGTGTTCTCTATAATAATGAACTAGTGGTGAACTATTGAGTATTCGACGAAATTTAGCCAAATTGAACCCAGTTTCTAAATTGTATTTTAAATGTGAAAACGGTGTCGCTGCAAGCTAGGTTTGGATTCAATGTAAAGAGCAATAAATTGATGATCGTGGAAGGTTATTAATTTAAAGTTTTTAATGAGACAGGGGTCAGGGCCACGGGAAATATCCCCCTAGTCACATGACGTTGAACCACATTTAAATGCCTTAATGTTGTCATTGTATAAGGCTGACATTTTGGCATATTGAATTGCACGATATCGACATCCGCTTTTCAAGGGAAAAAAAGTTCTCTTCGTATACAATAGACTCACTCAACGTTGGCATCTGACTGTACCGACGGAAGCTCAAGTTTACCGACGGGGATATTTCAGGGGGGGCACCGGCCCCTGGACCCCTGGGTTCGCCACTGAGCACGGTATCAAATCCACGCCAAAATACAGTCGCTCACACCAGGCCGTGAAAGCCGTGAACCGCGTAACGTATTTTTGAAGTACCACTCTCTTTGGAGCAAATCAGCAAATACAAATATCGGTCGTATAGGAAATAAGAAAATCGATTCAAGGACATATTAGCCGATTGGCTTCTTATTTACATAACAATTGGCCTTTGCAAATCATGTTCATTGATAGACTAGCTAGGGTCTCCATAGTTCAATCGAACGGAATAGTCAACACAATATATTTATAGGATATTCTTAAACGCAGTAAAATTGCAAAAGAAGAAAAATGTATCATTCAACATTCAATAAATATTGCGAACGATATGCAATCCTGTCAATTTTTAAAAATAAAGTGTAAATAACAAACAGAAAAAAGTATAACAATCCTAGGATTCGAACCACTGACCTCATGATTATGAAGCCGGCGCTTTGCCGACTGAGCTAATGAAGACTACACATAGATATTTAGAAAATAAAATACATAAAGTTCAAAATACGAATATCACATGAATCGGGGCAAAAATGCGGGCTAAAATGCTTTATATTTCGATTGTTGTGCGTTTTTAACATAGGATTATCGCCCAAAAGTTGATTATATGCTGAAGGAGATTGTAATTCTGATTTCATTATAATGCATAACACTACTTTTCGAAACGATTCTAGACACCTTAGTATTTCGTTCGTACATAAAATGTTGGCCATTACGTTTTTTCGATTGAAATTCGGCGCGGCAAATCTATTGCACCATGGGTATTATTACATGGAACACGGAGACTCAGATACGTAGGGAGTCATGTGATTTTTGTCCAGGACAAACACTTGAGATGTACACGCCCCTTTAAGTTCCGTTTTGGCTACCAGAATCATTTTATTTGGTCTTTTTAACTACTTGCGTTTAAAAGTTATGACCAATCTACTAAGTTGTCTAGAAATCGGGTTGGGCCACTTTCACAATAATATCATACAGTCTTGCTTGCATAAATTAAATGGTTAGGGTATCATGCCAGGAACATTAGAGAGAACAATATAATTCTTTTTTCAAATAGTTTTATTTCATTTGAATAAATAAATTCATAAAATAAATAAATAATATTTGTAAAGACCTAACCTTCTTTGTAATACTTTTAACCACTTGAAACGAACCATTGTTGTCTAACAAGAGCGCTCTACTGCTATGTTCCTGGTTCGATTCCATTCATATTCATCCCGGTGATTTTACCATTGATTAAACAAAAGTGGCCCAGGTGATTTCATGACTACTTTAGACAATTTATCATATCTCCACTTACCGACCATCGATTGTCATTAAACAAAGCTTATTTAAAAGCTAAGAAAATTCCCCTTGCAGGCCATTAAAACACGAAACAGAAATTTTACGGGAGATATTTTTAATATTTTTTTCAAAACTGTATAACTTTTATTGTTACAGCCTGTATGTTACTTTAGGTGGGGGTGTGCTGACATGCATGGGTGTACAGACAGGTATCGTGTTAAAGGCCTGTACTAAGTCTAAATAATAATAAAAAAGTTTCAATAGTCAAGGCCATAAAAGGAAGTAGGCAGTAGCTGGTTGGATTAGCGTGTATGGATAATCAAGTATTGGCCAATCCGAAATCAGGTTTAATAAGAAATGTAACAATGCTGATAATCATACAAGGACACGAAATAGCACTTTAAAACAAAGCTGTTTTAATGATGTATGATACACAAACCTAGGATTGAAATTGTTCATTGTTGTACAACAATCAGGAGGCACTATATTTATAATTCAATATTTGGAACTTTGTGCTCTGTTGCACTGTAGTATATGGCAACTTCAAATGATTAGCGACTAATATGACCAATGACCCTTATGACTAGCGACCCTTAAACTAGCGAGTTTGACCCGACTCATCATGTATTTGAACATCTTTGTTCGTCATATTATGATGTAAAGAACAACCCAATCATGTATATATACATTTTTCTTTGAATCATATAAATCGTGTCCTACTGAAATTCGGTCCCACAATGCGATATTAAGGGGCACGTGTTCAATATTTTCTAAAATCCCAATAATTTGGATGGGGCTGTTGAAGAACGACCAGTAATTTCTACGATTTCCAAAAACACATAATGTGTTAAACGCAAAATCGCGCGAATAGCGCACACACAATGCTCCAGTCGAGAGAAACGCAAAATCGCGTGACGGTAGCACACACAAAATGCTCGCAGCAGAAAAATGCACACACCTCTGTGCTCTTCGGTGCTATTGTTGTCGATAATTGTTGGAAGAAAAACGGAAAATCGCGCGAGTGATGCTCTTCTGTGCTATTGTCGCTCTTGTGCTATTGATTGTCGAAAAAAACCCGCAAAATCAGACGAACGCTGCTCATCGGTGCTGGTGCTATTCTCAATATTGATTGTCGGAATAAAAACGCAAAATCACGCAAATGCTGCTCGTCTGTGTTATTGGTGCTATTCTCAATATTGATTGTCGGACAAAAAAACGCAAAATCGCGCGAATGATGCTCAACTCTGTTATTGTCGCTATTAATTCGCATAACACACCCTTCCTCTTCTGTGCAATTTTCGCTATTGATTGTCGCTATCGCGTACTATAGCGCGATCCTATGCTCCTACTGCGTGCCTTACTGCTCGCACTATCGCACACGCCTGTGCTCTTTTACGCTATTGTCGCTATTGATGGTCGCTATCGCGTAATAGCGCAATCATATGCTCCTAATGCGATTTCCGTACTGCTCGTACTATCGTTCACTCCACCTGTGCTCTTTTGTGCTATGTCGCTATTGGCAGTTTGAGCGCCTTTATACAGGGGGGGGGGGGGGGGGGGGGGGGGGGCAACCCCGGGGTTATAGACTTTGTATTTTGGTCTGCCAAGAAGAAAAAAGACTTATAATTGTTTCAAAATGTCAGAGGTGAAATCTGTAGTTTTCGTAGAGTTAATTAAATTGAACCAAAATCAAATATTAGGCCCATAATCTTACCCCGTAAATAGTCGCGTGCAGTAAAGTTTACCGAAAAAACAGATGCAACCACGACTTCAAAATCTGGATAAATAATAAAAATGACAAAGAGAATAGTATACATAAAATTGCGTGCCTGATACTTGTTTATTTGTTGTTTCATCATCATCATCATCATCATCATCATCATCATCATCATCATCATCATCATCATCATCATCATCATCATCATCATCATCATCATCATCATCATCATCATCATCATCATCCTTCGGCTGCGGAGCAGGCGACCACAAGTTTTCTCCATGCACGGCGATCTTTAGCAAGAGTGGCTATCTGTCGTTCTTGAAACATGCGTTCATTGTCACCAAGTAAGCGCTGTATGTACTTCAAGTATGATGTGCATGGACGACCAGGTCTCCTTCTGCCATGTGTTGGGATGTAAGTGGCATACATTCTAGCAGGCTCTTCATCAGGTCTTCATCAGGGAGACGGAGAAAAGGTCCAAGGAATCTCAGCTGGAGACTTTTTACACGGTGGGTAAGAGGCTCAGTCTTGGATAAGTCATAAATGGTGGTGTTTGGGACATGATCCATGCGTTTGATGTTAAGCATTATCCTGTAGCAAGAGGTAGCAAAGGCTTTATTTTGCACTCCATATCTTGAGATATCACCCAGGAATCACAGCCATACAGCAAAATCGTCGCACAGGTGGTGCTAAATAATTCTACTTTTGTTTCGATAGCTACTTGAGGGCTCCTCCACAGGTGTTCCAACGTCCAGAATGCGCACCATGCCAATGTCTGCGTCTTTTATACTGCAGCCGCAGGTGATACTATGAATAATGTTGGTTATAACGGCACATACTTTATTCAACGCCATTTAATAAGTTCCTTACCACATCCAATCTCGTCAACACCACTCAAACAACTCTGATGTCCGTCGCACATGTAGGATTCTGGAACGCAAGATGAATCACATTTGAAATAGCCAGCAGAACACGCTGTTTAATGTAGAGAAATAAGAGACAAATAGGTATTGATATTGGTTGAGTTTTTTTACAATTTTATTTTACCAGGTAGTAGGGAGAAACAGGAGGATGTTCACAACGGAATAGGCCGGGACTAGGTTTAGAATTCAAATAAGCTCTTATTGGTTACCTTGAAATCTGGGTCTTTGAGAATTTTAGATCTGAACTTAGATCTGAACTTACTTGATTATGTATGTATCCAATTAGTTAACATTTACCTACAGTTATCACAATAAGTAACTGACCCGGTAATAAATGTGCTGATAACTCTAAACGTATAACTCCTACATTAACATATTAAATTGTAAACATGTTGAGAAATTTCTCTTCTTGAATTTAAGATATTACACGCTAAGAATGGCTGATTATTAAGGAAGTTACAATCCTAAATGTACTGTCAAGTCTGATTTTCATTTTCACATTTTCATTTTCAACACGGGGACTCAGACCGGCAAATTATTGATTACTGGTAATGGTAGTGCCAATTCACCCGTCGATGGCCTGGTTGTTGGATAGTCGGCCGGTGGCATTGTTACGGTTAATCAATACGGCACACACGCTTTACCTGTCGTACTCTCCCCGTGTTGAAAAGAAAATGTTAAAATGAAATTCAGACTTGACCTAACGTTTGGGATCGTAACTTCCTCATTAATCAACCATTCTTAGCGTGTAATATCTCAAATTCAAGAAGAGAAATTTCTCAACAACTTTATAATTAAATATGTTTATGTAGGAGTTATACTTTTAGAGTTATCAGCATGTTTATTACCTGGTCAGTTACTTATTGTGATGACTGTATAAGCAGTGTGTTAACGCTTTCCATGCGGCAGGCGGCTGCAGAAGACATTCCAAATGTTGACAAAATGTTTCAAAAATGTCAACATTATTGTATTTCATTACCATATTTAGTATCACCAAGGAAATGCATTGAAATAAGTACAAACATGCCTAGTATTGGTTCAGTAAATCTTGAGGTAGACCTTGAAAGTTGGGAAAGGTTTATAAAAAAACTGTTTTGTATTTGGTCAAACTAACAGCCGCGTGGTAAGCGTTATAACATGATAATTATGTTAGAGCATGGCATATTTTCGTGCGATTGTAATAGCACATAAGTCAGTTAAAGGCATATTCAGTGATGAGTTGGAGGCTACACCCTAAATTTCCCAGACCAGAGACGGTGAAAAGTAGGCATGATCGTCTCTATGGAAATTGTGTGGAAAACGTGTGCTATGTCTGTCTCGCTCGCACCTACAGTTAAGCCCGTAATTATTCATACCCTTTGAAAAATATAAGTTTTTTGCATTTTTCTCATATCTATACCAGCTGGAGTGGTGGAACTTTCGCTTTACACAAAAGACAGTTAGTTTGCAAGTACAAATCAATATATTTGGGCTCAACATTGTTTGCATAAAAATAGAATTGAACAGAAATTGTGTTATTATGCATGTCCAAAATTATTCATACCCCATACCAAGTGTCAGGATTGAGGCCATTGTTTGTGTGATAATACACATGTTGACATTCCAAACATTCTTTATATTGTGTGATAGGCTTTTATATTGTTATGCAATTATTCCATGATGTGTGCATACAATGTGGATGCATTACAAATGTGTCCTATTGAATGTACAGTGAGGGATATTATAGGACAACACTCTAGCTCTTTGTCAGCATGGCGAAGAAGACCAAAGAACTCAGTGAGGACCTTTGTGTGTGCATATTGTGAATGCGCACAAATAGGGGAAAGGCTACAAGCTATTTCGAAGCAATTCCAAGTGCCAGATTCCACCATACAAAGCATAATTAGGAAGAATAAGACGTTCAATTCAGTTAAAAACCTTGAAGGACACGGTCGGAAGCCAACGGTGTCCCCTCGTTTGACAAGAAAAGTATGGTGAAAGGCCAACAATAATCCACAGATCACCGTCAATGCTCTCCTGAACAACCTTGGTGTGTCTTGGACCAAGATATTAAGGCAGACACTCCAGCAGACATTGCACACGAGAGTTCCATGGACTTCGATCAAGAAAGACTCTATTTCTGAAAAGAGACAAAGAGAAACTCGTCTAGCATTTGCAAGAGCACTACTGGACAAAGATCCAAGCTTTTGGTCCTCAGTGTTGAGGTTGGCTAAGATGCAAGACGAGTTTCTCTGTCTCTCAATTCAGGAGTAGAGTCTTTCTTGGTCGGCCGCCATAGAGATCTCTCATGTGCAATGTCTGGTGGAGTGTCTGCCATGATAACTTGGTCAAAGAATTGCCAAGGTTGTTCAGAAGTGCATTGATGGTGATTTGTGGATTGTTGTTGGCCTTTCGCAATACTTTTTCTCGCTAAACAAGAGGACACCGTTGTCTTCCGACTGCGTCCTTCAATGTTTTTTACTAAGTTGAACTTCTTGTTTTTCCTAATTATGCTTTGTATCGTGGATTCTGGCACTTGGAATTGTTTCGAAATAGGTCTGTAGTCTTTCCCCTCTTTGTGAGCACACTGAGTTATTTGGTCCCCACTGAGTTATTTGATCTTCTTCGCCATGCTGACAAAGAGCTAGAGTGTTGTCCTATAACACCCTTCACTGTACATTCAAAAGGACACATTTATAATGCATCCACATTTTATGCACACATCGTGGAATAATTGCATAACAATATCACACAATATAAAGAATGTTTCGAATGTCAAAAAATCTGTATTATCACAACAAATTGCCTCAATCCTGAAGAATTGGTATGGGTTATGAATAATTTTGGACAGGCATAAAAACACAATTCTTGTTCAATTCTATTGTTATGCAAAAAATGTTGAGCCCAAATATATTGATTTGTACTTGCAAACTAATTGTCTTTAGTGTAAAGCGAAAGTTCCACCACTCCAGCTGGTATAGTTATGAGAAAAACGCAAAAAACTCATATTTTTCAAAGGGTATGAATAATTGTGGGCTTAACTGTAATGACTCGCATGTTTGAACAACCCGGTATTCAATACGGGTATAGGCCTACTACATGTAGTAGTCTGTTGCGACAACATATTGTCTCTCATACCACGCTCATACTACATTAATGCATCCTATAATATGTTACGATTTATTCAACTATCTTTAGAAAAAACGCGTCGGTGGAAATTCTATCCGTAAACTAAAATTATTACATGAATTCACCGACGCATTTACGTAACAATATTTAAATAGTATTTTTTACCGAATGTTTCACTCGGTGTTATTACGAGCACTCGGGACAATAAATGTATATTTTTAGATCGATAATAATTTTAGGGAATGAGAGTGTAGGGTTATTCATTATTGTTGAGGGGTTATTTCATGACAGCGCTAGAGGCTGTGTCCTTTTATGATGCTTTATACTTATGATCGATTTTAAACCGAGACACACATAACTTCAACTGAAAATAGCGGCTTAGCCGTCCCTAATTTAAATATCACTGCTCAAACGTGAAGTCATTATTTATATAGCCCGGAATCACCATAATTTACCATACATGCCATAGTCATGATAGTATGTGGCAACTTCAATTATCATCATAAGCGACGCTGCAGACATCATTGACATTGCGATGACCAATCGTAATATGGTAATACTTCGACAAATCATGATGACCTGTATTTTGTTAAGTAAAATAGAAAGAAAATACAATTATTATAACTTACAACTACACTGTGTATCTAAATCTAATGCAATATATTGTTTGACATGTCCCCTACTTATAGTGTCAATTTCGTAAAGTTATCTCTTTATGTTCGGGCGTGGCATGACGTTACTGAAAATTGATGAAAACATGTTGTGGTGGGTTTTCCCTTAAATTTCGGCGCATTTCATATGATTAGTCTCTCTCCAACGATAATAAAAACAATGAATCCAACTGATGCAGTGGAGGTGGAAACTGTTCATGTAGTGTTCCTGGTGAGAGTCGCATCCAGCTCTCGCTGCCATATAGAGGAGGGTACTCAATGGAGGCCATATTGGATTTCAGTGCAGCCATATTGGAATTTTATGGTACTCATAGTGATTAAATAACGTCAATTGTTCCTGTAGAAATTAGTAAAAGCTTAAAAACCTACAATGTTGGGAAATATTGTTCGAACACTTTATAGGTGCAATACTGACACGATTATTGACAATTTTAACGATTTTTTTGGTACCGGCAGCCATCTTGGATTTTAAAAATCCGACCGGGTGAAATTGTGCACACTCTCCGAAAATTATTACATTATACCTAAATGACCTCATATAAATCATAAAAAAGAGTCAACTTTCCACCCATCAGGCCACATGAATTTCCATTTGACTACGATCAATAACCACCAAATGAAAAAGAGCGAATGAAAAAGCGCACATCAAAAAGAGCTCATAAAGAAATACGGTAGACATTACTGGATGAAACTTGGGCGCAGACTATTATTCGGTATAACTTGCAATTAACTTTTTTGTTCTAAACTCTCATCCCAACAGTATAATGTACTTTTCATGGTCGATAACCCTTTTTTACCATGCGGTTAGATTAAGATGTCCCATTGAAACACGTGTGACCTTTGACCCTTAATCGAGGCCAAATGTAACTTTAACATCCACGTTCGCAAGGACGTCAACGTTGATTGTAATCTACTGACTTCAATGAAAATTTTGGCATATAACTCCCTGTGCCTAGCAGACCCGGAGCGAAAAAACACCAAAATGAGCCTGCGCTCCCCAGCTACTTATTTATAGGGATTTTGGGCCAAACTCCTGAAGTCCATCAATAGAGGGCAGGATAATCCAAGTCTACCTTTTATTGATCATTCTTGTATTACAGGCTACAGCAGGACAGTTTAACGTAACCAGAAAATGAAAAACATAATTGCTCATGCATTTTTATATACAGACATCACAAAAAGTAACTGACCAGTTAATAAACATGCTGATAACTCTAAAAGTGTAACTCCTACAATAAACATATTTAATTATAAAGTTGTTGAGCAATTTCTTTTCTGGAATTTGAAATATTACACGCTAAGAATGGTTGATTAATGAGGAAGTTACGATCCCAAACGTTAAGGCAAGTCTGATTTTCATTTTAACATTTTCTTTTCAACACGGGGAGAGTATGACAGGTAAAGCATGTGTGCCGTATTGGTCAACCGTAACAATGCCACCGGCCGACTATCCAACAACCAGGCCAATGACGGGTGAATTGGCACTACCAATACCAGTAATCAATCATTTGCCGGTCTGAGTCCCTGTGTTGAAAATGAAAATGTGAAAATGAAAATCAGACTTGACAGTACATTTGGGATTGTAACTTCCTTAATAATAAGCCATTCTTAGCGTGTGATATCTAACATTCAAGAAGAGAAATTTCTCAACATGTTTATAATTTAATATGTTTATGTAGGAGTTATACTTTTAGAGTTATCAGCACATTTATTACCTGGTCAGTTACTTATTGAGATGACTGTAGATAGAAATCCCAATACTACAGTGCAACTTACCATAACTGCCCTTTATTTCATTGTGTCATGCATATAGACCTATATTGGATATAAACAAGCATAGTATAGGGGACTGGTATAGAAATCCACACACAGCCCTCCTGTGTATAACCATGCTTCACTGCACATTATTTGATGTTGATGTACTGCTAACGCGGTAAATTCAAATGCATGGTCCCTGACTGGTGAATCATTTGTTTGCATACACTAAAGCTAGAGGTGTGCACAAAATGTATACACACTGCTTAAATACTTATAATAAAAAACTGAAAACAAAATCATAAAAAGTGCTCATACCATTTTGTTGTTTAGGTCTTTAGCTCTAATTTGATAGGTCACACGCCAATATTAAAGTTATGGTTATCTTTAAATTAAGTCTTAAATATTGGTTCTTAGATATGCAAATTAATCAAATAAAGAAAAAAATACAAAGATTTTTTTTATTTTGCTCATACAAAAAATATCAGAATTAGGTATATGCACAACATATCTGATTTTCAGTCTACCAGCGTACACACATCTCTAGATAAAAAGTCAAATGTGTTTTGGACTTGATGCTAATTAAATATGCAAATAATACGCAAATGATGTTATTTTATAAAATCGCTCTAATAAATATTTATGTTAAGACTTCTTTAATATGTGTCACCAAACTTGACTTTATTGGAGGAAAATTGGTGTTGTTATTGTCATTTAAGTGAATGTGGTGAAACGGGCATTTATGGTATTAAGTTGCACTGTACAATCAGGGGTGTGCGACTCAGCTTGCCGATCTCAAGCTACTTTTGTTTAACTTTGGTGAATCGGATTGTCACATTATTGGTGGCGCTATTTGTGTCGTCTGCTTTAGATATAGATTACACGGATATCTGTTGGGAAAATGTCCCCAAAATTGTCTGGTTTTGAAATTTATGATAAAACATACATGCTGGACGGTTTTTACAAGCCTGAAATATATGATACTTCACATTTCATTATTTATTTTATGTATTTGAATTCATTCTCTGACTTTACACCATGCCGTCATTGTTTGTGTCCTACGGGCTTGATAAATATATAAATTCCTGTTTAGCTACGTACGTCAGCATTAATAGAATCCCTGCTACAATCCTGCACCTTTTATGGATCATCGGCTTTGCTGAATAAATAACCGTGATATAATTGTCATATTTGGACAGGGTTGCATGAGTTAATTGTTGTAGATATATTATCTGCCAAGTTATGTGGGATTTAGTAAAAGGTGATTGCTAACAAAACAACACGGTATATGATCGGTATTGAATACAGTCTGCCATCAGGCCTACAAATTAGGGTATACATGATTGTATAACATTTGTTGTTTCTAAATTACCCAAATTATCGATATATTTCTATTTTTTGCTTGAAATGAATACGTTTTGCATGAATAAATGGTTTAAAAAACTATTGTTTTAAAAATGCGTGGTTGGTATCTTTTAAAACCGAGCGGAACTTGATTTTATACGATGAAATCACTGCCGCAGTCAAATAACATTAATTGAAAAAACACTTAATTCGACTGATATATCTATGATTTATTATATAATATAAGCATAAAGGCAACAATAAGGCCAAATAAAAATAAAAACTAGTTTCTCGTCCTAACTTTTGAATAAAATGAGGATGAGGGCACCTTTTTTTCTTTCTTTTTTTAGTTAACACTGATGCAAAATCACAATTACCAGCGTAGTATTGCGCGATTGATTGCGTAACTGATTGAGGACGAGGATTTTGTAAAATCTTTTTATTTCATGGTTCTGGGGGGGGGTAACACAAATCCTGCTCTAAAATGCTCATTGCACTAAAGTAAATCTATTACCAAGATATCATCTTTTTAAATATTTTAACAACAAAGTTATGGAAAGAAAAAAGAAGAAAAAAAGAAAATTATAGAATTCATGTAAAATGATGCGGGGGGGGGGGGGGGACGAGAAACTGCATTATTTTTTTACCTGGCCTAATCATATGTTTGTAGATAGTTTACGTCATCGATGATAATAAACTCCATTTTCCAAAATTTGCCACCCAAGCCTCGTTCCCGTTTGGTCTATCTGCGCCTTGGCGCACTCGATAGAACAGTGAGGGAAGCGTGGTACCAGCGCGTGTGGCGTACTGATCCTCGCGTAATGCGATAGAAGACACGCAGGCGCAGGTAAACATAACGGGAACGAGGCTTGGGTGGCAAATTTTAAAAAATGGCTGCCGCGTGAATAGGGTCTATACACACTAAAAAATCTTAAAAATACGGGGTCAAAATTCGACCACAAAAGGGTAGTATTAACCCCGCTTACTGAGTCAACTATGCACCGACTAAAAAAGGGTCAAATTTGACGAATAACATATTTCACTGTTCAACAGTTCAAATTTATTAAAACTTGAACGTTTTTGTGAATTCATGTTCTTACTTGCCATTTAATTATGGAATGGTGCATGTTGCAGATCGAATCACTAGATCAAATATATAAATATACAATCCAAAGTGTTAAAAAACCAATATAACCCACCCCCGTGCGCATGTGTGGAATAGTGACACCCATGGGAGTTATTCTTACACCAAGTTTAACACAAGAAATTTAACACCATGAGAAGTGTTACATCAGTTATTCCTATGGTGTTGACCTAACACCAACATTAACACCAGGAGCGTAACACCGGCTCAGTGTTGCAGTTTAACACCGGAGTTTTTGCAGTGTAGGGTCAAAAAATGACCATATTCAGGGGTCATTTTGATAACGGTATATCCCGATTAGCAAATGACCCCGGAACGTGGTTGAAAATGACTATATTTAGGGTCATATATATTTAGGGTCTTTAATGACTAGGTCATTCATGACTATATTTAGGGTCATTTAAATATGACCCTTTTAGGGGTCATTTCAATATGATGCCAAATGACCCCGACAGTGGTTGATTTAACCACGAATCGGGTTAAATAAAACTGACCCCGTAAGAGGGTCAATATTTTGACCCCGTCGTTTTTAGTGTGTACATGGCGGACTTCATGCAGTGGCGTATCTGGGGTATTTTTCAGGTATTTTTCCCGGTGGAATTTAACTTTACCAGGCTGTATTGCCTGCTGCCGCCTCGTAACGTGGGTTACCCATACTGGCGCAAAAAAAATACGCCGCCTCCTATGAAATCCATAGAAAATGGCAAATGGTAATAAAATCACAACTTTGTTACCCGTTGGATGATGACATTCGTTTTTGTTTTAAAATCTTATTTATTTTATGAAAACGTAATCTTATTTTTTTTAAATTGAGAAAGGCTGTCGATTAATTTATTAGAGCCATGAGTTTACCCGTTTTACTGCATTCTCAGCTCTTGAATTCATATTTTAGCCCTGCTCCCCCTGATGCACGCAATTGTAGCTCAGCACTCCCTCGTCCGATTTCTTAGGTTGCACCCCCGGAAGATACCCTACTGATTTCATGAATGTTCCGGCACCAGAAGAGAAGAGGCAGAATCGCCCTGGCGTGGTGTGCTCTGATTGTCAATGGTATAAAATAACATAACATGTCAACAACAAGATACAAATGTAACCTACAGTATTAATCATTGATCATGAATATTTATATACATAATTTGCATGTACAATTAAAGGGGCATTGAGAGATGTATCGATATACTAAATGAGCAAAAACGTAAAGATAGTCATCAACATAGCCCAAGTCCAAAATGTCATACAATTCCGTAGGCTTACTGGTATGCCCACTGGCTCCCTGTTCGCGAAAGGATTCATTTGAAACTTCTTCATTTAACTTGGAAAGCTTTGCATGGCACCTCACCAACATACATGTATATTGCTAATCTTCTTGTTCCATATCATCCAAAACGTACTCTCCGGTCATCTGATAAACTTTTACTTGTTGTTCTACGGATTACTTCTTCATTTGGAGATCGCGCATTTTCAGTTGCTGCACCAACTCTCTGGAACTCACTACCTTATAATTTAAGATGCTGTGATTCACTTGACTCTTTTAAGAACTTGTTAAAAACAAAATTATTTGACTCAGTTTATAATTGATTTCTTGTTCATTCTTGTTTATGTATTTTTTCCATCGCAGATGGTATTATTCTGATTTGTGACAAGGACACTTTCACGCAGGCATTTTATCACATCTTTAGAGTGCTGCGTCAAGCTCATCGTATCTTTAGCACTCACACACTAAAAAAACTTAAAAATACGGGGTCAAAATTCAACCACAAAAGGGTCGTTTTTAACCCCGCTTACTGAGTCAACTATGCACCGACTAAAAAAGGGTCAAATTTGACCCCGGTGATCTAGTGAAAAATTTCACCCAAATTGTGGTTAAAAATGACTATCCTTGGGGTCAAATGACTATATTTCTCTTTTTCTCTCTGACTGTATTAGGGTCAAAATATGACCATATTCAGGGGTCATTTTGATAACGGTATATCCCGATTAGCAAATGACCCCGGAACGTGGTTGAAAATGACTATATTTAGGGTCATATATATTTAGGGTCATTAATGACTAGGGTCATTCATGACTATATTTAGGGTCATTTAAATATGACCCTTTTAGGGGTCATTTCAATATGATGCCAAATGACCCCGACAGTGGTTGATTTAACCACGAATAGGGTTAAATAAAACTGACCACGTAAGAGGGTCAATATTTTGACCCCGTCGTTTTTAGTGTGTACTGCACTATTACACCGTAAGCATTGTAAGAAATGATCAATCAAGTGTTCCCTATAGGTGCGCACGCATACTGCCGGGCACTACGTCACCGGTCACACCATCTATATTACGAATTTTGCATCATATGCGTGATGTTCTTAAAAGAGTAAAACACATTAATCATCTCACTCCTCACATCAGCTGATGGAAAATCCGAAGTGTATTTCATTCCATGTTTGTACCGATCCTATGGTTATTTATTGATTTTTTTTATCAATATCCAATCATCATCATCATCATCGTCTAAGCTTTTATTATAGGTTTTGGCTGTATTTTGATTATTTAATTATTGCAAACGGCTGAATACCTTTGTGACCTATTTTTTGTTACGCTCAGCTTGTGTAAATTAATGCGCGCAGTGATTACCATCTTGTTGGTGATGCTTGAACGCGTGTGTTGGAAAAACGGAAGAGCTGAAAAGAAAACATCCAAATCTTTCGA
This sequence comes from Ophiura sarsii, assembly GCA_035610835.1. Taxonomy (NCBI): domain Eukaryota; kingdom Metazoa; phylum Echinodermata; class Ophiuroidea; order Amphilepidida; family Ophiuridae; genus Ophiura; species Ophiura sarsii. The sequence goes on along the minus strand of CM069455.1, from coordinate 60,054,201 downwards.
AAATCAGATGAATTGGTAGGCATCCTTGTAGAGTAAGTACAGTACGGTAGTTATGTATAGAAACTATTGGGATCAAAAATTGAGATGGATTTCGAATTTTGGGTGCAGTTTGGTACATTTTCCTGATCGAGTTGAGACAGTACATTATAAAATGATTCACCATTCACTTAACATGTGACAACGGATGCAGCGGTTTTGCATTTTTTTTTCTCTAATTTTCATCATTTTGACATCGCATTTTGAGACCCCCGATTTCTCGCTTTGATTGTGTCAAATTACTTCAAAAGTCGATTGTGAATGATAGTATGTCGTATAGCGTTGTGCATGACCATAGGCTAGCCCTGATTTGCATGTTTGGAAGGATTTTGGGCAGTTTTTAAATGTTGAATTTGTTGGAAATTATCAGGACTTGTGTGTGTAATGATACCGTTCCAGGCAATCAATTAGTGTGCGTGTCAATACAAGGAAAACATCTGGCGGCGCCGTTTGATGTTCGGGAGGCCAGTTTTAAACTACGCGATAAGCCGCTTTGTGTTTTAATTATTTTATAAAGTGCATTCTGGGCAGGTTAGATTATTACAGTATGTTCCAAAAATATTCGCTGTATCAAATTGCATGAGTATTGGTGACGATGAGTAAAATATTTGTACGTGGATGATGACAAAATTTGTTGGCAGGTTGAGTCAATTCAATGTGAGTATTTAGGTAGTTGGTGCATAATGGCGCGGCTTGATTGTTTTGATTGTATACAAAAATGAGACATTCAGATTATGCTGTGGAAGATAATCAGCATGTTTTTCGGATTGGTTGTGTGATGGCGAAATCAAAATTTGTTGTGTAAACTGACATTTGCTAATATTGTGCACACTAAAAAATCTTAAAAATACGGGGTCAAAATTCAACCACAAAAGGGTCATTTTTAACCCCGCTTACTGAGTCAACTATGCACCGACTAAAAAAGGGTCAAATTTGACCCCGGTGATCTAGTGAAAAATGTCACCCAAATTGTGGTTAAAAATGACTATCCTTGGGGTCAAATGACTATATTACTCTTTTTCTCTCTGACTATATTAAGGTCAAAAAATGACCATATTCAGGGGTCATTTTGATAACGGTATATCCCGATTAGCAAATGACCCCGGAACGTGGTTGAAAATGACTATATTAAGGGTCATATATATTTAGGGTCATATATATTTAGGGTCATTCATGACTAGGGTCATTCATGACTATATTTAGGGTCATTTAAAAATGACCCTTTTAGGGGTCATTTTAATATGATGCCAAATGACCCCGACAGTGGTTGATTTAACCACGAATAGGGTTAAATAAAACTGACCCCGTAAGAGGGTCAATATTTTGACCCCGTCGTTTTTAGTGTGTGGCGAGTTTTGTAGATTAAAAATAGTGGCAGACTATTTAATAAATTGTAGTCGGCGCATCTTTTGGAAGCGATGAATTGTGTAGGCCTAGTTGTATAAGTTGTATGCATATACATGATGGTGGAGAAAATGCTTTATGTTGGGCCTACTCGGAGATCATATATTTTTACTCGCATAAGAATTGGTGTGCTATAAATGTAAACAGCGCGTATGATGCCGAGTCAGGATAATATCGGTAGCAGGGCATTCTTTGTTATCATTGTAGGCAGAACCGTGGTTGGTAGCAGAGTGGAGTTGGACGACTCGTCGGGGAGTGAGCACCCATAGGTACACACTAAAAACGACGGGGTCAAAATATTGACCCTCTTACGGGGTCAGTTTTATTTAACCCGATTCGTGGTTAAATCAACCACTGTCGGGGTCATTTGGCATCATATTAAAATGACCCCTAAAAGGGTCATATTTAAATGACCCTAAATATAGTCATGAATGACCCTAGTCATGAATGACCCTAAATATATATGACCCTAAATATAGTCATTTTCAACCACGTTCCGGGGTCATTTGCTAATCGGGATATACCGTTATCAAAATGACCCCTGAATATGGTCATTTTTTGACCCTAATATAGTCAGAGAGAAAAAGAGAAATATTGTCTTTTGACCCCAAGGATAGTCATTTTTAACCACAATTTGGGTGAAATTTTTCACTAGATCACCGGGGTCAAATTTGACCCATTTTAGTCGGTGTATAGTTGACTCAGTAAGCGGGGTTAAAAATGACCCTTTTGTGGTTGAATTTTGACCACGTATTTTTAAGATTTTTTAGTGTGTAATTAATGTTAATTATTTTTATATGGTATGCTTGAGTACGAATTTGAAATATTCGATACGAACGTGTAGTTTAAGATTCTATAAAGGTGCGTTATGTAAATGTGAGTCATACTTCCCAATGGAGTCCGTGCATGAGTTATTTCATCGAAATTCATGAAAGCGGGATAACCTAGGCAAATTATTGTCATTCTAAATAGCAGTAAAGACCAGTGATGGATAGTACATAGTGTAGTTGAATGTAGATAGTATTTTGGTCAGTTAAAAAACCAGGTAAGATAAGACAGTGGTGATCTGTTAAGCGGAGAACGAGCACCGACCCACGAACGGTGAAAAGAGATGCTGAAAGTGCGCCGTCATATCGGCGAGAAAAGATGCAATACGAGCACCGACACACGCACGGTGAAAAGAGATGCGGAAAGTGCGCCGTCATAATTATCGGCGAGAAAAGATGCAGAACGAGCACCGACACGATCGTTGAAAAGAGATGCGGAAAGTGCGCCGTCATATCGGCGAGAAAAGATGCAGAACAAGCACCGACACGATCGGTGAAAAGAGATGCGGAAAGAGCGCTGATATGATTGGCGAGAAAAGATGCAGTAAGCAATGGTAAGAGCTCCGATACAATCGGTGAAAAGAGATGCCGGGATAGCGCCGATACTTTCGGCAGGAATAGACGGGCTGTGAGAGCAAGGACAGACAGGCGAAGAGTGCAAGAACCGATGGGCAGTCCTCGCTTTCAGATCACCCATGTCTTACTTAAAAATAGTTGTTAATATTATCTTATGTAACGGAAAATTAACGTGTACTTTTATCTTCCATAGGTGTTTACCTTGTGGTTACAAGATTGAGGTTGAGGTTGTAGTTGAGGTTGAGGTTGTTGTTGAGATAGTAGTGTAGGACGGACCAAGGACAGTTGAGACTTAGACCCGTGACCCAACCTTAATTTATAAAGTTTTGTTCGAAGTTGTAACCTTTTTGATATTGTAAAATAAACCCGACGTTGTGATATATTTTGTAACATATGTTGTAAGAAGGAGAGCGAAAATAAACTGTGAACCTTAGTAGTCGTCCAGTGTCATTGGTTCGCCGTTAATGAGTCGAAAACGCAGGTTCTGCCCTGCAGACGAACCCACGTGGCTAATAAATAAAAGATTATAGGTTTCCAAATTAAAGCCTTCCCACGCACAAAATTAGGTGGTGTCAGATCTGATAAACTCTGCACACTTGGCTATCGCGTGCTCTCGCTCTGCGCCCGCGACATTGCCATTGCGCGCGCAACTATATATTGTTTTCCAGGTATTTACGGTCATTAGTTTGTGTCCCAAGTTCCGGGTCAACTCCTTTGTTGATATTAATTGCTACCCAGGTTGGTTTTGGACGTCCTACTGTTCTTTTTTTGGCTCTATTATAGGCCTATTCTGTTAAAGCTTGGCGTGCTGGAGTTTCTTGTGGGAATCTTTATAGATGTCCCAGCCAATTTAGGCGTCTTCGTTTGATAGTTTTGCTTCATGGTTCACTATTTGTTATTGTGTATAGATCGACATTTGTCACTTTGTCAACTTTGGTAATATTCAGAGTCCGTCTTAGTAAAGTTCTTTGAAACACATCAATTTTGTGTTCTACTAGTTTCATTGTCATTGTCCATAGTTCATAGTTTATGACCTTGGGGCATAATTATGTCCTTTGCAGTCTTTTAATTGGACCACATGTAGTAGGAAATAGACACATCCTTAGATGATTTATTACCGGCGAAATGTCAAATCACAGGTCCAAAAGTGTTAAGGGAGTGGGAACATAATGGGACCTATTTATACTAGTACATGAATAGAGATGTAGCTGAAAGTCAGGGCCCGGGGTCATAGCTACCATGTATGGTAAGGACATGCATCGCTTTTCTTAACTGTCACTGGCTCAAGGAAAAAGCAGTTCTTACAGGTGTGTTTATAAGAAATGAAACAGGTGATTTCTGTGAATACTCTCAATGGTAGACTTTACATGCTGTGTTTAAACCTTTGACATACATAATTTTATTTAAAATATGATTAATTAATTGACACTTCCCCCACAATATCTAGAACACGGCTAAATTATATAAAGTGAAAAGATCACATTTTGTATCTCCGTTTGTTTAGTACCGTAAAACGGGGTGAATAGGGACATGGGGTGAATAGGGACAAAAATGGGAAAAGTTTTTGAAATGTCAATTTTGTATTTGATGTATACTATTTATTTTCTTTTTTTCCAAATGTTTAAAGAGCAATATAATAGTGTTCAGGAAATGGTTCAGTTGATGTGAAAGAACACATGTGGAGCCCAGGCTATCGAAAATAAAGGTGTCCAAAAAGAAAACACTGATAAAATGGTGTGGTCAAAACTTGCCTGCTCCTAACTGCATAATTTGACCAAATGTGCTGGAAATGCACCAGGACCTAGCTTTTAAGGTTCTTTACATACTCTTTGACATTGGTAAGAAATTCTGAAAGGATTTTACGTTTCAAGCTTTTATGCACTTTTTCCGTAAAATTTGTAAACACTGGGGTCAAAAGGGACACCAACGTTTTTAATGAAAATATTATACCCACTCCATATATTTAATTTTTTGAAAGAGCAGTTTAAAGGCATATTATGTGGACATAATAATTATCATCTCAAAAGTTTGACTCATTTAGGTACAAGAAAACAATTATGGTCTGGATAAGTGTATACAAAATATGTCCTTATTGACCCAGTGTTATGAACGCTTGATTGAAAGCTTCAATTTTTGAGCTGTTATTTTGCCATTGTTGACCAGAAATGTTCATATTTCTTGTTAAAACTGATACTATAACTTTAATATGTCATAAACCAACTCCAAAAGTGTGCCAGATATTATACTTCATGATAATATTCCGAGAGATGTACGAGGGTGCTATTTTGTTCATAAGTATTTTTCACATTTAATGACACATAATATTTATCTCCATATTTGTAGAAAAGATGAACATTTGATACTGAATTGTTACATATCAATTAGAATATAAAGCTCAATATAAAGAATAACATACTTTATGATCTTCAAGCACCTAAATAACTCTTTACCTTAATCAGTCAAGTATTTATTTCCTTGTTAACTGACGTCTAAGAAATATTGTTAAAAAATAATTTTGAATAGATAACTATTTGGAAAAACTACTTAAAAGTGATTGTTTTGGTTTTTCAAAACTCACTCATTATCCATATTCACCCATATGTAGAATAAAACAGGTAAAAACTCTTAGATCTAGTGATTTCCCTACCCAGAATAATGCTGTCCCTATTGATCCCGACGTCGGGTAAATAGGAACACCGACCTTTGAAAGAAAAAAATATATACCCATCACATATTTTCATTTTTTTATAGTGGCAGTTCAAAGTCATTATAGGTGGACATAATATGTGCTAAAAAGATTGGCTCATGAGGCTACATGGAAAAAATGACAATCTAGAGAGTGGTGAAACTGTCCCTATCCACCCCGTTTTACAGTACATGTTTTTCCAGTCAATTAAATACCATGATTCTACCGGTATTATAATTATTTAAGATTTTTAAAAATTCGCAAAATGTGTGGTGGATTCATTAAAACAGTCCTATCTCAACTCAAGTTAAAGGTAGATGTTCTAATTGCTGGCCCGATTTTCAACTTGATGTTTTCTATTTTACAAGAAAGGTCATCCTAAAAATTGTCACATTCCAAGGTTTTAGTTGCATAACTCCAATGGTTATTATTTTAGAAGCACAAGGTCACAAAAAAAATGTGCCCATTGAGTAGTACACAAACTTGCTGGTGGTTAACCACCTTTGGTAATAATTCACCACATTTTAGCCTATAATTTATAAATGGTACATTTCTGGTCCCTAAGATTTTACAGACATGATAAGAACAATATGGGGAAGTCTATGGGGAGAGCTAAAAGTAAAAGCAGGCGCGTACGCACGGGAGCTGTCAAAGATTATAAAGGGGAATAAATAAGGAGTGACCCCCCCCCCCCCCCCCCCCACGCACCACCCCCCCCCCCCCACACCCCCGCGCCGCGCATTACCCCCTCCCACAATTTGAGTTGAGGGCATGCCCCTCCACTTTTTTGGCAACCTTAAACACTTATATTTTATAAATTAAGAATTAATGAGGTCTGAAAGGGGAACTAGAACCCTTTGACTCCCAGATATATTTAAGCAAAATGCCAGGCAAAAAATGTTGGCATCATTGGATGATGTAAATTTAAGGAAGATAGTAAAGTTTGTGAGGCTTTAGAAAACCCCTCAGCGAGCAACTAAATTCAAAAAAATTCCCACGTCGCATTGGGTGTGCTCAATACCAACACATCCCACTATAAGGCCGAACCTCACCTTTGATACCCATCTATGATTAAGCATATGACGAGCAAAAAGTCAGATGACATAGCCTACCGTATAAAGGAAAATAATGTAATAACATTTGTGAGCCTTTAGAAATGCCCTCGGTGAGCATCAAAGCATCATCTGGCCCATCAAAGCATCATCTGGCCCATCAAAGCATCATCTGGCCCTTAGGTGGGAACACCCCACCTCTTAACATACACACCTGAATGCAATTTCCAGCGGTCATTATAGCAAAAACAATTTAAAAGTGCATGAAATTTGAAGGAGAGCGTCTAAATTCATTTTGTTCCTCAGGGCCCTTAAGCGGGCCCCGAACCCCACGCCGCAAGGATGATCCACTCGCTTCGCTCGTTTCGCTCTACACTGATCGTCATTTTCCAGCAACCCGGGGGTTGGCCATCCTGCATCCGCGCTTGGTCATAGCTCCATGTATGGTAAGGGAGCAGTTCCATTTGTACGCGATAAAAATTGCGAGAATGTTCCGGGCCCCGATGAGTTTTTTATCAGGCCCCGATGAGATTTTTAGCGCGTACAGTTGCGAGTAGCAAAGGATTATTTATCGAGTAGCGTATTACCGCTTGTTTAAATATAACGAAAGATAAGTGGTCGGTATGTAAATAGAGCTTCGGGTTATTTATTTTGCAGATTATGCACCATGTATTGTAAACATTGATCATGGCGACATCTTGGCGCGGGGTTTGGATGTTTAACGTAAATTGTATTATCCTCGTGTATTTGCTAAACAATGTCCCGCTCTATTTGCTAAACATACCCCAGGGTATGGCAGAGGCCTTGTATCGGGCCCCGATGTATATTTTATCGGGGCCTAATGTCTATTTTATCGCGTATCAACTTGAAAAACATCGGGTCCAAAACATATCAGGCCCCGGTACAGTCGCGATAAATTTATCGCGTATAAATGGAACTGCTCCCTAAGGACATACAGTCATCACCATAAGTAACTGACCAGGTAATAAATGTGCTGATAAGTCTAAAAGTATAACTCCCACATAAACATATTACATTATAAACATGTTGAGAAATTTCTCTTCTTGAATTTGAGATATTACACGCTAAGAATGACTGATTATTAAGAAAGTTACAATCCCAAATGTACTGTCAATTCTGATTTTCATTTTCACATTTTCGTTTTCAACACGGGGATTCAGACCGGCAAATTATTGATTACTGGTAGTGGTAGTGCCAATTCACCCGTCGATGGCCTGGTTGTTGGATAGTCGGCCGGTGGCATTGTTACGGTTGATCAATACGGCACACACGCTTTACCTTTCTTACTCTCCCCATGTTGAAAAGAAAATGTTAAAATGAAAATCAGACTTGCCCTAACGTTTAGGATCGTAACGCCGTCATTAATCAACCATTCTTAGCGTGTAATATCTCAAATTCAAGAAGAGAAATTTTTCAACAACTTTATAATTAAATATGTTTATGTAGGAGTTATACTTTAGGAGTTATCAGCATGTTTATTACCTGGTCAGTTACTTATTGTGGCGACTGTACATCGCTTTTCTTAACTGTCACTGGCTCAAGGAAAAAGCAGTTACAGGTTTGTTTATAAGAAATGAGACAGGTGATTTCTGTGAATACTCTCAATGGTAGGCTTTACACGCTGTGTTAAAACCTCTGATATACATAATTAAAATTAAAATATTTCAAGGATGATATTAATGAATTGACACGTCCCCACAATAGCTACGTTACAGTGGTTATTCAAAAGCGTAACTTACGCTAAAAGCAATACAAATTCCACAAATAGTTTCGTTACTCTGACCGCGTGTCCACACACGCTTTACTCCTATCGCTACGCCGCGTAACTTACGCCGATTATCAGCTTTGCCAATTATCAGCTTTGCTGGTGTAAGTGTTGAAATAGGCAGCATGGCCTTGCTTTAACCTTTGTTTTACAAATCGCAGTGTTGATGCGTGTTCTGATATTTTGGAATTAAATTTAGAAGAAAGGATAATTATATTGTTCGCATTTATACAAATAAAAATTGACTATGCACATCATCATGTTTTTAAATTGTACATCAAAAAGCTTCTGCAAATAGTCTGCCCAGTTATTTATTTTGATGTATTTTAAAATGTATCGAGATTTTATTTAAAAACCCATTTCGTTATACTACCGTATAGGCATTAATTTTCTGAGTAAGCTTTAGAATACCCTACCATTTTATTCCTCATTGTGTAGGCCTAAGTGTTTGGCGGGGCACAGTGTATGGGTCGTTCTTTAAAAGTCCCCATTGAAGACACAGTGGTATAGCGGGAGTGGTAGGTATACTAAAGGAACTCCAATTTTCTTTTGAACTTAAGTTCAAAAGAAATTTCAGTTATTTATTTTGATATATTTTAAAATGTATCGAGATTTTATTTAAAAACACCATTTCGTTATATCGTATAGGCACAACACATAAGTCACGAGCTTGTAAAACGTTATGTCGTATTATATAGCATCACCAAGGTCACGATCTTGTAAAAGGTCACACTTACGCGCGATTAGCGTAAGTACCGTTCACACAGCCATTTACGCCAGACGGGGCTACGCTGACCTCGCTTACTCCTCGCTACTCCTGCTAAAAATCAGGAGTAAATCGACCGGATTAAAGGTATATTATGTGATCTTTCCAGGGAACGCCCTCAACATTGAAAAAAAATTGAAAGCAGATTTTCTTGCAGATTTACATTTCTGATCATAAATCGTACATACATTCCAAGTTACAGGGCGATACGATTCTTAATTACTTCAAAATCATGGTTTTAGAGTGAAAATAAACTGTCGGATTACCGACAACTTATTTTACTCTAGTCTAAAACCATGATTTTGAGGTAATTAGGAATCGTATCGCTCTGTAACTTGGAATGTATGTACGATTTATGATCAGAAATGATAATCTGCAAGAAAATCTACTTTCTAAAAAAAAATCATGAATAGAGGGCGCTCCCTGGAAAAGATCACATAATATGCCTTTAAGGCGGCGTAACTTACGCTAATCTACGCTAATCATCGTTCACACAGTCACTACTCCATAAGTTACGCGATTGCTACGCCAAACCACCGCTACTCTTCCTTACGCCGACCTTACTCCGCCTAGTGTGAACGTAACATTGTGTTACGTTCACACTAGGCGGAATTATATAAAGTGAAAAGATCACATTTTGTATCTGCGTTTGTTTAGCCCATGTTTTCCAATCAATTAAATACCATGATTCTACCGGTATTATAATTATTTAAGATATTTAAAATTGTGCTAAAGCTAAGTATGAGAATTAGTAAACAAATAATAATTATTTGGTTGGCTATATAGTACATTAACAACTGTCAATTGCAAATTCGGCATTGACACACAACATTCAGTAATTATTTAAACGACTGCTAAGATGACAAAATGAAGATTTGGTATGGTTTGAACTCAAATAAAAAGTTACATAGTTTATAAATTTCGACAGTCCAGACAACTTTATCATTGTTTCTATTTACAACAAAGTTAATAAATACCTGTATTTTACTGCTATAACCAAGGTCCAACCATGAAAATAAACAACGCATCCCAAAATGAACAGCCACGAATGACCTTACAAATACATGTAGGTGTATTGAAAGATTACATGTAGTTGATCATAACAAATTTCTCTGTGGTAGATTTCTGGTTGAACTGTTTAAAGGGACATTAAGTGGTGTTGAAAAGTTTAAATGTGTAAAAATTTACTTCAGAATTCAAGATGAACATTAAAAATCGCCATTATTGTTGTTTCTACTAACAAAAAAAACAGCAAAACTAGATTAAAACAATATCATCGCTATTTATTGAAAAACGCCCTCTATGCAAATATGGTTCGCGTTATGTATCACGCGTACTGCACGGGGATACTGTCGGACGTAAAATGCTGGTCCCGCGGGACCAGCATTTTTTGAATCGATGTTTTCTTGTACAAAGAGAGCTGATTTTTCTTAATCCTTATAGGTGTAAGTTCATACATGTAATACAATTATAAAAATAAACTAATCTCAGTTTTTATCATAATTGAGGGCGCTGCCTCCAACACATCTCTTAGTGTCCCTTTAATGTTGAACTGTTTAATGTAATGTTAATGTATATGTGTAACAAAAAGTATTGTCCTGCACTTGACTAAACTTGCACAATGACGTTGCGTGGTCCCAATTTACAAATTGAATTTGTTTGCCATTTTGTTAAATGGGCTTGATGGCTATTTATGGGTCAGTAGTCTAAGATCCACTCACTTAGTAAATAGGCTCTTTTTTTGAACTAAAATTTTGTGCCGATTCCATATCTGATAACTTTGTAAACCATATGAGGGGTAAACGGTCAAATTAAAGGGTAATACCCAATTGTTTTTATATTAAATGCGCCAATAAGGCATTTTCATGAGATTCTTTCAGTATCTCATATTTATATTAGTCGAGAAACGACTAATATACTGTATTCGTCCTGTTTCTTACCTTGATTTTTTCAAAAATCGAGGTACTCTATCTCTGCCGTTTCTTTCATCTGCTTCTTACCTTGATTTTTTCAAAAATCCAGGTACTCTATCTGTGCCGTTTCTTTCATCTGCTTCTTCTGGCAATATTTCTACAAAATGCTTCTTCTCCTACAGTTTACATGCTACAATCACCAGAGGGGGTCAGTAGGACCCCCTACCTGACCTACATATAGGGTCTTCACAGTTTTGGGTCAAAGGTCACACAGGGGTCGCTAGGGGTCAAAACGTGATTTCCACTTAAAACGCATTTCCAATTTAGTGAAGTGACCTAGGATCGTCAAAATTGGTCAACATATTCCCTATGACCGTACGCATTTATAATAGTTCGGTTTTTACAATCAAAAAATATTTGGGGTCACTAGGGGTCAAAATGTAAATTGTAACTACTTTCATTCAAAATGCTTCTGCTATATCAGGAAATGTTTGATTACTGTCAGAATTGGTCAAAAGATTCCTTACATCCATGTACATATAGGGTTTAAAGCCCTTAAAACTGTCATGTTAAATGTGCTCACTAGAGTTATTCATCTGAAAATGTACATGATATTCTTGAGAAAAGCCGTAAATAAGTCAAAAGTAGCCCAATATCGCGGCCTAACCGAGGTACTGGCAACATTTAATAAATCGCATTTGATATTTAAGTAATTAATCAACTGGCAGTTTAAGAAAGAATCATTCCAAAAGAACGAAAGCGCTCCATTTGGCCACATTCTGTTTTTACAGACACATTAAAAGTTTACATGCTACAATCACCAGACTTAGTCAGTAGGACCCCCTACCAGACCTTCATTACAGGACCTCACAGTTTGGGGTCAATGGTCACAGGGGGGTCACTAGGGGTCAAAACGTGATTTTCACTTAAAACGCATTTCCAATTTAGTGAAATGACCTAGGATCGTCAAAATCGGTCAACATATTCCTTATGACCGTACGCATATATAATAGTTCGGTTTTTACAATCAACAAATATTTGGGGTCACTAGGGGTCAAAATGTTGATTTTCTTACCATTTCACTTAAAATGCTTCTTGTCTCAGAGGAAATGGCTTATGAATGTCAGAATTGGTCAAATGATTCCTTAGGACCATGCACATACAGCGATCTCAGCGATTAAAAGTGACGTGTCATGCGGGGTCACTAGAGGTCATTGACCTATACAGTGGTAAAACGTGAGATATGCTCCGATCGGGACCGGGTTTATTGCATCTTGTTTGGATTGATGAGCCAAGAAAATAAGTCAATCATATTGACCAGGTCAAGGGTCAATACGGGTCATTGAACTTTACAGAGGGAAAAGTTAAGACATGATCCGATTGGGACCGGGTTTATTGCATCTTGTTTAGATTGATGAGCCAAGAAAATAAGTCAATCATATTGACCAGGTCAAAGGTCAAAAAGGGGTCAATATGGGTCATTGAACTTTACAGGGGTAAAAGTTAAGACATAATCCGATTTGGACCGGGTTTGTTGCATCTTGTTTGGTTTGATGAGTCAAGAAAATAAGCCAATCATATTGACCAGGTCGAAGGTCAAGAAAGGGTCAATATGGGTCCTTAAACTTTGCAGGTGTAAAAGTTAAGACATGATCCGATTTGGACCGGGTTTGTTGCATCTTGTTTAGTTTGATGAGTCAAGAAAATAAGCCAATAATATTGACCAGGTCAAAGGTCAAGAAGGGGTCAATATGGGTCATTGAACTTTGCAGGGGTAAAAGTTAAGACATGCTCCGATTTGGACCGGGTTTGTTGCATCTTGTTTGGTTTGATGAGCAAAGAAAATAAGTCAATCGTAATTGACCAGGTCAAAGATCAAGAAGGGGTCAATAGGGGTCATTGAACTTTACAGGGGTAAAAGTTAAGACATGATCCGATTTGGACCGGGTTTGTTGCATCTTGTTTGGTTTGATGAGTCAAGAAAATGAGTCAATCATATTGACCAGGTTAAAGGTCAAGAAGTGGTCAATAGGGGTCATTGAACTTTACAGGGGTAAAAGTTAAGACATGATCCGATTTGGACCGGGTTTGTTGCATCTTGTTTGAATTGATGAGCCAAGAAAATAAGTCAATTATTTTAATCAGGTCAAGGTCAAGAAGGGATCAATAGGGGTCAAAATGTGATTTTCATTTAAAACGCTCTTACATTTTAATGAAACGACACAGGAACTTAAGAATCTGTCAATATATTCACGATTACCATCCCCCGATATAATACTCAGGTCTTTAAAATCGAAATATGTTTGGGGTCACTAGGGGTCAAAATGTAAATTTTCACTCTATTCATTCAAAATGATACTTGTCCGAGAGGAAATGACTGATGATTGTCAGAATTGGTCAAAGGATTCCTCATATCAATGCTGATATAGGTTGCTCCTGCACTAAAAGTGACATGTCACACGGGGTCACTAAGGGGCATTGACCTATACAGGGGTAAAATTGAAGACATTCTCTGATTTTAACCGGACTTGTTTCTTCTTGTGCGCATTGATAAGCCACGAAAAAAGTCAATCATTATAACCAGGTCAACGGTCAAGAAGGGGTCACTAGGGATCATTTTCTCATAAAATAAATCAAGGTAGCCTGGTCCAGATCTAGTTATATTAGTCGAGAAACGACTAATATACTGTATTCTACCTGTTTCTTCTTATATTAGTCGAGAAACGACTAATATACTGTATTCGTCCTGTTTCTTTCTTCTTCTCCTGTCATGGGACCTATAGCTCCGTAACCATTGACCCGATTTTGACCATATTTGGTCATAAGAACCCTTGTATGCACCACTACTCAGGTTGTAAAGCATAATGGGTCAAAGGTCACACAGGGGTCACTAGGGGTCAAAACGTGATTCAACATGCTCCGATTTTGCTCAAACTTGGACACTTTGTGCGCATTGACAAGAAAAGAAAAAAAGTTAATCATGACCTTGGGGTCAAATGTCAAACAGGGGTCATTAGGGGTCAAAACGTGATTTTCACTAAAAACGCATTTGCAATTTAGTGAAATGACCTAGGATCGTCAAAATTGGTCCACATATTCCTTTTGACCGTACGCATGTACAAAAGAACGGTTTTTAAAATTAAAAATCATTTGGGGTCACTAGGGGTCAAAATGTAAATTTTACTCCATTCACTCAAAACCCTACTTGTCCGAGGGAAAATGACTGATGATACTCAGAATTGGTCAAAAGATTTCTTGGATCAATGTTCATATAGGGTCCTTCCACACTAAAAGTGACATATCAAACGGGGTCACTAGGGGTCATTGAACTTTACAGTGGGAAAATATAACGCATGCTCCGATTTTGACCGGGTTTCTTTTATTTTGTGGGCATTGATGAGACAAGAACAAAAGTCAATCATATTGTTAATATCAAAGGTCAAGAAAAGGTCACTAGGGGTCAAAATGTACATTTTCACTCCTCGCACTCAAAATACTACTTGTCCAAGAGATAATGACCTATGATTGTCAGAATTAGTCAAAAGATTCCTCTTATCCATGTCCATATAGGGTCCTTCTCCACTAAAAGTGACATGTCACACGAGGTCACTAGAGGTCATTGAACTATACAGGTGAAAATCTTAAGACATACTCCGATTTTAACGGGACTACTTTTTTCTTGTGCGCATTGATCAGCCAAGCAAAAAAGTCAATTACAAGTTTTGGGTCAGAGGTCAAGAAAAGGTCACTAGGGGTCAAAACGTGATTTTCACTAAAAACGCATTTGCAATTTAGTGAAATGACCTAGGATCGTCAGAATTGGTCAACATATTCCTTTTGACCGTACGCATGTACAATAGTTCGGTTTTTAAAATCAAAAAATATTTGGGGTCACTAGGGGTCAAAATGTAAATTTTCACTCCATTCACTCAAAATGCTACTTGTCCGAGAGGAAATGACCTATGATTGTCAGAATTAGTCAAAAGGTTCCTCTCATCCATGTTCATATAGGGTCCTTCTCCACTAAAAGTGACATGTCACACGGGGTCACTAGAGGTCATTGAACTTTACAAGTGAAAATCTTAAAACATGCTCCGATTTTGACGGGACTACCTTTTTCTTGTGCGCATTGATCAGCCAAGCAAAAAAGTCAATTACAAGTTTTGGGTCAGAGGTCAAGAAAAGGTCACTAGGGGTTCAACTGTATTTATTTACTCCATTTACCGCTCGAAGGGGTTTAACATGTAACACACCCGACTAATATTCGTGATCTCCGATCACAGGTCATGTCTAGTTCTTATATTAGTCGAGGAACGACTAATATACTGTATTCGTCCTGTTATATTAGTCGAGAAACGACTAATATACTGTATTCTAGCTGTTTCTTCTTTCTTTCTTTCTTTCTCCTGTCATAAGACCTATAGCTCCGTAACCATTGAGCCGATTTTGACCATATTTAGTCATAAGTACCCTTATGTGCACCACTACTCAGGTTGTAAAGCATAAGGGGTCAAAGGTCACACAAGGGTAACTAGGGGTCAAAACGTGATTTTCACTTAAAACGCATTTGCAATTTATTGAAATGACCTAGGATCTTGAGAATTGGCCAACATATTCCTTTTGACCGTACGCATATATAATAGTTCGGTTTTTTAAATCGAAAAATGTTTGGGGTTACTAGGGGTCAAAATGTAAATGTTACTCCATTTACTCAAAACCCTACTTGTCCGAGGAAAAATGACTGATGATACTCAGAATTAGCCAAAAGATTCCTTGGATCCATGTACATATAGGGTGCTTCTCCACTAAAAGTGAAATGTCAAACGGGGTCACTAGGGGTCATTGAACTTTACAATGGGAAAATATAAGGCATGCTCCGATTTTGACCGGGTTTCTTTTATTTTGTGGGCATTGATAATACAAGAACAAAAGTCAATCATACCGTTAAGGTCAAAGGTCAAGAAAAGGTCCCTAGGGGTCAAAATGTATATTTTCACTCCGCGCACTCAAAACACTACTTGTCCGAGACGAAATGACCGATGATTGTCAGAATTTGTCAAAACATTCCTCTTATCCTTGTTCATATAGGATGCTTCTCCATTAAAAGTGACATGTCAAACGGGGTCACTAGAGGTCATTGAACTATTCAGGTGTAAAACTGAAGACATGCTCTGATTTTGACCGGACTACTTTTTTCTTGTGCGCATTGATAAGCCAAGAAAAAAAGTCAATTATAAGTTTGGGGTCAAAGGTCAAGCATAGGTCATTAGGGTTCAAAATGTATTTTTGTAACTACTTCAGGGCTGAAATTTATAAAAACAATTATCAAATATAGTACAACTTAAGGTTATTGCCCTTTGACAACATATAGCAAGGTCAAAGGTCAAAGCCCTCGACTAATATCCGTGATCTAAGATCACAATTATCTCTAGTATGTTTTTGTATTTGTACGACAAAAACAAGAAATCTTCTTTCTTCCGTCATGGGACCTATAGCTCCGCAACCATTGAGCCGATTTTGACCATATTTGGTCATAAGTACCCTTATGTGCACCACTACTCAGGTTGTAAAGCATAAGGGGTCAAAGGTCACACAGGGGTCACTAGGGTCAAAACGTGATTTTCACTTAAAACGCATTTGCAATTTAGTGAAATGACCTAGGATCTTCAGAATTGGTCCACATGTTCCTTTTGACCGTACGCATGTACTATAGTTAGGTTTTTTAAATCAAAAATTATTTGGGGTCACTAGGGGTCAAAATGTAAATTTTGCTCCATTCACTCAAAACCCTACTTGTCCGAGGGGAAATGACTGATGATACTCAGATTTAGTCAAAAGATTCCTTGGATCAATGTTCATATAGGGTGCTTCTTCACTAAAAGTGACATGTCAAACGGGGTCACTAGGGGTCATTGAACTTTACAAAGGGAAAATATAAGGCATGCTCCGATTTTGACCGGGTTTCTTTTATTATGTGGGCATTGATGAGACAAGAACAAAAATCAATCATACCGTTAAGGTCAACGGTCAAGAAAAGGTCCCTAAGGGTCAAAATGTACATTTTCACTCCGCGCACTCAAAATACTACTTGTCCTAGACGAAATGACCGATGATTGTCAGAATTTGTCAAAAGATTCCTATTATCCATGTTCATATAGGGTGCTTCTCCATTAAAAGTGACATGTCAAACGGGGTCACTAGGGGTCATTGAACTATACAAGTGAAAATCTTAAGACATGCTCCGATTTTGACGGAACTACTTTTTTCTTGCGCGCATTGATAAGCCAAGAAAAAAAGTCAACCATAAGTTTGGGGTCAACGGTCAAGAAAAGGTCAATAGGGGTCGAAACGTACATTTTTACTCCATTAGGACTCCTAGTGACCTTTTCTTGACCTTTGACCCCAAAAAAATGATTGACTTTTTTTCTTGTCTCATCAATGCCTACAAAATGAGCCATGACCGGTGAAAATCGGAGCAAGTCTTAAATTTTACCCTGTATAAACCTTTTAAAAAAATCTGCGGTCTTAATAATTATTCAATTTAAAAAAAAAGTTATACAAGGTAAAATGTAAGACTTGCTCCGATTTTGACTGGTCATGGCTCATTTTGTAGGCATTGATGAGACAAGCAAAAAAGTCAATCATTTCTTTGGGGTCAAAGGTCAAGAAAAGGTCACTAGGGGTCGAAATGTACATTTTTACTACATTAAATAAAACGTGAAATAAAAATAATAAAACATCTGGACCTGGATTCGAACCCGCAACCTTTCGTTACCAAAGCGAGATTTTATCCAATTACGCCATGGAGAGATTCCTTGTATAATGATTGTGTTTTTAAAACTCTATACTATTTTCAGGTAGCACACCTCTAAATCACGTCTACACGCGTTTCTATGCAATATGCGTCATTTTCCGGCGATCAGAACTCGAGTTAGCCACATACGATATTTATGAATATGGTATGAAAATTTAGCCCTGATTCAACTCTTTCAAATAAGATTGTAAAAACTATACGGATAACAGTTAGATTTTTCACAATTTCGTGTCGAACCAGTGCATGCGAGATTCACGCATTGTCATCCACATGGGACGGGGTAACAAGATACGAAATAGTGCCTCTATATTATCAACAAAAACTGATCAAATCGATTCCTCACGCGCATTTTTCAATTCTACATATTCTCAGCTTTATTTTGGTACCACATTCAGATATTCAATCTTAATACTTTTACAAATATCAACGTTTCATGCAGCGTAGCGTTTTATACTATTGCGCAAGAAGAGTTGCAAGTTTTCGCCTGGAACTATTTAGAGGCGTGCTAAAGGGTGTCGGAACCGATGCAAATTAGATTTAGGCAAAATGTAAATTTTTACTCCATTCACTCAAAACCCTACTTGTCCGAGGGAAAATGACTGATGATACTCAGAATTGGTCAAAAGATTCCTTTGATCCATGTACATATAGGGTGCTTCTCCACTAAAAGTGAAATGTCAAACGGTGTCACTAGGGGTCATTGAACTTTACAAAGGGAAAATATAAGGCATGCTCCGATTTTGACCGAGTTTCTTTTATTTTGTGGGCATTGATGAGACAAGAACAAAAGTCAATCATACCGTTAAGGTCAAAGGTCAAGAAAATGTCCGTAGGGGTCAAAATGTACATTTTCACTCCGCGCACTCAAAATACTACTTGTCCGAGACGAAATGATCGATGATTGTCAGAATTTGTTTAAAATATTCCTCTTATCCATGTTCATATAGGGTGCTTCTCCAATAAAAGTGACATGTTAAACGGGGTCACTAGGGGTCATTGAACTATACAGGTGTAAAACTGAAGACATACTCCGATTTTGACCTGACTACTTTTTCTTGTGCGCATTGATAAGCCAAGAAAAAAAGGCAATTATAAGTTTGGGGTCAAAGGTCAAGAAAAGGTCATTAGGGTTCAAAATGTATTTTTTAAACTACTTCAGGGCTGAAATTTATAAAAACGATTATCAAATATAGTACAACTTAAGGTTATTGCCCTTTGACAACATATAGCAAGGTCAAAGGTCAAAGCCCTCGACTAATATCCGTGATCTAAGATCACAATTATCTCTAGTTTCTTCTTTCTCCTGTCATGGGACCTATAGCTCCGTAACCATTGACCCGATTTTGACCATATTTGGTCATAAGAACCCTTATGTGCACCACTACTCAGGTTGTAAAGCATAAGGGGTCAAAGGTCACACAGGGGTCACTAGGGGTCAAAACGTGATTTTCACCTTAAAACGCATTTGCAATTTAGTGAAATGACCTAGGATCGTCAAAATTGGTCCACATATTCCTTTTGACCGTACGCATGTACAAAAGAACGGTTTTTAAAATTAAAAATCATTTGGGGTCACTAGGGGTCAAAATGTAAATTTTAATCCATTCACTCAAAACCCTACTTGTCCGAGGGAAAATGACTGATGATACTCAGAATTGGTCAAAAGATTTCTTTGATCAATGTTCATATAGGGTCCTTCCACACTAAAAGTGACATGTCAAACGAGGTCACTAGAGGTCATTGAACTTTACAAGGGAAAAATATAAGGCATGCTTCGATTTTGACCGGGTTTCTTTTATTTTGTGGGCATTGATAAGACAAGAACAAAAGTCAATCATACCGTTAAGATCAAAGGTCAATAAAAGGTCACTAGGGGTCAAAATGTACATTTTTACTCCTCGCACTCAAAATACTACTTGTCCAAGAGATAATGACCTATGATTGTCAGAATTGGTCAAAAGATTCCTCTTATCCATGTCCATATAGGGTCCTTCTCCACTAAAAGTGACATGTTACACGAGGTCACTAGAGGTCATTGAACTATACAGGTGAAAATCTTAAGACATGCTCCGATTTTAACAAAACTACTTTTTTCTTGTGCGCATTGATCAGCCAAGCAAAAAAGTCAATTACAAGTTTTGGGTCAGAGGTCAAGAAAAGGTCACTAGGGGTCAAAACGTGATTTTCACTAAAAACGCATTTGCAATTTAGTGAAATGACCTAGGATCGTCAGAATTGGTCAACATATTCCTTTTGACCGTACGCATGTACAATAGTTCGGTTTTTAAAATCAAAAAATATTTGGGGTCACTAGGGGTCAAAATGTAAATTTTCACTCCATTCACTCAAAATGCTACTTGTCCGAGAGGAAATGACCTATGATTGTCAGAATTAGTCAAAAGGTTCCTCTCATCCATGTTCATATAGGGTCCTTCTCCACTAAAAGTGACATGTCACACGGGGTCACTAGAGGTCATTGAACTTTACAAGTGAAAATCTTAAAACATGCTCCGATTTTGACGGGACTACCTTTTTCTTGTGCGCATTGATCAGCCAAGCAAAAAAGTCAATTACAAGTTTTGGGTCAGAGGTCAAGAAAAGGTCACTAGGGGTTCAACTGTATTTATTTACTCCATTTACCACTCGAAGGGGTTAACATGTAACACACCCGACTAATATTCGTGATCTCCGATCACAGGTCATGTCTAGTTCTTTCTTCTTTCTTCAGCCATGGGACCTATAGCTCCGTAACCATTGACCCGAATTTGACCATATTTGGTCATAAGAACCCTTATGTGCACCACTACTCAGGTTGTAAAGCATAAGGGGTCAAAGGTCACACAGGGGTCACTAGGGGTCAAAACGTGATTTTCACTGAAAACGCATTTGCAATTTAGTAAAATGACCTAGGAACTTCAGAATTGGTCAACATGTTCCTTTTGACCGTACGCATGTACAATAGTTCGGTTTTTAAAATCAAAAAATATTTGGGGTCAGTAGGGGTCAAAATGTAAATTTTTCTCCATTCACTCAAAACCCTACTTGTCCGAGGGAAAATAACTGATGATACTCAGAATTGGTCAAAAGATTCCTTGGATCAATGTTCATATAGGGTGTTCAGCGATTAAAAGTGACATGTCAAATGGGGTCACTAGAGGTCATTGACCTAAACAGGGATAAAATGTGAGACATGCTCCGATATTGACCGGTTATATCTCATTTTGTAGGTATTGATGAGACAAGAACAAAAGTCAATCATATTGTTAAGGTCAAAGGTCAAGAAAAGGTCACTAGGGGTCAAAATGTAAATTTTCACTCCATTCACTCAAAATGCTACTTGTCCGAGAGGAAATGACCTGTGATTGTCAGAATTTGTCAAAAGATTCCTTGGATCAATGTTCATATAGGGTGTTGAGCGATTAAAAGTGACATGTCAAATGGGGTCACTAGGGGTCATTGACCTACATAGGGGGAAATGTAAGACATGCTCCGATTTTGACCGGGTTTCTTTTATTTTGTGGGCATTGATGAGACAAGAACCAAAGATAATCATGAAGTTAGGGTCAAAGGTCAAGAAAAGGTCACTAGGGGTCAAAATGTAAATATTCACTCCATTCACTCAAAATGCTACTTGTCTGAGAGGAAATGCTTGATGATTGGCAAACATGGTCTCAACGGTCTCAAATAAGAGCACACTGTCATCAGCAGGTCAAAGGTCAACACGCCCTCGACTAATATCCGTGATCTATGATCACAGTTCATATCTAGTTCTGCTTCTGCTTCTTCTGGCAATATTTCTACAAAATGCTTCTTCTCCTACAGTTTACATGCTACAATCACCAGATTTAGTCAGTAGGACCCCCTACCTGACCTACATATAGGGTCTTCACAGTTTGGGGTCAAAGGTCACACAGGGGTCACTAGGGGTCAAAACGTGTTTTTCACTTAAAACGCATTTCCAATTAAGTGAAATGACCTAGGATCATCAAAATTGATTCACATATTCCTTATGACCGTACGCATGTATAATAGTTAGGTTTTTAAAATTAAAAATCATTTGGGGTCACTAGGGGTCAAAATGTAAATTTTCAATTCGATCACTTAAAATGCTTCTTGTCTCAGAGGAAATGACTCATGACCTTCATAATTGGTCAAAAGATTCCTTAGGTCCATGCTCATATAGGGTCTTAAGCGATTAAAAATGACATGTCATATGGGGTCACTAGGGGTCATTGAACTTTACAGGGGTAAAAGTTAAGACATGCTCCGATTTGAACCGGGTTTGTTGCATCTTGTTTGGATTGATGAGCCAAGAAAATAGGTCAGTAATATTGACCAGGTCAAAGGTCAAGAAGGGGTCACTAGGGGTCATTGAACTTTACAGAGGTAAATGTTAAGACATGCTCCGATTTGGACCGGGTTTGTTGCATCTTGTTTGGATTGATGAGCCAAGAAAAAAAGACAAACATATTGACCAGGTCAAAGGTCAAGAAGGGGTCACTAGGGGTCATTGAACTTTACAGGGATAATAGTTAAGACATGCTCCGATTTGAACCGGGTTTGTTGCATCTTGTTTGGATTGATGAGCCAAGAAAATAAGTCAATCATAATGACCAGGTCAAAGGTCAAGAAGGGGTTACTAGGGGTCATTGAACTTTACAGAGGTAAAAGTTAAGACATGCTCCGATTTGGACCGGGTTTGTTGCATCTTGTTTGGATTGATGAGCCAAGAAAATAAGTCAATTATATTGACCAGGTCAAAGGTCAAGAAGGGGTCACTAGGGGTCATTGAACTTTACAGGGGTAAAGGTTAAGACACGCTCCGATTTGGACCGGGTTTGTTGCATCTTGTTTGAATTGATGAGCCAATAAAATAAGTCAAACATATTGAGCAGGTCAACGGTCAAGAAGGGGTCAATAGGGGTCATTGAACTTTACAGGGGTAAAAGTTAAGACATGATCCGATTTGGACCGAGTTTGTTGCATCTTGTTTGGTTTGATAAGATAAGAAAATAAGTCAATCATATTGACCAGGTCGAAGGTCAAGAAGGGGTCATTGAACTTTACAGGGGTAAAAGTTAAGACATGCTCCGATTTGGACCGGGTTTGTTGCAACTTGTTTGGATTGATGAGCCAAGGAAATAAGTCAATCATATTGACCAGGTCAATGGTCAAGAAGGGGTCACTAGGGGTCATTGAACTTTACAGGGGTAAAAGTTAAGACATGCTCCCATTTGGACCGGGTTTGTTGCATCTTGTTTGATATGATGAGCCAAGAAAATAAGTCCATCATTTTAAACAGGTCAAAGGTCAAGAAGGGGTTACTAGGGATCATTTTCTCATATAAAAATCAAGGTAGCCTGGTCTTAGACCACCAGAGCAAGATCTAGTTTCTTTTTCTTCGCCGTAGCACATTATCATACATGTTATAGAGCTAAAGGCGTAATATTCTGATGCAATTGACATTAAACAGCGGCTTAATTATATTTACACAAAAGATATGTGGAAAGATTTTTCCTTTGTTAACGGCAAAAGTTCCACTTGAATGGTTAAACTA
>CM069455.1:59948790-60030684 GCA_035610835.1 Ophiura sarsii | reverse complement strand
ATGGTTAAATAATAAAACTATCACAATTACAGTCGTAAATCTCTGTGGCGTGCGTAGGTTGGCCATGTCGTTGGCAATCGGAAATCACGGGTTCGAATATTCCCATTATTTTTCTATTTTTTAAACTTGATGGTATATTAATGTAACATCATTGTTATGTCAATTTTTATCAATTATAAATGCCGCCCATGCGTTTATAGTTTTCTTTTTATTTATTTATCTATCATAAATGTATCCTTGATTTATTTAACTTTGTCTAAACAATTAAAATGCGTAAACAATTATATTATTGCTCGATATAGAGTGATTTAACTTGAGTTCAGTTTGATAATATGATAGCAAAACTTGTTGTAAAACCATTTTACCAGTGTGTCCAACAATTTCACACTTTGGTAATACATTCAGAGATGTCACTTTTAGCTTGTTATAGCTAGGCTCAATATAAGCAAGTTTGCGACCGGGTTTGCGACCTCTATAATTTTAGGCTGGTAACACAATCCCACAGTGCATTTCGTTAAAACAGTGTACATTATTTTTCCACGATACGTATCACGTGATAACCACGATCGATTTCGCAAAATATTGCAAAATGGCGCGGTACCCCAGCCCCCCCTAGTGTCGATCATTGTTATGATTTTGCTTGATGGATGATCTTCCGTTATTTAATCGGGCCTATGGCTCGCACTAATGTACCTGTTTGAAACTTTTAATGTGGAAATAGACTTACCTTGCGCCAAAACAGTTGGTTATGAGCCTGCTGAAATGCAATTATGTATACAGAACAACGATTCCCTGCTGATGTGTAAAGACATATGACAGTTTCTTGCCCTTACTCCTTATGCATTTGTGCTCGGTATATGAATACCATCGTTATATTGCGGTTATAATATTGTAATCGGATTTGATAAACATTATACTACAATCATGACAATGCAATAACAGATAGGAAGGCCGCAAGTCAGCTGCTTGACTGATTTACCATAGTTGTGATGATTGATAATTGGTGGAAGATAAGCGCATTTGTATAGTTTATGCATAGTGTATTATGCATGGTTGGTTTGTATGAAACGGGACGGCCTTGTTCATGAAGCTAGGAAAAAGTTCTGTTTACGCAATCCCAATGATGCAATTTAATCGGATTTCTTAAAATCAGGTAAATGTTTGATACAATTATGTGGCCTATTTTATCACAAATAATTTGTTGTGACATCTAAGGTGACTTTTTCATTCCACCAATTAATGAATATGAATAATTTTGTTAGAAATTGTAATGGTAACTTGTATACTAAACATTTGTATTATATAATTGTTATGGTAACTTTCATTCTAAACATTTGTATTATATAATTGTTATGGTAAATTCTATTCTAAACATTTGTATTATAAAATTGTTATGGTAAATTTTATTCTAAACATTTGTATTATATAATTGTTATGGTATATTTTATTCTTAACATTTGTATTATATAATTGTTATGGTAAATTTTATTCTAAACATTTGTATTATATAATTGTAATGGTAAATTTTATTCTAAAAAATGTATGTTATATTATTGTAATGGTAAATGTTATTCTAAAAATAAAAATAAAAATATTATTGTAATGGTAAATTTTATTATAATTGTATTACACAATTGTAATGGTAGATTTTATTAATAATTGTTTTATAATTGTATAGTATTTTCAGAATATTCGACACACGATTGTTTGCATCACAAATGTGTGACTTTATACATCGATGTGCAGTGGAACTTATTTTCATTTATTAGTACAGCACCAACATTTGAATTAGTTCAGCATGTCCAGCTAACAATTTACTTCGATCCATGTTAAACTTGTCAAGCATATTAGTTTGACACCAAGTCGTCCATTAAAAACTAGTTCAACCAGTGGAACTAAGCTTAACTATTAGCCCTACTAAACAATAGCTTTTGTGTTATCTGATGTAGTATCCAATATTATGTTTATTGATTTTATCAAAATATTATATCGTTTATTATTCACATTATCAGATAGTCACTGGTGACCATTTTTATTCAATATCCTCATCTAGTTTTATCATGTTTATGAATATCCCTTGCGGACTATTTAATCCTTGCAATTATTATTAATTAACTGACAGTGGTGATACGATTTAATCCATATTTCATGTTTTAATCTATTAGGAGACAATTTTGAACAAGTCTATTGTCTACTTAATTCTTTTAATAAACAAGATGTGTAATGCTTTACATCATAATCCTAGTAAACATTATTAAGCTCGTTAAGCTTGAAATCAAAATCCGTGTTTTTGGAGAAAAAATAGCTCCTGTACAGAAATAGTCATATGTACTTAACGGTATCATCAAATAGCGTGATTTTGTTCCAGATGATAGCAAAGAAATGGTGCAATCATTTAAAGTTTTGTTTTGCCTTGTTTTTTTGGTCAGCAATATATATATTTTTCAATTAGGGTAATCTTTTTTTTGACTCACCCTGTACATAGCAAACATACATACAATTTATTATAGGGCGCAATATCCAAATACATGATCAAGGCACAACATGTATGGAAATAATTGCAACTTTTGGGCGCGGAGAGATAAAAAACGAATATTTCTCGCCAATTTGGAACTGATCAAACTGTTAATTTATCTTGATAATTATAATTCTAGATATTTCTATATTTATCATTTACGCCGCGTTTTACTTGAACTGGCAACACTGTGTCGCCGTCTTTAAAGAATAATTTTGAATACGTGGACGCCGGAAGTTTGAGCTGAATCACAACACCGGGAGGTGATACTAATAATGTAGGTCATGTTTTAATTTACACAACAGGGGATGCTTCTGATTTGCACAGAAGCTCATTTTGGTACGTGTCATCTTTAAGTTAAATGACTAGTCAAGATGTTGGGTGCTGTTCAATATATGAGTATGTTGAACGTTTAGTGAATAAATAATAATGCATATAATTATGAAGAGCTTAGTTCCAAAAGTCGCTAACTCACTTTTTGAAAAAAATTGAGATAGATGCAGAACATGAAAGAGAGTTAAAAATACATCTTTTAAACTTTGTTCTACATCTGTAGCATGTTCGGGTCCACAGTTTTGGCCCTCGGTAATTTCCCGGAAATTCCCGGTAATTTCCGGAAATTTCCGAAAATAAGTGATATAATTCACTTTTTTTTAAGCCAAAATGGTGGAAATATGGTTCTTTTATCATGGTAAAACATTGATAGGAATGTCCTTAATGAAATGCAATGAAGAAATCGTTAAAAGTATGGGATTATTGTTTTGAAAATTGCACACTAACAAAATTGTTGTTAAATAAAAAAAAATATCAAAAAATCATAATTGAAAAAGTTGAAAAGGTATTTGAACGCGGTTTTCTGTTTTCAATGTGATTTGATATTGTCTTTCAGGTGAACATTATTTGGAAATAAAGATTGCTTAGTACAGTGGTTTTTGAAAATTGGTCGAAACATTTGTGTTCCATAAGGCCCTAACTCACTGATTTCCGAAAATAAAGAAAGACATGGGAAATACAGTGAAAATCAAAAAATGAAATCAAACCTATTTTTAAGCTTCCACGTATATGGTATCTTTCATATGGCAGACAATTGGCATTATCGAAGAAGTGCAACATCCTCATTTTAAAAAAGCCGTTGCTTTTCTCCTATATTTCACTTTTAGTGAGTTAGCGCCTTTTGGAAACAAACTCTTCATATGATAAACTCATGGTCTCTTGTAATTGTTCGTGTGTGTTTGGTCCCTCCTCTCCGCCATGTGAGTAATTCCCCAAAGGCACGTCATAACAAAACTATTGTTTTGCAGTGCCTCATTAGGGTGTCCTTATGCAATTGGGGAGTAGTTTGATTGGATGCTGCCAATTCTATTACCAGGCCGTAATGGATAGTATTATTCCCTTCAAAGCGCATGCGTGCCCGTTTGACAGGGAGCAGGTATTATCCATACAGTTTAGTTAACAAAATCCGCAGTTTTGTTGAAGGCATCGTTGCTATAGTAATTACCA
The DNA here is from genome assembly GCA_035610835.1 of Ophiura sarsii. Classification (NCBI taxonomy): domain Eukaryota; kingdom Metazoa; phylum Echinodermata; class Ophiuroidea; order Amphilepidida; family Ophiuridae; genus Ophiura; species Ophiura sarsii. The sequence goes on along the minus strand of CM069455.1, from coordinate 60,026,669 downwards.
ACTTTCATATTAAAAAGAAATACAAATAGCCGCCTATCAGATCAATTGTATAATGCATGGGCGAACGTTTCGATTTGGTAAAAAGTATGGCAAAACACTTACCGGAGCCTTTCGTTCAAAAGACCACTGGAGTTATATTCTCGACTAATATAGATATGTATGGCAAAACACCGGTCCGGGAGCTTTAAAATAAATATCCATCAAATAATGCATGGGCAAACAAACGTTTCGATTTCGTCAGATAGGAAGTATGGCAAAACACTTATTGGAGTCTTTGTTCAAAAGACCACTTTTGTTCAAAAAAACACTGATAAAGGTATATTTATCATTTATAGGTAATTATAGTTGTGTGTGATCGTAACAATGGAATCGTACACACGGTCAGCGACTGAATTTCACTTCTTTTCAACCATTGCGTTATATTTAATCGAAGGGAGAAGTCACGGTAATACTATTTTCCAAATGCAATTCGCCTTAGCCTAATATTAACGGTAGTCAGCAAACAGCGAAATATTTTATCAACAAAGTCATTTTTTAACAACAAAGGAGATGCACCTGTAGAAGGAGGTGTATTTATTTACCGTTTCGAACGTTTGATCTGGATAGCAGGGATACCCTGAGCAGCACGGAGGAGTATTATTCGGCTAGAATAGGTATGTGGTTGTAATGTATGTGATTTCAAGTACGATGTAGCTAGTTTAAAGTAAACATTAATTCAAAAGTAATTAATTAATAATATAACTAATAATTAAAAATTAAAAACAATATATAGACCCTCCGGAATATATCGCTACTCTGAGTTTTATGGACAATCCCAACGGTCATTTTTTCCAATTATCAGGCGACTAGATGTTTCTCTTAACGCTGGCAATTTGACCAATTGAAAATGAGAATACACATTCAATGGTGTTTTTTACCAGCGGTCAAAGCAACATCATATTCCAAAAGAGGTCAATACACACATTATCAAAAGAAAATCAAAAATTGCTCAACTGATAAATCAGGAGCGTAATAATTAAACGCAATTATCTGAATTGTGTTTAACTTAATTAAACTCGCGTCTAGCTCACTGAAAAGTGTCTAAATTTAAATATGGATATGGGGGTAGTTTAACGCGCGTTTAATTAATTACTTAAACTGATAAATCAGGAGCGTAGTAATATAAATAAAATAAAGACTCAGACAAACTGGCGTGCATGAGACCTTACAAATACTCGGTCTCAAAACAAGTCCATTACCACAGTCGCTATGTTCACATATGGACACCATAATTTCGAGTGCGAATGTACATTGTATATTATGAGTTTAACAATAGCAACCATCTTTGTCGACGCTTCAATCGAAACTGATCAAAGTTTTAGAAATAAACACGACGTCGAAAACGATTTATCAGGGTTGCTAGAATCACAATTAGTCTCCAAATTATTTTGAATCCCCATACGCATAAGCACCAATGCATTTATTTCCAAAATAGTATTAACATATTTGAATTAGTCTCAGTTCAATTTAAGGTTACTTGTAAGTATGGCGGGGCAAACTATTGTTTTGGTGCCGTATGCTCGTACTTAACGCTGTTTTATCTTAACACCGTTACTAACTAAACTCGTGTCTAAATTAAACGCGAGTTTGTCCTCTAAACGTTTTTAAACGCTATGAAACTCGTCCTTAGAGTGGTCTTGCGTTCACTGTATACATGTATTCAATTTATTGTGGCCCAAATGGGTTACAATAGATATCGAACGAATTCGTCAAATGCACTTATATCTTATGAATACATGATCCGCACATCAGTTTGCACCGGGCACGGTTGAGTAATCATTCAAGACATACAGTTTGTGCATGAGTTTAGTTAAATGCGCTTTAAACTACCCCCATATCCATATTTAAAGTTAGACACTTTTCAGTGAGCTAGACGCATTTTAGAGAATTGCGTTTAGATAAACGATGTGTTTGAATTCATATATAGTTAAACGACTGTTTAGCTTAAAACCGTGTTTAAATACGTACGAGCATATGGTCTTCATGTCTACAAAGGAAATACCTCTCTATTCACCATGAGATCCAGCAACAGTATCGCAACTTTCAAACATACTCTCAAGACTCATTTGTTTAGTAATTGATTTTTGTACGTTTTTTTCTTCTCTTTTCTGTTTTTATTTCGCTCAAAAAACATATATACAAATCACAGTAAAGTTACAATACGGTAATAAAAAAGATAGATAACAACATACAGTATACACACCAGGGTTACCTGAATAAGCACATCAATAAGTATAAAAATGATAAGGTAAAGCTTATATACAATTATTACTCCTCACAAAACTTTTCTAATTTTGTCCATTTATTAATGAATTTATACATTGTGTTGTTGCTGGTAGAGATCTGTTTCTCAAGTTTATAATGGAATTTAATTAAATATTTAAATGCAAGAAATGAAGGTATACGATTTTGATATCTGCTATCATAGATAACCTTTTTGATAAGTATTAGGCATAAGTTAATTAATGCACTACAGTCTCCTCCTGTGCCAATGCCAACCAGTATTTTCTTGTAATCAAGAACAATATCAAAATTCATGTTGAAATCAAACCATATTTTAAATTCGTCCCAGATGTTAATGACATGAGCACAATCCCAAACAAATGCTTTAAAGTCTCGGGGAAGTTACTGCATAAAGTACAATTCACATTATCAACAATTTTCATCTTAAATAATCTACTATTAGTCATTAAGCAATTCAAGTTAATCTTGTATTGGAAAATTCTTGTCCAAACATCATGACATGCCTTAAAGGGCATAAGGTAAATACTACTCCATTCATTGTCAAACACATTAAGCTCATTTTTGTATTTCACCTGGGATGTAGGCGGTTCCTGAATTCTCTGGACTAGAATACGATAGATGATTTTGGATGTCATATTGTCAATGTGAGACTCATTATTCTCGGGCATCAATATGAAACCTTTTCTTTACAAAGGTCCCGTATAAAGCCAGTTTTAAAAACTTGCTTCCAAATCAACAATGCTTCTCCAATTCATGTAATATTTATTAGCAACCCCTCGTTTAGTCTAAACATCAAAGGGAATAATTTTACCATTTGTATTATATAAATCAGAGATCATATTCATACCACACCTATAAAAATGCTTATAATAAAAAGGCTTATGATTGATACAAATATATTGGTTATTCCATACACATTGTTGAAGATGACCATTTTTGTCAGGCATAATAAAATCAAAATACGACTTCAGCATATCCTTATAAAATATTGGAATATTATTCCATCTATGAATTTGAGTTGGATGAATATTACAATGGAATATTAACTCTCCACCAAATGGAGCGATATACTCATTCAGAATTGATTTCCAAGCAGCTGAAGTGTTAAGGTATGTATATACCCACTTACTCTTCTGAGCCTTGAATATTGATTTCACATCGATCATTTTTAAACCACCTTCATCAATATCACCAATAAACGTACGCCTCTTTATAAGACCTTTACCACCTTTCTACAGCAATTCATATATGATTTTATCTATTTGCTGTATTATATATTCTGGAATATGACAAACGGAGGCCAAATATATAAACTTGGAGAGAGCAAAAGTCTTGATCAAAATAATTTTACCAGCAATGGTTAACCTTCTACATTTCCATATATTAAGAATGGTTTTCACCTGCTTTAACTTTGGGCCAAAATTCATGTCCTCAGCTGCCTTTTCATCATATGAGAAAAATACACCAAAAGCCTTTATCGGTTTTGTTGGCCAATCAATGTTTAGCGGCTTGTCTATACTCATCCTCTTTGAACCAATCCATAGGCCCTTTGATTTACTGACATTCAATTTTTGGTAAAAGAATCAAGAAGCTTCAAGAGTGTATTTGCAGAGTCAACCCCATCCATAACGCATGTTGTGTCGTCAGCATATTGGATTAATTTCAATTCAGTTGTTAATTGAAATACCAGAGATTAATGGGTTACCACGAATTGAGTTTGATAGAAGTTCTATCGCCAAAATAAATAAAAAAAGAACTCAGCGGATCGCCCTGCCTCACCCCTCTATGCACAGAAAAATATTTAGAGGTTAGGCCATTATTCAAAATACCGCTACTTATATTACTATACAATGCTTTCACATGATTAACGAAATCAGGACCAAAATTGTAATGTTTAAGGGCTGCAAAAAGGAAATTTCACTCAAGCAAGTCGAATGCCTTCTCAAAATCTAAAAAGAGCAATAAACCGGGGATATTCTTATATTTAGTGTAATCAATAATATCTTGAATAGTTCGAACAGATTCTGCAATGTTTCTGCCCTTGACAAAACCACTTTGGTCAATATGAATTAATTTATGAATAACACTCTCAACTCTCATTGCGAGAGCTTTTGACACCATTTTATAGTCAACATTCAGCAGTGAAATAGGTCTCCAGTTCTTTAAATTACATCTATCCTTGCCCTCTTTCTCAATCAATGTAATAACAGCTTGTCTTTGAGAGGATGACATTTGACCTCTTCTTAAACCTCTGTTGAGTACTTTAACCAAGAAAACACCAATTTGATTCCAGAATTGTAAATACCATTCACAAGAAAGTCCATCGTTACCTAGGCTTTTATTCTTAGGCATTTTGTTAAGAACATTAAATAATTCCACCTGAGTGACATTACCTTCACATTTTAACATATCCCCATTATCAAGTGTGGGTGATACATTACCCTGCAGAAAAATATTATTGGAACTTGCATCCTTGTCAACTTTGGATTCATAAATGTTCTTATAGTACTCACATTGTGCATTTAGAATTTCATTAGGATTATTAACCTCAATGCCATCATCCAAAATTAATTTCTTGCATTGTTTCTTCTTGCAGTTTCTCTTCTCCAGACTCAAAAAATATTTATTACTCTTCTCCCCTTTTTCAGACCATTTGATTCTTGAACGAACAATAATACCATCAATAATTTTCGAGTCCAACTCTTCCAACTCATTCCTTACAACTTGAATATCGGCCAATGTAATTTCTGATGGGTTGTCAGCCAATGATATCTCAAGTGAATTAAGTTTCGTGTTAAGCTCATGGATTTTATTCTTCTGTTGTAAGGATTTCATCTTTGAATGTTTTATAGTCATCTCCCTAACCTTAAACTTAATCCATTCCCATTTCACTTGAATGTCAGGCAAAGATGGATCATTAAGCCAATCAGTCAAGTTTGTATTCATATTGTTTATGTAATCATCATCATCAAGATACGAATTATTGAACTTCCAATGACCGGGACCACGGATAGGGTCTTTGTGTAATTGAACATTCATAACAATAGCAGAATGATCAGCTCTAATACCTGGTATAATATCAGTGTGTGTCATATACTCATTTAGATTATTACTAGTGAGAAAGAAATCAAGTCTACATTGAATAAGAGGGTTTGGTTGACGCCATGTAAATCTGCTACAGTTAGGATGCTGAAATCTCCAGATATCAATTAAATCAAAATTATCCATAATATCAGAAATTTTGTCGACAACTGCTTCCTTGATTTTTATAATCCCACCTTTCTTATCAATCTTAGCATTCAGAATACAATTAAAGTCACCACCAATAATAATACGCTCTTTCTCATCAAAATTGTTGTCGTTAACGTAATTATTAAGATAAATATAGAACTTTATCTGCATGTTTTCAATATTGGGGGCATAAATATTAACCACAACAAACTTCAAGTCATCTTTGACAACATTAATACATAAAATTCTACCATCCTCGTCATTATAAATATCAGTGACATCAATGTTATTGCCCTTACGAAAAACGATAGCAACCCCTTTACTGTTATTGGTCCCATGTGAAAATAAAATGTTACCTCCCCATTCTTGCTGCCATTGGGTTTCAACATTGACAGTGCTGTGAGTTTCCTGAAGCAGAATTAAATCAGCATTAGTATTTTTGCACCAATTGAAAATACTGGCCCGTTTTTTGAGATTCCCAATCCCCCTAACATTCAATGAAATAATCTTTAAATTAGTGTTAACGGGTGTAGTCATTTATGATCAAATATACCATGTACAATCAATATGATAGACATATTATTATCATTGCGACCGATAATCACAACACCTGTGTATCTATTGTGGAATTCAAAAGCTTGCATAGCCTGGAAGGGATTAAATGACTCGCCATGAATGACAAAAAAGGCGCTATGGAATGCAGGTTGATCAAAACAAAACCATCTAAACGGGTCCGGGCGCGCAGAAATCCACATTGACATAATAGATGCAGTATGTGCGGTAAATAATCGTGATAATGGCGAGCATGATGGGGTGGGCCACAGATAGTCAAATGACACGCGCCAAAATTTAAATATCAATAAGCAAGGAGAAGAGATCAGGTGTAGAAATTCACGGAGCAAAATCATGACAGCGTACCATCAATAAGATATGCATACTTATACATGTATATAACCAGATTGTGTACATTGTTACAAAAAAATATACAGCACAAATACAGATAATAACACAGACAAATTGAGCAGTTTTTATACTACAATACACGTACATATCAACAAAATCAAAATTTTGAGGAACTTTTTTTAGTTCCTCCAAGTCCGTAAGATGGAAATACAGTCTTGCAAAACATAAAAATGCGCACCTCTGAGTCAGGAGGAGTGCTATTCTCCGCATATTTATTATACGGGAATTTCAAAATGCGGCCGGGAGTCCGCTAAAGTATACTATATATTTCTCATTTACTTTAAAATGAATAATTGGATTACAAATCAACTCAATAAACAGTTCATTAAAAGTTTAAACAGACAAATTATCACTTCATCGCAAACCGTGAAAATCATTTATCCTATGGCAATTTTAGATTGTTTCCGCATCGAAACATATGAAGAATCAATGTAAACACTGTAAATTCAAAAACCAATCGCTTACCGATAGTCTGTATAATACATCCATAAGGATCGCTTTCCGACAGTCTATTATAAAGGGAATAGCCATGTTTCCAGTGAAAATGAAGATGAAAAAAGCCCGGGAAAAAGGCGATAAGTCTGTCCGTAATATCGAATATAAGTTGAAATATCAATACAGATATTGTAAGCTCGCTCCAATCGCTTACCGATATAGCTAGTCCGTATAATAAAGGTTGAAGAAAATCAATGTAAACATTAATGTCAAACCAATCGCTTACCGATAGTCTGTATAATACATCCATGGATCGCTTACCGGCAGTCTATTTTAACAAGGGAAGCCATGTTTCCAGCGAAATTGAAGATGAAAAAAAACAGATAATAGTCAATGTTTTACCATAGTTATTTCTGAGGCTAACCATAACAGAGTGCACATGTTGTGCACAATCACAGCTGAAAATACTATCCCACTATGTCCCTGCATGCCTTTTGGGAATCTTACAAACACACACAAAGTGGCACCACTAACTTTGAAGTTCTGTTTACATGCAGTGTGCTGCCTTATAGCATTGCCAACTCTTACATTAACATTAAAGTGCCTTCTGTACATGCACACGTTAGCAATGCTGCAGCACAGTACAGTATACAGTGAAGTTAAAATACAAATTACATTTACAAATCAGGTATTTGGCTGAATGTGTTTACGTTTGTGCACACTTCCCATGGATGCAACTAGTTCTGTTTCCCTGCACAGCATATTTCTTACTCATTTCAGCTGCCTCCTTTCACATAATTTGGTATTTACCTCCTTTTTTTTAGGGATTCACCGCTAAAAGAAAGAACAAACAGAAGATGTGTAATTTTGTGACATTTATTAATGTATCAAACTCAACATTCTCATCCATGCATAACCATTATTAACACTTAAACATCTACATGTTATGTACAATAATTTATTCACTATTGGCACAATCATGTGAAAGAGGATGTTTGTTTACATATCTATGCTGCTTTCAATTCTCATGCCTCGCTCAAAGATGCCAGTGGGCCATTGAAACATGAACCGAGCCGACGAGGCGTTCCGGGGTCCAGGGGCTTTCCCTGTTGGGTTTGAGGGGGGAAGCGCCGTCTTCAAGAATTGTTTCGACTTTTAATGAGTTAAAAATGCACCTTTCCTGCACTTTTAGTACTTTTTTAAATTATCTGAAGAAACAAATTATGTTTATTTTATATAAATTTTGGAAAGCCAGAAAATTTGGAATTCTTTTACACATTAGTAATTCCGAATAAATTTGAAAGTCTAACATCTCTGCTCACTTTTGTTATTTTAATTGCTCTGGGCATGCGCATGTGCAACTGGATGATATACACCCTCTTTTGAAATGACTTGCCAATAGCTTATATGGTAGAATAACGATACATCATTCACTCCCCTCTAAAATTCAGGCATTACATTTGAAAAAGAATCGGCTGAAAAAAACTTGGCTACTGGGCTAAAACAACCTTTAATTGGGCGGAAAATCTGTAAATTTGAGCTGCCAAATCCGCTGATTTCAGCTGACAAATCTCATGCCAGTTAACCGAGTGGGCCAAAGAAAGTAATTTTGCTCAAAACAGCTCCATCTTTTCTCTTTTGCAAATTGTAACTTATTTTCACTACTGTACAGTACTTATCTAAATCTATTTTTTACGCCTCAAAATTGTGACCAATAGTCTGGTCTCCGAGTGATCTCCGTAATACATTGTCACTATAGCACAAATTTAAACATAATAATAATAATGATACAACAGTTTCATATAATAGCTCACTGTGTATCACAATCCCTCAGAGTGTTTTACAATATGATATAACTCTAAATAAAAAATACAAAACAAATACAAGAATGTCATTAAAGGAGGGGTCCTGCAAGCACAACAGTGTGCATTATATGTTAGAAAAAGAACTATAGAGCCTTATTATTGAACCCAAATTGCGTAATCATATAGAACAAAACGCCATACTGCCATTTCTCAACATGCAATCTTTAAGATTCGTGAAAATCAATATTCCTGGTGTCGATGAAGTCATAGTTATATGCACACATTTGAGCATCGATAACCATGACATCATTCACACCGCATTTGAGCATCGATAACCATGACATCATTCACACCGGGTCATTCGATTGCCGCAAAAGTTAAATATTGCATGTTGAGGGATGGCAGTTTTATTCGTTTTTGTGATAAGTATGATGTTTTGTTCTATTTAATTACGCAATTTGGGCTCAATAATTATTTTCTAACAAATTATGTTCAATGTTGAGTTTGCGGGACCCCTCCTTTAAAAGACACTATGAACGGATTTTTGCTGGGGAAGAAACCGCTAATAAACGCGAAGTTTGCCCAGTAGAAACAGGCAGAACCCGGCAATAATCGGTATTTTCGGTAATCCAAAAAACCTTCACAAACCAGGTTTGGAACCGTCAATAAACCCCATAGAAACAGAAAGGCGATTCTCAGCAGTTTGCGCCGTGAATCGTGTCACGCTGGGTTATACACATTATTGTGAAGCAATCTTATTCAGGTGCGGTGGCATTGTTTGGTATTACAAAAGGTCAAATGTTGTGGCCCATCGGCTTGGATCGATAAACTTAGCGGTAACTTTTCGCGAGTAGAAACAGGGGGATTAGAAACTGACTGATTGAAACTTAGCGTTTATTAGCGTTTTCTTTTTGCAGTGCCCCAGCAGAAACACACTCTATGTTGAGGACATTGATTGAAATCTATAAGGTGGCCCCTGAAACTTGATTCCCAGTTATTCGTCACCCGACTGCATTTGAATTTTACACCCACATTTCCTGAAAACAATCATTATTTAATGAAATCCTCTTCAGATTACTTTCCGTTCCTTGCATTTTTTAAGATTTAGTTGGTTTTGTAGTGATCAAAGTTGCAAAAATACATCATTCAGACATGGTAACTAGTACGATTTTGGTATAAAATTGGATAGATTAAACCCAAGCTATGAGTTTTAAAAAATATATTGGACGAGACGCAGTCGAGCCCAATATATTTTAACATTCATAGCGAGACAAATACATATTGGGCGTAAATCATCCAATTTTATCAGTATTATGTTTTGGATCCAATATTATCCACACTTGGACACCTCAAAACATATAATGCTGTATAGTGTATGATGAATACTTGGAAATAGGCCATACAATTTACTTTTCCAAAATATGGATCTTATCCTGGCTGCTTCAATAATGAAAAAATTGCCTGAAAAAAGTGTACCTAGGGTATACAAGCTTCCAAAAGTGCTGAGCACTGCTGCACCATGTCATGTAATAAAACTTACAATGTGTTGAGTTGAGTCTTGAGATCATACTCGGTGTTCAAGGTTTGACATAGCTGGTATCGCAAAGCAAAATGCTACTCAATTTTGACAATTTTGGCAGTTTTATGCCAAAGATGTATGCTAATGCTAAGTGTGCAAAAGTTGACAAAATTCAGGTGGTGCAAGCTGTTTTGCTAGGCATAAGCATGTCGAACACTGTTGGTGTTTTTAAAACGCATTGTTAAAAGCACTTACGTAACATTACAACATGTATTTTCATCCCGTATTTTCATCCCATCCTAAATAACATTTTATAAATGATCATTTTAATAACCATGACAGAAAAATGTTGCTCACTTTAAACCCCTTTGAGGGTACTGTGTAGACGCAGTTGTGCTTAGACCATGAACTACAGAAGGCCTTCAAGATAAGCAACATCTGCTTGTGTCGCCCTAAGCGACCAACCCTTCTTTAAAAATAATACTAATACATTTTTGGTCGGATTTGTCAGATTTGGTGTTATTTTGAGAGAAAAAGTTGAAAATGCACCAAAATGTTATACAAAAAAAACGAAAAAGAAATTCCACTTGAGGGCAACACAACATTTTCTTTTTTGGCCTAAAAGAGATGATTTGTAATGGAAATACATGCATCCATGACCTTTAATGAATTGATAATTTTCAAAACAAGTCAACAATATAATAGCAAGCTTCAAAGTCAACATTATACAATAGCTAGCATTATATACAAGGCAGTTCTCCAACCACCATCTCGCCTCTATTAAACTCTGACATGACCAGACATATTTAAACAAGAATAATTGGTAGGATTTTAAAAATTGTTCTGGTGACTAAATGACAGGGTATGCATTTTCTGTCATTGACACAGCAGCAAAACGTACTAATACTTTACAAATAGTTGTGGGCTGCCAGCTGGTAAATCAGTTGGTAGATTTTTGGGTCAACTCCTGCAGCAAAACGTAATAATACTTTACAAATAATCGTGGGCTGCCAGATCAGTTGGAAGATTTTTGGGTCAACTCCCGTAGCAAAACGTACTAATACTTTACAAATAGTCGTGGGCTGCCAGCTGGTTGATCAGTTGGTAGATTTTTGGGTCAACTCCCGCAGCAAAATGTACTAATACTTTACAAATAGTCGTGGGCTGCCAGATCAGTTGGAAGATCTTTGGGTCAACTCCCGCAGCAAAACGTACTTGTACCTTACAAATAGTCGTGGGCTGCCAGCTGGTTGATCAGTTGGTAGATTTTTGGGTCAACTCCCACAGCAAAATGTACTAATACTTTACAAATAGTTGTGGGATGCCAGATCAGTTGGAAGATCTTTGGGTCAACTCCCGCAGCAAACGTACTGATACCTTACAAATAGTCGTGGGCTGCCAGCTGGTTGATCAGTTGGTAGATTTTTGGGTCAACTCCCGCAGCAAAACGTACTAATACTTTACAAATAGTCGTGGGCTGCCAGCTGGTTGATCAGTTGGTAGATTTTTGGGTCAACTCCCGTTTTCTTCCTTTTCCTGGAACCTCCATCCGGGTTTATCTTCAGAAAGCACCTGCATGCATTTGAATTGAACAGAATAAAGACAACAATTAACAGAGCTACATGTATATCATGGTGTTAGCCTAAGTTAAAGGTGAATTTCATGATTTTAGCAATCAACCTCTGATGATGTTGTGGAACAATTGCCATTACTAAATCATCCTTAAAATTGTTTTACAGCATTGCTTGTAATAGAAATCCCCTCTCTAATAAAGAACCCCACCCCCCCCCCCCACCCCATTTGATTTGCACTTGAAAGAACCAGAAATAAAGGTTTGTTCATACTAGCATTGCCTTGCCGCTCTGCACAAACTGAACAGCGATTGCGGTGCGCCTATAAAATTAAAAATCGTGCAGTGCAGGGGTGCAGCTCTGCAAAAAGTTAAATTCAAAATGCAACTCACTGTGGTGAGTTGCAGTCAAAAAGTAATTGATGAGTCGGCAAAGCAACGCAATTACGCAAGTATGAACGGCCCTTTAGGTTTCTGTACTTTTAAAGGAGGTGTCCCGCAAGCATAACATTGTGCATTATATGTTAGAAACAAAATTATCAAGACCAATTTTTGTAATTTTTATAGAACAAAACACAACACTTATGACAAAACAAATAAAAACCGCAATCTCTCAACATGCACTTTTTAAAATTCACGGCGATCGAAAGTCCCGGTGTCGATGAAGTCATAGATATACAAAGCACATCTGCAAATTTGAGCACCGATACCCATGACGTCATCGACACCAGGACTTTTGATCGCCGCAAATTTTAAAAATCGCATGTTGAGTGATTGCATTGAATAATGCTCAATGTTGTGTTTGCGGGACCCTTCCGTTAAGGTGGTACAGGATATAGACTGTTTTGATGTGTAAATAAGCAGGATGAAGTACAAAATTAATATTCATTTTGTGAACACAGTTGCGATAACATGTAAACACCAGCTATATGAATAGCTTCTTCATTTAATCAGGGTGTTTTGGTACATGTAGGTTTATTTTTAGAACACTACTTTATCTGTTAGAAAGGGGAATCTGACCGCTTTTTTTTGTCAGTGACGTGTACCATTGATTAGTATAGTAACTGACTGTTTCAATGGTTACTTTTTGTAAACTCTTTTCATCATTCTTACCTTTGGATGAATTCTAACGAGCATGGCGTTTGCTGATTATATTGGATTCCTAGTACATAATAACAGCTCATGACCATTGTTAGCGCTGACACAAATGAACCTGTTTCCATAACTGCAGTCCCATCCACCAAAATGAAAAACCGGTTGGCAGCCAGCAAGTCCTGATCTACGAGTAAGAAGGCATACAAATAAACTTTGTTCCAAAGTTTATATCATAATTATGTCCCACAAAATGCAATTTTTTAAAGGCATGTATTTTACACTAAGCCCACATGGTCAGTCAAAAGGTATGGGCATAAGAGTAAGTATTATATGATGTGCAAACTGCTGATGCAGAAGATTTGTCATAACAAAATCCATTTTATTAGCTTATAAAGATGGAAAGGCTTGTTATAATTAAGGCCAAGTACACAAATTAACCAGTTACACAAATTATCCAGTTACTTGAGCTTAGGGATATTTGTGTACCCAAGATACCCAGCACACACAGAAATAATACACCTATCAGTTGTAAGACTCACCCTATGACCCCCGGGAGAGGTGCGTCGTGGGTGCGTCGTTTACCAAACAAATTTGACGGAGGGTACGTCCGTGGCAGCCTTTGGTCCGTCAAAAAAATGACGGAGGGTGCGTCAAGGTCCGTCACTTTACATGGGTGCGTCACAGTGTACATCTGTTTACGAACAACAAAATACGACCTTTAAATATACGCTATAGGGCTACTATACCACATAACTCCTTAATACCGCCAACCAGGCTCCACTTTAATACCGCAAACATCACTCCGATATTTTATACCGCATGTTCTAAAATGCCTGAAATCACTCGATCATCAATACAAGAGTTTGGCAACGAAAAAAAACAAGGAACCGCAGTAGACCGAGAACCTTTCATTTTAAGAGAAGTGTCACGTATACAAGCATCTTCATGGTATAAGATAGGGGATCAGCATTGCGCTCTTCCGCACAAGCGCAGAACAATCTAAGAACACAGAGGTAGTAGAACAGGCCCCCGGAATTGAATTTGGTCGGGGATGTGCGGCAGGAGATTCAAATAAAAAACATAGGCCTACCCGGTCCCGGTCCGGGGTCTATATAATTATTCGAGGGCCAGGGTTGACAACATCGAATAAGGGCAGATCCCCCGTGAATTAAAAGTAGTTTCATTTCCAGTAGATCGTGTTTTATCCAGTTATAGTCAACGATATCTGACGACGGGGTGCGTCGTCATGGTCCGTCAGAATCCACCAATGGTGCGTCCAAAAATTGACGGAGGGTGCGTATTTGGAAGGCAATGGTCCGTCGTTTTTTTGACACAGGGTGCGTCATGGTACATGAGAAGTCGACGCATCTCGGTAAAGTGACGCACCACTCCCGGGGGTCATAGGGTGCGTCTTACAACTGATAGGTGTATAAGTCATACATTGCGGTACGCCACATTACATTACTATTTCATAAATCAACCCAGGATGCAGGAAGTAGTCAACGGGTAAAACATAGTTATTTAATAAACACGTATTTAGTTTAGCTAGTGAAATGAGACAACATCAATGCAAGCGCACTGGATTTTGATTTGTCCAATGCATAGGACAAGCATCAAAATCCAGTGCAAGTGCATTGATTTGTCGCATTTCTCAAGCAAAAATAAATATAATTGATGATACACGACAGCAAAACTGTTTGGTCATATTTGTGAAAAATAATAGATTTTTGAAGTGCCATTAAACTTGAAAAGTTCTAAAGAAATTAACCAGCATAAATATGGATCGGTTGATGCAACCCTCTCGCGCAAGCACATATCTAGGGGTCCTGCTAATTCTTGCTCTCTAATTGGTTGGCTGATACACGGAGTGTATGAATACTTAGTACTTACCACAAGCTACCGCAAGGTGTCTCTGGAATGTTGTCTAGCTTCTCTGCTTCTGCTTGCGTAGTTGTCACCTGTTCGAATCAAATGAAAACACACATTAATATGCTGTAAAATTTGTGTCCTTTTCCTTTTCTTTTGAACCCAAAGGCTGACAGCAAAATTGTTAACTTGATTTGCTTGGAGTGGCCTTTGTATTCAGTATTTCATCTTCTTTTCTGTTCCTTTCATTTCCTTTCACAGGGTTTAATTTTAGCGTTTAGCTTCATAACAGCAAATTTAAAACCGCGAATTTAAAACCATGCAAAAATATATTTGATCGGGAAAATAACACAGGCGAACTGTTGAGAATGGCACAAATCAAGAAAAATTACCAACCGCAAAAATATCCTGCTATACAGTACACTTGAAAGTAGTTGTGATTTGTAGAGCCAACATTTTGCATCTTATGATCTACATGCATGCAAGTCAGGACTCAAAATAAATAAGTATGGGTACCTGTGATTTCCCCTGAATTGCCATCCCCCCTGAAATGAATGGATAATTAACCCTAACCCAGGTTTAGGCTCTTTGACCGGGATCACGATTTTTGAGGAAGCAAGGTGTACTAAATATCCGGGAACCTGCCGGGATTAGATTCAGGGACCCTCCGTTCTCAAGCCCAACGTCCCAACCACTAAGCCGCGAAGGAAATCCCAAATCAGTTTGTAGAAAAATAGGTCATTTAATGAGTGATCAGTGTTTTGCACTAACTTTTAAAAGTTCAGGCACTAACATTTAAAACAGGGCCCTGAATTTCAAAAATTAGCGGCATAGCCTCCTGACCATTGACCTAATAAAACTATAGAAGCATAACTTGTAGATATGGCAAACTATTCTTTTTATGGCTCGTAGCATCCATCTCAACGATTTGAGTCCATGTTCATTAAGATCGGAGCATTTTGAGAATATGACCCCTGTACAATGAATTTGAGGCAACATTTGACCTTTGACCTATTTTGCCCTGCATCTGGAAAACTAGGCATCGGGTGGAAATACAACCATTTCCTTTTTTGCTCCTTATGGTCTCAGGAAGAGTTTGATATGCATTTCATTACAATCATTTTTACATTTTGACCCCTATATGACCTTTGACCTACTATAGCGGCCACCCGTACAGGCTACGACACGGCAGCAATATAAAATATTGACTCTTGGCACCCAACTAAACTAATCAGATCATCAAACCTTTTGTACCTTCTCAGCTGATAACCTTCTGGGCTCCCGGCCTAATATGGCCTAAAAAAAAAGGTTTGTTTGCCCAAACACGACCGACCCATAAAATCTCAAAACCCCATGCCTTTTTTTAATTTTTTTTTTTAATATTTCATTTTTTTTAAAAATAATGTTTCATGTTGAAAAATATATGTATTAAATGATATTTTCATCTTAATTTGCCAAACTAATCAACTAAACTGCCCTGTAATTTACTTATTCCCACATATCCACCCTTAAAAAACACTAAGGAGATGCAAATCCAAGATCCAACCACTATCTAGTGAAAAACAGAACATGTCAGACCATCCAGCATGGTCTGAAGGTTTGTACTACAGGCTGCCAGCTGCACTATGTATTAAAAACAAAATACATGTATTAGCCCTAACCAGCCAGGCTATGTTCGTACGGTGTGGAAACCTGGGGAGGGGGACAAAGTATGATTTTTTAAACCAAATAATCGCTGTGAAACTCCTTGGAATTGACCACCGGAACCTCTGATCACCGCGCCGCGTCCCTAACCACTCGGCTAACCTGCCAACGCTCACCTGAGCAGCGATTTTGTACACACATCAGCTTGGTTGATGACGTCACCGAATCATATGCTATAGAATGCGTGTGGACATTGGTTTTTTGCTTTAGTGAATCGTAGTGTAGGAAGGTTAGGGTTTTAAAGAACATTCAATTGTATTAACATCAAATTGTATAGTCTTTTTCTTCTCTAAAAGTGTCCATAGCCAAAAAAAAAAGAAGAAAAAAAAGAAAGAAAAGGTAATCGACCTACCGACCCACTTTTTTCAACTCTTGTTTGGGCAAACAAACCTCTTTTTTTTTAGGCCTATTGGTGCAAAATGCAGTCAGTATATAAACATGATAAATGCAAGATCGCATCATTCCGTGCAGGTGTCCGAATTGTCCAGCCCTGGCAAATTTGCCAGTGCACTGGCAAATATGCCCGCTAAGTGGGCATATTTGCCAGTATTTACAGTTAATCCAAAAGTAGCGCTTCCACACAAAAAATGGCATATTCTACCCTTCATAAATCAATTGTTTAACTCAATACCTAAATATTTTGTGTCGCTTCAAAAAATTCTTGGTTGCGTTTTGCCAGAAAAATGATGAAATTTCAGTCATTTTTGGCAAAAACTAAATTTTTGAAATTTCATTTTCAAACTTTCATTGAAAGTGCACTATTACATTAACAAACGGAATCCTCTACTCTTAGGCCGAAAAAAAAATGAGTTGACTTGCTCTTTTCGACCGACCGACCCACAAGTATCAGAATTAGCTTAATTCAAACAGAAAATGACACTTAACCTGGGGTTCTCTATTCAACACCAGGCCACGCAGGTATATGAATAATTAATCAGGCAAACGTCACGCGACATGCTAGATGTACAATGCATTTATTTACTTATTTACTTATTTACTTATTTACTTATTTACTTTACTTATTTACTTATATTTACTTATTTACTTATTTACTTATTTACTTATTTACTTTACTTATTTACTTATTTATTTATTTATTTACTTATTTATTCCAGCATTTCGATGACGTCTGCCTAATTAATTATTCATATCTGCGTGGCCTGGTGTTGAATAGAGAACCCCCTTAAACCTTTCCCCAGCAGATTTGTACTCCGTTGGAACAATTATTTTGTGTTTCAAACATGAAAAATAGCGAATTTATTACGAATTTTGTCTTGGTGGGAGAATTTGGCCACTAAGTCGGTGGGCAAATTTGTCCACCTGCAAGAACTGGCATGGTCTCGGGCAAGAAGGACGATACATTGGCCTAGTTTGCAAGTAAAACAAGCAAACCTTGCTCTTAATCATACTTCAAAATGTAGAAATGCAATGAAAAATAGTAGCTCTTACCATAAACCAGTGTAAAATCACGGCACTTTATAAAACTCCGCTAACTAAAACTCCCTGCCTGCGCGCGCCTGGTTGTTGACTGCTCCGCTGATTCAACGTTTAAATACTAGATCGTATTCGTTTTACTGCTGTTTTATTTTGGTAATTCAAATCATGTTCAAATAATCTAATCACAATGACTTGTTATATATTTCAAACATTAACAAAATTAGTTTGACTAAGTATGATTAGCTCTGAAAATAAAAGCAATATTGTTTAAGCAAAGAAAGGAGTGATCACATAGGCTCAGAACATTAAGTGGATACAATCTATAATCTACTCGATGTCAGCAAAATCCAAAATACGGTAAATGACCGTAAAATGGAGATGACTGGCGTGAAACATGTGAAATACGGGCTGTCCGACGTAAATATTACGGTTAACCGTAAATTGTTCATGTCGCAGCCATTTCAACGTAAAATTTACGGTATTTTACCGTAAAAAAACGGCAATCTTTTACAGTGTATTCTGCGATGTTACATTCCCTTCAAAGCGCATGCGTGCCCGTTTGACAGGGAGCAGGTATTATCCATACAGTTTTTCCGTTAACAAAATCCGCAGTTTTGTTGAAGGCATCGTTGCTATAGTAATTACAAACTTTCGTATTAAAAAGAAATACAAATTGCCGCATATCAGATCAATTGCATATTGCATGGGCAATCGTTTCGATTTGGTCAGATAAGAAGTATGGCAAAACACTTACCGGAATCTTTTGTTCAAAAGACTACTGGAGTTATATTTATCATTTATAGTTGTTTTTAGTTTAGTGTATATGATCATAACCATTGAACCACACCCTGACAATAATCAATCTTTCATATTGTTTAAGCCAGTCGAAGGCGTTGACCTCGACTAATATAAAAATATATGGCCAAACAAACTTTTCGATTTTGTCAGATACAAAGTATGGCAAAACACTTACTGGAGTCTTTGTTCAATTTATCACTTATAGGTAATTATTGTGTGTGATCATAACAATAGAATCGTACCCTGAAAAAAAATCATTTAAAAAAGAAAAATTACCAACGGTAAGCGACTAAATTTCACTTCTTTTCAACCATTGCGTTATATTTCATCGAAGGGAGAAGTCACGGCAATAATCTTTTCCGAATGCAATCTGCCTTAGCCTAATATTAACGGTAGTCAGCAAACAGCGAAATATTTTAACAACAAAGTCATATTTTAACAACAAAGGAGATGCACCTGTAGAAGGAGGTGTATTTATTTATCGTCTCGAACGTTTGATCTGGATAGCAGGGATACCCTGAGCAGCACGGAGGAGTATTATTCGGCTAGAATAGGTATGTGGTTGTAATGTATGTGATTTCAAGTACGATTTAGCTAGTTTAATTTGATCATTAATTCAATAGTAATTTAATTAATAATATAAATAATATTAAGACTCGGACAAACTGGCGTGCATGAGACCTAACAAATACACGGTTTAAAAACCAGTCACTTACCACAGTCGCTATGTTCACATATATGGACACCATAATTTTGAGCGCTAATAATAATAATAATAATAATAATAAAAACGCATTTTAAAGCGCCTTACGAATACACCTCAAGGCGCTGTACAATGGCAAAATGTTTTAAACTACAACAAGTTATACGCCAATACATCATAAAAAGATACATATTACACAGACATAATACTAAAAACCATGATACAGTAAGGTAAAAATCACACAGCATGTAAAAACCTGCAAGGATAATATACAGATGCAGGAAAAATAAAACCAAGAGTACAATGTTCTAAGATCCGCTATACAGTTTGAACAAATTTCTCATCGTCAGAGGAGTTAAACTAATGTACATTGTATATTCTGAGTTTAAACAATAGCATCCATCTTTGTCGACGCTTCAATCGAAACTGATCAAAGTTTGAAAAATGAACACGACGTCGAAAAAGATTACTCAGGGTTGCTAGAATCACAATTATAAAGCATTGCTTGTCTATCCAATGAATATTGTATTCACATAATTTACATTTAAAATTCATCGTCAGAACAAGAACAAACAAGCGCAAACTAAATTCGGGTATCCGATTTTACTAGAGCAATTACAATCGATAAACTACTAGGAGACAATGAATATTATATCGTCAGGTTAATAAAATAATTGCCTAAGTCATTTTTTAAGAAATTGAGATGTTTGCCTAAATGAGCTCTTTACCATGGAAGGCACCTATGGTTTAAGTGCCTAGGTAAATATTCAACTCTAAATCGTGCTACCAAATCAAAAGGCTTATTGTCTAAGTCACGCGTGTGACTTTAGGCATATATTGCATTGCCTAAATCAAATAGTGTAAATATTTAGACAGCGAAAGTGTTTTATAAGTTTAGAAAGGTGATTGTAGGGCCAGAGTCTGGATGTAAAGAGGGTTAGTACTATAGTGAATTTCTAAGAACTGTTTTAATTTTAGAATGAGCATAGTAAAAGTCAGTTTGTTGATGTAAAAGTGCCAAGTAAAATACTCAATCTGCCTAAGTCACACCGGTATAATGTAGTTAAAGTCATTTTAATTGGTTACGTAATACTATTGAGACAAGACAACATAACCATATTTTTTGTTTTATATCAACATGTTACTATGCTTTAAAAGTAACAAAGTAACAAAACTAGATTGGTTTTTTTGATTTATCTCAAAAGTAGTAAAAATGACTTAGGCAATTATTTTATTAAGCTGACGATATGCAAAGATCACAACACAAAGCCGCATTGCAAAACTAGTCCTCATGGCTCAACCGTATAAGTGACTTGCAGGTAAGATTTGTACGATAGGCTCCAAATAAGCACCAATGAAAATTGAAGTAAACCAATGCATTTATTTACAAAATAGTATAGAAATATTGGCATTAGTCTCAATTGAATGTAAGGTTACTTGTTAGTATGGTTGGGCAAACTATTACTTTGGCGCCGTATGCTCGTACTCAACGCTGTTTTATCTTAAAACCGTTACTAACTGAACGACGTGATTAACAAAACCCGTTTTTAAACTCAGTGAAACTCGTCCCTAGGTCTTGCGTTCACTGTATACATGTATTCAATTTATTGTGGCCCAAATGGGTTACAATTAGATACCGAACGAATTCGTCATATGAACGTATATTTTATTAATACACGATCCGCACGTCAGTTTGCACCGGATACGGTTGAGTAATCATTCAAGACAAACAGTTTGTGCATGATTTTAGTTCAACGCGCGTCAAACTACCCCCATACCCATATTTAAAGTTCGACATTTGTCTGTGAGCTAGCTACATTTTAGAGAATTGTGTTTAGATAAACGATGTGTTTGAATTCATATAAAGTTAAACACCTGTTTTGCTTTAAAACCGTGTTTAAATGCGTACGAGAATACGGACTTCATGTATACAAATGAAATAACTCTCTATTCACCATCAGATCCGGCAACAGTATCGCAACTTTCAAACATACTCTCAAGACTCATTTGTTTAGTAATTGATTTGTGTACATGCGTCCTCTTCTTTCCATTCTTTTGTTGTATAATTCCTGGGGCACGGTGTATTATTATATTAGTTATGGTTAAGAAAAATAATATTTATACTCTTAAAATTGCTCAATAAAGATACCGAATCTTCGTATCAACGAGCGCATATTAAACAAAATACTTAAATTAAATCAATTATTTTAAAATACTGACGTGATGATTTCATAAGTTAAATACAAAATTAATATCTTGTGTGAGGATTGAAATATTAAAATATTAAAATAGGGAATGGAGATGATGATTGACTATTTAATCGGTAAATGGTTTTAACGTTTCAGCAAAATCGAAATTAAAAATTACTATTTATTTGCGTACACCTTATCTTTTGTCCAATCATTTGACAGAAAAACAAAAACATCAAAGGAAAATCGTATATTTGAAGAAGAAAAATACTATACTCTATTTGGCTTCCTCCGGACAGTGACGTAACTTAACAGGCGCAGCCTTTACGCACGCGTATGTATCTTCCGTCTTTCATCGCTCGTGTATACGCCAGCGCTTCGAGTAGCTGCAATTAGTAGAATACGCAGTTACGTCACTGTCTCGTGATGACCAAATAGACTATAGCGATACTTCTCCAGAAACAGGCAATACGATAGTCAGTCGCAATCACAGTAATTCCTAATACCGTTAATGATACACAATATTTGAAATAGGTGTGGTAGATCACGTTGCCTGAAGTAGTCTTTTAGGACGTGGACTACACCGACTCCAGGTTTAACGAGTTACAGAGATCGTTTGCCCAACAGCTATGCATATAACCAAGGAAACCGTCCACGGCCGACCAATTGTTGAGCATTAACGAATATTATGCCTTTATACATACACCCATCCTAAGTTTGAACAGTTGTACAAAGTGTTTGACGTTGACTGTGGGACATGATCCAACTAGTATATCTGCTTGTTTAACAGGGTTCTTGGTATACTGGCTAAGCTTCAAACCATCGAGAAAAATTGGCCTGGAAATCCAGTGTTTCATTTGTTGGTGTCTTCTCAGCATGGACGTCATCGATAATGACTAAATAAGGTAAAGTTGATTCCTTAATTATTAGGTTTAGGTAATTATTCTCAGTGACCATTCACACAACTACTCATTCTATGTTGTGGAGTCTGCTTATCCCTTAAGTGTCCATTGGAGAAGAGCATCCTCGGGCAGTCCCAGTCAGCCGGCAGGTCACGCATATTTTCAAGCGTGACCCGCTAAATGGGCTGTGAAAATCATCAATATTTTGCATCTTGTCATCGTTTATAACATTGTCCAACTACTGGGATTTGACTGAGAATATAACTCAGATATTAAACGGCAGGTTAAATTAAAGAAAATATATTTAACAAAATGACGACTGTGGGGATCGAACCGTGTCTCTTTGGCTTTAAAGGGCGGGCTGTTCCATTGAGCTACTAGAGTTTTACATATTTGACGACTCGGGGATTATGATATCACAGTGAAACAGACGCAGGGTGCAAATATGGAGGAAACTTGACATTTGTTGAATATTTAGGTCAACATTCGGAATCAAATTACTGCTTTAAAATCAATCCTAACCAAAATGAATATCCTCATTTAAAAGTGCAGACCCTTCCGGTTAAAGCATTACCTTGGTCTTGCCGTAACTCGCCGGCTTGGTCTTACCGTAACTCGCCGGCTTGGTCTTACCGTAACTCGCCGGCTTAGTCTTCCTGTAACTCGCTGGCTTGGTCTTACCGTACTTGCCGTAACTCGCCGGCTTGGTCTTACTGTACTTACTGTAACTCGTCGGCTTGGTCTTACCGTACTTATCGTAACTCGCCGGGTTGGTCTTACCGTACTTACCGTAACTCGCCGTCTTGGTCTTACCGTAATTCGCCGGCTGGTCTTACCGTAACTCTCCCATAACTTACCGCCCCACAACTCGCCGTTTATCCATCCCCTAGCTGCGTATACGCTGTAGACTATTTTAGTACTTTTATTTTCTAAAAGGCGCAGCCCCACAGGAAAATAGTACTAGCCATATGATGTCACCGAAGGACGATAGTCTTAACCAGACTTCGAAATGAAAGCAGTATAAACTTTTTTATATACTTCATTGCCTTTTTTATGAGCACTATTCTCGTAATTAAAATGCCGTACCAGCGGGACATGGTCATCCGTAAATATAGGCGCGCCTATAATTTGTTTGCAAGAGAAATATTGAACTTATCTTCTTTAAATTAGATTAATGTCGTATTGGTCGAAACTTATTCAAATGTCAAGTGATCGCTTTCCATATAAATGTTATGAACTGGTTTACTATCTTGATAGTAGCGGTCATTCTACCTGGGCTACAAATATTAAAAATATACTCTTTAAAATCGGGTTTGGTATTGTTTATATTACCATGAGAGTACGCAAGATATTGGGTCTATAAATAACTTTCTACTACAGTTGTCAAATAGGATGTGGACATTTCTTCACAGGAATGGCTCACTGAGATCAGTGCTTTATCTAAACTACGCACTTATACAGAATTCAAGTTGCTTCTTTGCCCTAAACAATACCTACTTGACAGTGGCGTGCGCAGGATATTGGGAGTAGGGGGGGGGGGGGGGGGGCACCTGGCCATAAATGAAATTCCCCCGACTTAGATTCTTCTCAATTCCCCCGATGTACCAAAACAAATAGTAAAAGGTAGACGCATTTTTTTTTTGCAGTCTGGAAGGGGGGGCGGGGGGGGGGGGGGGGGGGGGGGGGGTAGGTTCAACAAATTTCGCACGGTCAAACAATTTCGCGCAGTAAAAACAAATCGAAAAGTCCTAAAATCGCACAGTCCTAAAATCGCACAGTCAAAAATACAGCACAGTCAACCACTAAGGGACAATTATGAGAGTTTTCATCAGTTTTCTCTATAACATTTCCTTTTTTACCAACCTTTTGCATACATTTTTCGACTACATGTACAACTTTGCCGACAAATGTCCGACGGCCAAGCCCCCGACTGAGTCAATAGTGGGGGGGGGGGGGGGGGGGGGGGGGGGGGGCGGCCCCCTCCTACTCGAGGTCACGATTCCATTGAAGGAATCATTCACTTTTGATTGAATCTGGTCGTATAAATAACATTGAGTTGCCTAACCGTACTTGTATTTTGTGTGATTCAGATGATATTGACGATGAATGTCACTTTGTCCTTATTTGCCATTTTTATGGTGACTTATGAGTAAATCTTCCGAAACACTGCATTAGACGCAAGTAGAAATAACCTTAGTTCAATGCCAGAGTATTCATTTCATAGCAAATCTTTAAGAATGATCAAAGTATCATATAACCATCTGGTAGATTTGCACCCATTTGGTGAGTTATCAGAGTTAGCAGTTCTTGTAATAAGTGTCAATGCTATATCTTATATTAACGGCACAGTCTTTGATCATCTTACTTCTTTACAAACACTTTTAATGGATCATAACTACATATCTGATCTACCAACTCATATTTTTCGCAATCTCGATAAGTTAGGAATTCTTGATTTGACGAGTAACCTTTTGACTAGAATAAACCCAGAATTGTTTAAATCTCTAGGCGCTCTCATAATGCTTAGCCTAGCCGATAATCAAATACAGAACATTACGGACAAACCTTTTAATGGCCTGCACGAACTCAAAGTTCTGAATATTCAGCTAAATTTGATAAAAACTTTACCAAAAGGCGTTCTTGATGGCCTGATCCACGTCCAAGCAATAAACATGTCAGGGAACCAAATTGTTAATATCGAAGAAAAGTTGTTTAACAATGTCAATGTAGTCTGGTTAGATTTGAGCCAAAATAGCCTACACCTTACAACGAAAGAATCCTTCAAAGGTCTGCAAAACTCAACTATTATATTTGTGGACGAATATGGTATATGCTGCTATGTAGAGGAGTTGGTAAATTGCATCTCTAAACATCCCCGGCGAGCTTATCTAACATGTGAACGAATGCTTAACGATATTGCCTTGCGAGTTTGCATGTGGATGCTTGGCGTAATTATTATACTTTTCAACGGTATAGTTTTTTGCATTCGCTGTTTAAAGAAAGAGCGAGTCTTGGTTCAATCTGTATTGATATTAAATCTCTCGCTTTCAGATTTTATAATGGGAATTTACATGATCCTGTTGGCTTTTGCTGATACATATTATGCAGACTATTTCCCAGCGTATGCTGACTTATGGAGAGAAGGAAGCATTTGCAAAATAGCAGGCATCCTGTCACTTTTATCTAGTGAAGCATCAGTATTCTTTCTAACTTTAATCACTTTTGACAGGTTTCAAGGTGTGAAATATCCATTTAGTGGGAATCGATTACGTCCCAAAAGTGTAAAAATATGCGTGACAATAATTTGGTGCGTTGCTATTTTACTCAG
This sequence comes from Ophiura sarsii, assembly GCA_035610835.1. Classification (NCBI taxonomy): domain Eukaryota; kingdom Metazoa; phylum Echinodermata; class Ophiuroidea; order Amphilepidida; family Ophiuridae; genus Ophiura; species Ophiura sarsii. The sequence goes on along the minus strand of CM069455.1, from coordinate 60,000,841 downwards.
CGTAACACCAGTAATACTCTCGGGTATGTTCCATGACATTTATGAAATGTCAGAAGTATGTGTGGGTGTACCAATTGTCAAAAGGCCCATCACTTTTACGGAAAGTAGATCTATAATTATTGATACAGTCCAAATTGATGATTCTTTCTCATCAACCATCAATCGTCAATCATCACAACAACTACGTACACAAGGTATAAAACTGGTCCGTCAAAATATAGACTATCTAATATCAGGTATAACCCAATACAAATTAGCGACGTAATTCTCAATCATAGTAACCATTGGTGTGAACCTAGTTTGTTTTATTTTCATAGCTATCTTATATTCACACATATTTTATACCATCAAACAAACAATGATCAAGGCTGGACGCAATCAGACACAGAAAGATGAAATACGCAGAGCGATGAAAATGTTTGTAATCATCTTAACAGATTTCTTTTGTTGGGTGCCTCTTACGGTTGTATGTGTATGCGTTCAAGCTGGATTTTTAACAGTGGATCCAGTGATCTACGCCTGGACCGTTGCGTTGATTTTACCAATTAATTAATTCATTAATCCTTTTCTTTACACATTAGTTGTATTTATTTCAGATTATAGGGATAAAGTGAACAAAGCAAGTGGGTAAGCATCTGCGTCCACATAAACATCGAAAAGGGTCAGGATTTCACTACACGACGTCGTCGACGTCTTTTTGAAAAAGGGTGCATTTTAGAAAGCAAAATCCTTTATGGTATTCTTTACAGCATGGAAGTATCGACGTTAGCGTTGAAGTATCGAAGTATCGAAGTATCGACGTTAGCGTTGGCGTTAGCAATTGTTATATGTGTGACCTCACAATAAATACATGTATTATAAATATTGAACAATCCTCAATATTTCCCTTGTTTAATGTTATCAATGATTTTGCTTGAGTTTATATTTTATTGTGAGCATTACTGTATTACGCCTCATAGGGGTGCATACTTGAGTGTGTAACGCCGTATAGGGTAGGGTTTGTATGCGTTACGCCATTTAGGGGCATCAAAATAGGGGGGCATCGCGCATCTGTACCCGTTTGGTATCCTGACTGCCCACCCCAGATGTAGGCCAATTTAGTAACACGGTTCAAGCAATGAATTGGACGTCATGCACAGATTCAATTGAATGTAGAATAGGTCGGGTGCGATCTCCTTTGTAGTCCGTTGCACTTTGGTATTAGGTAGGGTCAGGATTACATCCCAATGTTAATTATTTGGGGCAATAGGTGCCTTTTTGGTGGTATAGGTCACATGATTATAAAACATTTTTGATCAAAGTTGTTTTTATTGTTACGTATTGGGCAGGGTGACTTTTGTTTCTGACTTTTTGGTGACTATCGTTTCTGGCTACTTTTTCTTCTAAGTAAACAACAATTGAGCCCAATACGAGTCAATCAATACAGAGGGAGGGGTGTTAAACATTAAATAAACTTTGATTTTGATATTGGGCAGGGTGAATTTGTTTTAGCCAATTTTTCTTCTAAGTAATAACACTTGAGCCCAATACGTATTCAATTGTTACGCATTGGGCTTTTGTGACGTATTGGGCTCTTACATACGACTCAAATTATTCACTGTTTTGGAATCAGTATACTATAGGTACATTACAAAGTCATAATAACGATGTCTTAGCGAGCACCAATGAGCACATAATTACCTGCTAAATGACGAGATTAGTTTGAATTGATCGACATTGTATATGTATTGATAAAGTTTTTATGTAATGTTAACATGATGATGTTTATGTATAAAAGTGTTTCATGATTATGTATAGTATTGTAGGTATCTTATTGCAGACGATGCCAGACATGGGCTCGTTCACGAATAGTCAAGGTTAAATTATGCGTACTAGGTTACGTTACCAGCCGAATGCGACGAATTTTAATCGCGGATAAAATTGTAAAAATGATACTTGCACTGGAGTTGACTTTCTAGCTCCAGCAGTTTTAGGATGAAATAATTTAGTTTCAACATGTGATGAATTTTCTGAAATCATATAATCCAAAAAAATTGAAACCAACGGAGCGCGAAGATTAAATATTTACGGATTTGTGACCACCGTCGTATGTCTTACTGATATGTACTAAGCTATTAACAGTCACCACAAATGTGGAAAATCTTTTAATTATGTGTACAGTAGAGGTAAATGTACGTAGAGTAAAAAAGGGTTTCCCTAAAGATGAGTCACTGCCATCAAAGTTGCCGATTTGTTTTGGATCGAAACACGGCATTTGAATATAACGGAAATGAAAAAATGGTACACCTTTCCATCGATTAATCTACTAATGTGTTTGATGGCATATCGCTACACTAATTTTCATTTTTTACCGAAAGATAATGAGAGAGGTGCGATGTCAACGGTCATAGTCGATTGATATTTTGCCAAGCTCATCTTTTGTTGGTGAAAAGAATATTGTGGTCATTTAAAGCAAATTGCTAAAACAAAATTGAAGAAGAAGATAATATCTAACATTTTCTAATTCTTGATAAGTTACACATCGGGCTATTCCAGTTAACATCCACATATATCGCATAGGCTCCTATGGAAGGCATGCCCTTAACCTTCTACACAGGTATTGTAGTTTCTCGATTTCAAATGAAGTCACCCGTACAGGTAACCCCATTTGAAATTCGCACTCTATATTCACAAATGTTAAGGTAATGTCTTCCAAAGGAGGTCTAGGGATTTCAAATGGAATAGTCCTTTACATAGAACGGTGGGTTTCTTCGTTTTATGCAAAAGATTAACAAAATGTTGGCAACCAGCTTGACAAACAATTATTTCACGATACATATTATTTAAAATCAACATAACAAATTGCTCATCATATGATTTCCATGTGTTTTATCGACTAACTTATAACTTACATATTATGTATACGCAATTGCCGATTCGATATCAGAAACACATCGGGGTTTAGTGCAACAAAGGGCTATCTGCATTTTTGGCCAAAAGGAAATTTTGGTATCAAAATGATCCGCAAAAGATCAGGAACCTAATTATGGGAAAATAGTAAATTCACCTAATCAAAAAGGTTTGAATAGCATTTCTTTTAACTTGTCAAAACCAATAAATACAATGATGGGTACAAATCTTTAATTAACTTTTTCTCAAAACGATCGAAATGCAGATAACCCTTTGTTGCACTAAACCCTCGACATAGAGATTCAGCTAAAGATATCCCTTTGAACTGCGCATAGTTAGTATTATTAAAAATTGGATGATTATTTTATGTGCGCAATACTTGTAATATGTAAGTGTCCTAGTAACGTTTGTCTTTAATAACATTGTTAAAAACTGTAACAAATCTTGTAATAATAATTGATATTTATGTAAGTATTTGTAAAGAAAAATCTCATTAATATAATAAAAGAATAAGTCATGCACTGTGAAAAAGTGAAAATACTGAAACAATTTGGTTTCTTTCTAGTGTATACTCTGTGTCTACAAATAATCATCCCGTGGATTTTGTGTAAAAAGGCAAATTAAATTGATGGTTAGACTTACAGAAGGCTAATAAACGGTGTATAAAAATACACAGATCAAATAAACTACTACCATTTTTTTGCTTATAAACTATATCCTAAGAAGAATCCGCATGTTTCATTTGATAAACCCTTTGAGACTCGATAAATTAAAAAGAAGAAAAGAAATTGTTGTTGAAAGTTTTGTCGAAGATTTGTTGTATTTTTGTTGTTGAAAATTGTGATAACTGATGAAAATTCACCAACTCATTTTCCTACATTTTTGGAACCCCCTTCAACAAAAAACAACAACACCAACCGACTGACCCTTCCTAAGAGTTCCGTTTGCCAGTACAACATTTAAAAAAGAAATCGTCGCCTAAGTTTAAATTCTTTTTTCCTCTTAATGAAATATATCTTTCATTTTAATTTTATAATCAGAAGTTAGGATACATTTGCTTGTTTTCCTTCATCTTTGAATGAGTTGATCTGATCATGTTGATTATTATTAGACATATGTATCATGAAAAAGGATGCAGGAACAAAGCACACTAAGATCAGAAAACTGATACAAGAGGATGTCTCAAAAATGTAAAATGCGAAGAATAAACGCAAGATAGACCAACTTGGTGTGGGAAACAATCAATAACAAGGGCAGATAAAGCGATAAACCTGTAAATAATACAGAGGCAAGTTGCTTTCTACTAAAAAAACCATATAACAATAAAACAAAGATATCCACTGAGACAAGCAATAAGAATAATTCATTGGTAGATTACCAGTGTAGTCACCTTCGGAGCCGTAATTTCATCCTTATTAAGATGAGCACTCCTGATGTAGTTCTCGTTGAAAATGACTATTGGGAAAAATCACCGTATAGCTTTTCTTCATCATCTTCATCTGTGTAGATAATTTTATGCTCTGAGGTCTCTGGGCTGCGGACCCGACTTTGGCGGGTTAAACCGGTTTTGTGAGCGCTCAACCGTCCCACTTCCCTCATGGCATATGGTTGGAGGTGGAATCAACTCCGCTTGTCTGAACGCCTTGGTGATTATGCAAAGCCAGATAATGTAGCTTGCTCGCAAGGCTGTTTTGGCTGCTGTGTCTGAAATTGGTTTTCTCTTCCCGCTGGGGATTCCTAGTGAGGCCAGACATTTGCTGATAGTTTACAGACCATCCATTATTTTCACATTCTGCTACAAGGTCTTGGTATTTACATTTCTTCCTGGCGAAAGCATTTGCAAGGTTTTCCTCTGCTGGGACTGTCAATTCAATGATGATGACATTTTTAGTCTGAGTTGAGAAAATAGTAATGTCAGGTCGCTTGGCCGTCTCAACAATTTCTGGAGGAAATACTATCTGCGAGTGCTCTTCATCCACCAGGAGTTTCCAGTCACTGGCATTTTTCAGGATGTCTGTCTCTTTTGGCTTTCTGTACGGCAAGACTGGATTACGGTATTTAATGCCATCTGCTTTTTGGAATGCTATGGTAGGACTGAAACTTTGAGACTGGAATGTTGATGGTCTGTTGTTGTTTGCTTCATCGATATATGGTGTCAGTCCTGATACAATTGCTCTCAATGTTTGGTCATGGCGCCAATTGTACCTTCCATTTTATAAGGAAAAGCTGCAACAGTTCAGGATGTGGAGCAAGGTACAATTTCGGTGGTGGCATAACTGGCACAATCCCATATTTGTCTTGCCCCAGAGTCTCAGGTTAGTTGGTGTTGGGAGTTGGTCATGGATGGCATTTATCTGGAACGACAGGAGTTCTGGTGTCCAAACATACAGGAGTTTCTTCCATGATGTGTCCACTTGCATGGCAGAGTCCCATCGCAGCCACTGTCCTTGTTTCGCGCATCCATGAAGGTAGATCAGTATCTCATCCTCGTCAACTTCTTTAACCAAACTGGTCAGGCACTGCCTGTGTTCTTTCAGGGTCATGTCTTTAATTAGCTTCTGATTCTTCTTGAACCCCAAGCCTGCTTTGTCAGTCTGACCTCTGCCGATTTCTTTAAGGATGAGATGTCGTTCTTTTTGTTCCAGCTCCTTCACTCCATTCCATCTGGACCTCTTCTTTTTCGTCTCTAAACACTGTCGGTATAGTGTTTGAGTTTTTCCATCTCTGGAGTGCTTGTTGAGATGGTATTTGGTAAGCTGCATACATTTCACTGAGGTGGTGAGTCGCTTTAGTTGTATGCCGTAGCGTTTTCTGGACCTGTATAAAACACTGTTGGTAGTACTTCTGGTTACTCCTGCCCATCTCTTCAGATGCTTTGTGCAGGTTGCCTCCAGTTTCTCAATATAGGTGATTGGGAAGTTGTAGATGGTAAATTCCCATACCATTTTTGGGATGATCACATGATTGTAGATCCACATCTTCATGATACCATTCAATTCGCTTGCATCTGTTAACTCCAACATAGCTGACAACTTGCTGGTAACCATTTGCCGGATCTTATCATCCTTCAGGTCTTCATAGATTAACTTCCCAAGGAATCTCATTGGTTGGCTGTGGATATATGTGATTTTCTGTCCGTCAATGATTAGTTGTGGGTCGTAGGCTATATATTGTGTTTTATGGCCTCTTCGCTTCTGGTCTGCATTTGGAACCACTTTCTTCATGGCATGAGATTCACATTTAACAGGCTTGGCATTCATGGTTCTTGACCATTTGAGGAATTAGTTGGTGGTATTTATGAGTCGTTGACAACCCTCTGTGTTTCTGGCAACCAGTGTAAGGTCGGCATATGCTTTAGCTGAAGACACAATGTTGGAATTACTCATGCGGTATCCAAGATGATCAGATTGGTCGAGTAGATCTAGACAGAGATTGAAAACGGCTAGAAATAGAATAGATGATAGCGGGCAACCTTGAAATACTCCAATAAAGCATTGTATCCAGTCTGTTGTCCACTCCTCTGTTTTCACACGGATGAACACTTCATCGTAATAGTTGAAGATAATCTTTCTGATGTGTTCCGGCACATAGTACCATTCCAAGGCAAATTGTATGAGGTTATGTGGTACACTTCCATACGCGTTCTGTAAATCTAACCAAGTTGTCACGATTGGCTTGCCATTCTTTTTGGCATCTTGAAGCATTTCTGTAAGGGCTTCTGTGTGTTCAACACAGCCTGATATTTTCTCCATGAAGCCCTTTTGAACAGGTTTGCCAATATAGTCGTTCTCTGTTAAGTATTCAAGGGTTCTTTGAGCAAGAATGCCCATTCCAAGATTTCCACTTGAATTTTTCACAGTTATAGGTCTGAAGTAGGCTGGTTCACTTGTATTCTCTTCTTTTGAGATAAGGATTGTTTCTCCCACTTTCCAGTCGGCAGGAATTGAAGCAGTTCTCTAGATGTCGCAGATGGTTTCATGCAACAGTCCAGTTATCCTTGGGCACTTCTTCCAAACTAAGTAAGGAATACGGTTGGTTCCAGCACTGGCATTTCTTCGCTTTTGGAGATATGCATTCAACTCTGACAGGCTTGGAGGTTTTGTCTTAAACTTGGTAGTGGGTTTCTTTGGTATTTTCATGTTCTTCATAGGATGGTACTTGTAACCACGCTTCTTGTCATTGTTGACTTCCTTAAAGTACTTCTCCCCTGCTGTTTTACTGAAGGATGGAGATCTGGTTTCTTTCTTATTCAACATGTTTGTGGCATATTGGTGCGGGTTCTGTCGAAATTGCTGTTGGGCTTTGTTTGCAGCTGTTTTCTCTTGAGACTTCAGCTCTAGTTTTCTGACTTTGTTATGAAGTCTAACAAGCTTCAGGAAATTTTTCTTCAGACGGATGGATTGAGTCTTGTTATCATCCCTCAGGGCTTGTTTATATTGATGTTTCACATCCTTCTTCAAGCGTCTTAATTTCCTTTGCTGTCTTGAGGAGTGCTGCTTGTGATTCTTCTTCCCAGTTGATGTTGGTTTGAAACCAAATTGGTTAACAAGTTGTTTGTAAACAAATTGCCGTGCAATAAAACAACAACAATAAGGTATAATAAGACCGACGTTTCAAGTCCCTTCATCATTAGTAACTTGGATGTCTAGAAGGTAACTTCAATAACTGACACTCACACTGTGCTTTAAGAATAGTGGTGTACTCGTTTAGTTCTTGATCAATTAGAGTCCTTTGACTTTTTAATGTTGGGGAACCTTAGAAATCTGTAGAAAAGTAATTCTCTTCTTTATAGTTCTTACCATGGAGGGTAAGCTTTAGAATACCCTTCCATTTTTATTCCTCACAGTGTAAGTGTATGGGTCGTTCTTTAAAAGTCCTCATTGAAGATATGCAGTGGTAGGGTATACTAATGGAACTCCACTATGGAACTTGGAACGACGAGGCATTGTTAGTGTGCTTTTATGTTTTGAGACCGACCGTGTAAGCTAAAACAAACAAACACGTTAATAAACAAACGAACACACACCCCCCAACACCCAACCCAACAAACACACATGTAAACTGACTCTCATAACAATCAATTAACAAATAGTGAGTATCAATATTGAATGAGCAAATTTGCATACTGCATCATTTTTAGTGATACTCACGGGTTCATTGCTTGTGTTTGTTTATATCATTGGAAGGCCAACAGCTTTCGTCGCCTAATGCGGGAGTCACACATTGAGGATTTTTACTGCCGTCCTTGATAGGATCATTCCCGATTAAGATATGTCAAAAGTCTGATCAAGATCCTGTGATTCGTGACGGAAAATTCAAATCATTATTTTAAAATGTGTAAAAACATTTATTTAATCATGACAACATTCAGATATTGTTCAGGAAACGTCCCGATTATGCCGTTCCCAGCCAAATTCATCCCGATTCTCCTGTCCTCAACTTGATTCTGATCCGATTTGTATCTTTCGCATGGTAAAAAATGACCGAATCTGTCCTGACAGCGTCCCGATTCTCCCGAATGCTATCCGACGGAGATCAGACAGTGACCCGACAGTGAACCGACGCTGAAGGAAGAAATCAGTAGCCTGACTAACTTAAAGCTAGTCCAGATGGTGTTCATCTTGACTAGCTTTAGCTTAGTCCAGATGCAATTTAATGTTCTTTATATCAGCTTTAATTTTCTATATAATACTTATCACTAACCCCACTCAATTGTTTAAATCTTCTTCATGCTGACTATATACTCTCTAAATGTTATTTAAACAATAATAAATTAATTATACACTCCGATTCATAGATTTTTTTCTCTGTCCATCGCAAAATTGCATTTATCGGAAATAAACACCTCTGATATCATATTCTGCTAACATAACATACAACCATTACTACGAGGTAATGGTCAAAGTATAAAAGCTAGTCGAGCGACTTACGCAATGCTGGATTGTTGACATTTATTTGAAATGAAAGGAAATTGGACTTTCAAAATGGTCCATTTTGAAATGAGAACCTGTTCTTGGTAATAATAACGAACTGACCACTTTCTTTTATCTTTATCTTTCAGAAGATGGACACCATCTGGACTAACTCAAGCGACTAGCCTAAACTAGTCCCGCTTAGGACGGACTAACATCAAGCTAGTCGAGCGACTAAAGCTAATCCAGCAATGCTGGACTAGTCTAAACCTAGTCAAGATAGGCACCATCTGGACTAACTTAAAGCTAGTCGAGCACATAGCCTAAACTAGTCCAGCTTAGGACGGAAGGGTTGAATCGGAGTGTATAATTAATTTATTATTGTTTAAATAACATTTAGAGAGTATATAGTCAGCATGAAGAAGATTTAAACAATTGAGTGGGGCTAGTGATAAGTATTATATAGAAAATTAAAGCTGATATGAAGAACATTAAATTGCATCTCAGTTGACTTACGTTAAGCTAGTCCAGCAATGCGACTATCCTAAACTAGTCCAGCTTAGGAGGGACTCACATCAAGCTAGGAAGCGATTAACGTAAAGCTAGTCCAGCAATGCTCCAGCTTGACTAACATGAGCTAGTCCAGCCACAGACTAGTCCAGCAGAACAAATCAAGCTAGTCAGGCTGAGCCAGACTAACGTTAAGCTAGTCAAGTCGGACTAGCAGGCTTGACTAACCTGCTGGACTAGTTTCAGCTAGTCCAGCAGGGTTGACTAGCCTGCTCGACTAGTTTAAAGTTAGTCCAGCCTGCGCCTGACTAGTTTAAGTTTTCAGTGTATGATATGGACTCAATCGGCAAGAAACGGCAATGAACAATTTCTCGAGACATGCCCGTTCATCAAGACAGCGTACCGATACACAGAACACCGTCCAAACACCGGCCAAACACCGTCCAGACAACACAGGATATTGTTATGCTTTTGATCCCATTGTTATGCTTTTGATCCCATACAGCAGAATCGGTCATGACATGATTGTAAATCGACTAGACAAAATTGGCAGAGTTTCCCGAATGTTACGGGACACACCTAACTGTCGGGAGTGCTTGACCGACCTCTCCGGACCTCTCCGGACACTTTCCCAATCCGTCGGAATCTATTACGAACGTATATGACTATGTTCAGACAATGATAGGACATTCCAGATCATTGAGGATAGTAATCCGACATTTTTCACTTTTCGTGTCGTACAGTGCAACTTACCATAAATGCCCGTTTTAACCACTTACATGACAATAACAACAACACTTTTCTTCCAATTAAGTCAAGTTTGAAGACACATGACATCAAAGCCTCAACGCAAATTTGTATTACAACTATGTTGCTAATTAAGCTCATTTGCATATGATATGCATATTTAATTAGCATCTAGTCAAAAACACAATTGACTTTTTATCTAAAGAATGTGTACATCATGGAAGCCTGGGAATAAGATACAATGTGCATATTTTTAATTCCGACATTTTTGTATGAGCAAATTAAAACATTTCTTTGTATTTTTCTCTTTATTTAAATAATTTGCATAAATAAGTACCTATATTCGAGACTTAATTTGAACATAACCATACCTTTAATATGGGTTTGTGACCTATCAAATTAAAGCGTAAGATATACACAATAAAATGGTATGAGAACATTTTATGATATTGTTTTTGTTTTTAAACTGCACATATTTAAGCAATGAGTATACATTCTACACGCCCTCTTAGCTTTATTTGTATGCAAACAAATGATTCACCAGGCATAATCACAGGGAACGTGCATTTGAATCTACCGCGTTAGCACTGCACGTGCCATTATGTGTGCACCAATGCACAGTGATACATACAAGGGGTGTGTGTGGTTTCATAGACCAGCTCCCTAGTATGTGCTTCTTGACATCCCTTTAGGTCTTTATAAATTGGAGATGTGTACTCAGCTGTGAAATCAGGGTTCGGTTAAAAGCTAGCTTCTAGTTGGCTGGGCCCTATACAGTTGTGAATGGTGGGTACTGAAGCAAAGACCAATTACAAAGGAGGTTTAATAGAAATGTATAACAACATCAAAACTCACATACGGAGAGTAAATTATTTATTTGAACTTGAGTCATTTAAAAGCATTTGGATCACATACTGAATTGGTTTAATTTTCATTATTCATGGACCAAAAGGAAGTGGTGTATAACTAATTGAAATAAAGGGCGTTTATGGTAAGTTGCACTGTAGCGCTGTCTGATCTCAAACGGGAGCCATAATCGGCACTGTGTGACTTCAGCATTACTGATGTACACCAAAACCACATTTGTATAGCTTAAAAAAAAATTATGCGTTACACCAGTTTTACATTTAGTACTCAATGGAGCTGAGACCAACTTTTTTTCTTTGCCTTAAAGACTGGTCCAAGAGTAAAATCAGGAATTGTCATGCATAATAATAATATACAGACATGTAATAATTAAAACAAATGTATCAAAAGTGGATTAATTTTTGTTTTCTATTTTCTATTAATTAATAAATCTTTTCACCTTTACCTTATTATAAACCCATGTTTTATATAATGTATAATACATAATTATATACATATTTGACTAATTTGCTTATGTTACTTTAGTAACATAAACATTGATAGTGAATTTGAAGGAAAAATAAATTGTAACAAATATGATAAAGACTCGGACAAACTGGCATGAATTAAATTAACAAAGACCTTAAAGCTATGCGGTCTCTAAGCCAGTCACTCTCGCATTCGCGGCGATGTGACAAAAATGTTTGTCTCTCCCTGCTTATGGTCCGGGGGTGGGGGTTGGGGGGGGGGGGTATTCATGTATATAAGGTATACAGGTATGTGCCGCTCTAATGGGTTTCTTTTTGCAAACATGGGGTATGATTTGTGCTAGAAAAATCCAAGCATGGGTCTCAAATCGCGAACAAAACAGTCTAATCAGAAAAATCAGAAAGGTAAAAACACCCCTAAAAGTGGAACAGGAATTCAGGCACATTCCGTCCAAAAATAATTCTGGTACAATAATTATATCTTCAGTAAATTGGTTACTTTACCGTTGCCATCAATTTGTTTTACTATAAAAATCATTTAAGTAACCCCAAAGAATTTACCTTGGTCCAATTATTTCGCTTTTTGATGTCAAAAAATACCATTAAGATAAGATACAAAGAACAATATTTCATGATACAAACTAGTATATTATTGCTGAATTTCTTGAATTTCATTTTTATCTGTAGAAACTCGAAACATATATGGTCGAATCCAACGAAAAGTGTCCACGGCTAGATTTTTAGGGTCCAGTTTCAAAATGCTTCAATCTCTTATTCCTTTTCCCAACTCAAAGTCAACATATCAAGCTTGTATGGAAAAAAGTGCCATCACTAATCTATCCAATTGACCACATGGCGGAATGATGAAGTTGAAGGTACACTTCTCAATGTTACCTACAAATACAAGTACCATATTTTGATCAAGTGATGATTATTCCACCTATTTACATATTTCATTCAAATTGGTGATTGTATTGTATTCAGAAGATGCTAATGCTGATAGAAAGTGATCATATTTGTCCAGGTGCTCATTTTTTGTTTACATTTTAGATTCACACAGTTAGGTAGCATTTGCAGACTCTCAATACTTTGAAACATGAGGTTGAGTCACTTTGTGTACTTTCACCAAGATGATTTTAATGAACATTTGTTTTCATGTACCTCAAAGAGGGGGAATGACCCTTTCTGTAAAATTTAGAATTTTGAGCATGCGCCCAAAACCTAAGTACATAGAGGAATGTGGAAATTTGGTATTCGAAGGTAACAGGTAATGTATACGTAGGTAAGAGAAGTAAAACTGTAATAAATTAATGTTCCACTTAACTTATGTTACATTTTGGGGTGAAATAATTATGCAGGGCTGTTAACAATATTTGTTTTTTTAAATAAACATGTTAAAACATGTTTAAATCCTAATATTATGAACATATTCCCAGTAGTATACTTTAAATAGATACTAGAATATTAATTTAATGTTGAAAAAACAAAAACAATATCTAACTGTCAGTTGTAATTTTGAAAAGGTTTATTAAGAACAATATATCAGGCAACATTTTTAAGCATTCCTATAAGAGAAAAACATGTTAAGACTTAAAACACGGTAGCTTACATTGCAATAATCAAAGTATTCGTAGGTAACACATTTGTTCTCAACTTCAACTTCGTTGCCTAAGAACAGTTGGATTTGTTGATTTGACATAGGTTTAAGGGCAAAATTGTACTCGACGTAGTTTTTTATGCCCTGAATCGCGTGTGAGGGGAATGTCGTATCAAAATGGTGTATTGATTGACTTTATAAGTAGATTCAAAATGTGCACTCAGCGCTGCTTTTACAAAACAATCAGAATTGCGTAATATTCAACATTTGAATAAAACAGCAAAATTACCCAATTAAACATTAAAATACGGTAATATAAAACCATGTTCCTATTTCTAAGATATAAAAGAAAACACCCTTAGCATCAATAACCTCACTAGTGATAGACATCATAAAGGTATAGTTAAACAATCAATTAACTCGCTAGTTATACTAATATAATTACTGATCTAATTTGGTAAAAAGCATGTTCATCATTAAAACTAAACATGATAAAAACTTAATTAAGAAACATCTGATCATTCAGCCTCGTGATCATTCAGCCTTGTAATCTCTACTTAACAAGTTTAGTGGTTCTTGAAGTATTCTATGTGTAGTTAGTTCTTTAGGTCTCTCATGTCGCGAGGATAAATATCTGATAGAACTTAATTACTCTTTGTTTATTATATCGGACATTCTAGAATGTTAAAAATGAACGTTTCAGTTTCCGTGTGAATCCAAAGTATTGGATCGAATCAACTATTGAATAGTTCACCGAGCCATCTTTAATTAGAAAGCGAGTGGTTTGATTAGCCTAAATTCATAGTCTTGAATGTCAGGTTATTTGTTTTAAGCAATAAAACAACCGTTGCCTTCCTCAATTTGTTCTAAATAGAGGAGGCAAGTGAGGTCTTCTGGAAGTTATCATTTTGAATAGCTGTTTTAAACACGAAAGCCAGATCGCTTTTTTATTCATTTAATATATACTTTGAAATAATTTCATATCAGACCTTATATATATAAGTTTAATATGAGCCTAACATGTTCAAAGTCTAGAACATTCAAATATTTTGCCTTTCAGTCCACAATGGAATAAAGCACATACAACTTTCAGCACTGAGACATTCAGTTGTCAGATTAGAATTAAGATATAATTTCCTAGTTTGGAATTTGTATCATTCTGAATGTCGTACATAGTCAGTCTTTATCGAGTTTCAACCGGAGGCAGACCCCGTTTGACATAGAATCACCATTATGATATATATATATTTTGTCAGATGTAGACAAAATAGGAATTTTATGTTTAGAAATTCAATGTTGTTTGATTTAACAACACTAATCTAATAAGTTTTGCCACGACAGAGATATTGTCGGGCATGTGCCTTTCATTATATTTTTTCTTCTTCAAATCAACCACAGCTTAGTTCAATTACACTAAGAAATAAATGTCGGAAGCATTATTCATGAGCAATTTTTTTATATTTAAGATTGAAATCAGTATAGGCCTACCCTCGATTCCCTCACACCTTTAAAAAAATGAAAACGTTTTACTGAATTTCTTGTTCACTCAAAATACGTTTCGGTGACATTACATAACCTGCCAGAGCAAAAATGAAGCAAGTTATTTTATATTGTTACACATGAATTCCATTTTCAAATACAACTACAATAATGGCCAATATTTTAATATTGGCTACTACTAAAGTACCTCCAGTAGTCACTGCTCTACAATTCCTGGAGAAATTGGTTAACTACGCATACATCCTATCGACAAGCTGGTTTAAAACAATATTACGCACCAAACAATATTATTCACGTCTTATACATTCCTACATAATATTTACATAATATTAGGTGCGAATGAAAGCGACAAACAATGCAGGAATTGTACCATGCCCATTAACTAATATATAAGTTACCTACGAATACAAAATGGAATATGACAATATTGATTATGAAACCGAAATTTCATGGATGTTATGTCTAAATGTATCCATTTTAAGACGATCAACGTGTAATCTACGGATATAAATATCATTCATTCACTCTAACACCAACAAAATATGTTCTCGGCAAAAACAGTGTGATTACACCATGCATTTTATTTAAATCAACACCTCCCATTTTCGTTTAATAAGGAATATTATTGTTTACCTCCAAATATAAATATAATAATATATCCAGTCAGATTGTATGATTGCACTGCTTTTATGTAAAATAAAATAGTTTAGGGCCAATATGCACTGTGTATATTATTGAATGTTGCCTACATATACATGTTACCTCCGAATACAGCATGAAGTCATGCACGAGATGCTGTCACTGAATATTTATATAAACATTAATCACCCCCATTGCGATTTAAATCAACTGTTAGATGATGTCTTTGCGTGAATAGCATTCAAAACTACACTAATAGGAGTAATAAGATTGAGACAGAGGGAGGCTATATAATCAACTTTTAAGACAAAAACATAATTATTGATGCACTTGTACACAAAGTACATAATTTTGTGAAAGGTTACTAATACAAAAGCTGAAAGTTTGATGCAAAACTTCTCCTCTCCGTTGCTTGCCGAACGCAGCGCACATTTCTACTTTATTCCAGTCGCTACAAGTATGTAACAACAGAGGGAAGTACCACGGTATCGTTATTTGTATTTAAAGGTAACAGTTCATATTTCAAATCTGCCTACGAATACAGCCTTTTATTGCTGATATATCAAAAAATATTGCCTTCAAAATGATAAAACTTGTCGCACATGTACATTGTATCATACTTCGCTGATTCTATAGATATCATTTACTAATCTTTGTTTATATTAAAATGGCAGTGTTTTAAATAGGTATTCGGAGGTAATGCATTTTTTTTACCAACTCGATGGTTTCAGCTTTTAAAATTTCTAACAGCTTTATCAAACAAAAAATCGACTTGAATGGGGACAATGCATTTAAGTATTACACATATTTAGGCTTCCTTACAGCACAAATTACTCTACCTCAGGCAAATTCTTCCCCGAAAGTGAGATTTAACAAAACATGTATTTGTAGGTAACGTCAAAACTTACCACAGCAAAAAAAATGACAACAATTCAGGGATTGATCGAAAGTAACCACAAATTAAAAGAGGCATTCTTGAGATATCCAGCAATCAAACAGGCAAAATTATTTCCGCTTAAGCTCGTTTTCATCTAAACGGTTATATGTCTAACAAAAAACCTTAACAACTATTTTGTAAAAAGGTTAAAAAATAGCAGGTTTATTGCTCGTATACGCCCAATTGTGCATTTAAGTTGGTCATATTATATATGGCGCGAACCGTCTCATCGAGGCGGATACGTATAACACAAAAATAAAATTGTCAAGATATAGATTATTTTATTAGAGGCCTGAACATCACGTGTACACTTTTCGTTGGATTCGACCATGTACATTCCGCAAAAAAAGTAATCAGTGTTGTGAATTGTGAGATTTCTTTAGAGTGCAAAACATGTGATTTTACCACTTAAAAAGGAACTATGCAAACTGTTCCAGAGAAAAATAAATAGATACATGGAACTTGCCATACTCTACATACCGCAAAAACGAAAGTCTGCACTCAGTAGAGCAGCTAAATGGCACGAATTTCTTCTTTTTAAAATATTTGGTTTCTTATTTTTCTTATTAAAAGGTGAGGAAAAGGTAGTGATGCTCGAAATAAAGGTCCGATTTTGTTCAAGTCTTTTGTTTCTTATTAGAAAGTGAGAAGGAAAATGAGGATTTAAAAAACCTTCTTTTAAAACATTTGATTTCTTTTGTTTCTTTTGTGAGGAAAAAGTGAGGATTTGAAAAAAACTTCTTTTAAAATATTTGATTTCTTTTGTTTCTGATTAGAAAGTGAGGAAAAGTAGTGAGGCTCGAGAAAACAAAAGAATTACCTTCAACCTCGATTGCATTTAAAGTCTGGATACGCATTATTATTATATCGTTACATAGCATTGTTTTCTTAGGTGAAAAAGAAAAGTCAGGAATGAAGGTGATTAACAAAAATTGTCCTTTTTTGTTTCGTTCCTAAATCGTGGGCTAGCAATCGGAACATCTACCTTTAATATTAGCATGTCTATATGACGTTACTCTCTAGGATGTGAATTATGCATCAAAAGCATCGTCCCTATTGTGCGTAAAGCGATGTTCTGTGGTCGATTTAATGTCAGTAGACTGTGTTTTGGACACAGTGTATGAGGTAGACTAGGGTGACAGGCGAGTGCCACAACTACCAGACAACTAGCGTTGCGCTGCTCAAGCTAACATTTCGCAGACCATATTTACCCGGGGTTTAGTGCACCGTGTGGAATAGAAATGGGGTGCGTGCGCTTTGAAGTGCTGCTGGCTGTGTGATTCTGTATGGTGTTGTAGGGTTAGGGTATAAACTTCGCGCATCTTACCCTCATTTTGTCTTCCCCGTAATAATCAAGCGTTGTCCAAGTGAAGGAGGTTCTCGAAATGGACATTCCAGCGAATTAAAAAGCCTGAAAAGGTTAAACCGAAATATAAAAACAGTGATAACAAAACTAGAGGACAATTGCTGTATTTGTCATTGTGATCTCTTTTGTTGTGACCCCTTTTTTGTGACCTTCTGACCTTTAACCTAAAGTAATGATAGGCTTATTCCTTGATAAAGAATTTTCAGCGAAATGAGAATTCACGTTACGACCTCTAGTGGCGCTTTCTTAACCTTTGACAATTTTGCTTGCCTCATCAAAGTGCTTTTACTAAATGGTGGTCCTGCATTAACAACGACCCCAAAACCTCTTCTTGACCTTGACCGGAAGTGATGATTAACTTTTGTTGTTGTTCTTGTATCATCATGCTACACAAGATGCAACAGGTCCGGTCGAAATCGGATAATGCCTTAATTGTTTGCATTGTTGTAATCCCTAATTACCTCCTTTTGACCTTTGACACTGAAGTGATTATACACTTTTTTTCTTGCATCATCAAACTGCACAAAATCGGTTAACATTTGAAAATGTTTTAAATGTCCCCGTATTCGTCAATCAACCCAAGTTACCCCAAATGAACTTGATATTTTAAACGCTGAATATCCTATAGCGCATTGTCCAATTTTGACGATCATCTGAGACGACTAGCAATTTGAGTGAACTTAATGAAAATCTACATTTTGACCCTAGTAACCCCAAATGACCCCAAATGACGTGACATTTTAAATACTCTGTATGTACAAGGTCCCAAAGAATATTTTGACACATTTTACATTCAAAGTGAATTAGACCTTTTGACCTCTGGTGCCCCTTATGATGCACTTGAACCCTTAAGTATAACAGCCTGAGTTGTGGTTCACCCAATTATACTCTGACCATGTTTGATCAAAAATCGACTCATTGATTTTAGTGCCACTTTTTTCTGTATACAAATTGATAAATGGCGCAATTTCTTATCGTTGCATTGTCTCAAGGCCAACAAATTTGGTATCAAAATGTGCCTAGCAATTGGGTGCATCTTTCTAGCTGACGATTAATTAAATCCATCAAATATTTGTGGAAATATTCTAGTATATGCTAGGGGGGGGGGGGGGGGGAACTTACATATTTGGTTGGGGGTATAACTATAGTAGGCCTATGCAGGTTTAAAAAAAGGGACAAGGTGATTTTTAATTATTAATTATTAATAATCTTTTATTTTCTTTATTTTTGAAACTAATTATTTTGTGGTGTCGCAACCAATTTCAACCCCTTATATCGAGGACTCTGCATATAATTATTTTCCTAGTTTGATTAATTTGATACCCAAGTAATAATGCAACCATGTTCTATGTTTGTACATCATCATAGCTAATATGATTAAAGTCAGAAAGTAGCAAATTAAGTTTATTGAAAATCATTTTAAAGGCGAAAATCCTAAAGAAAAATAAAATAATAAAATATTTTGTAATTCTCAATTTCGGACGCGGGCGGCAACAACAGGAAACTCAAAATCGATTGTGAAGGGCCTTTATAAGAATGGTACATTTTAGGGCACAATCCATACAAATAATCAGAACCCAAACCATTACAAATGTGTGTTAGCCTTGGATGTTCTAAATAAACAGGATTATGTATTTTCTTTATTCGCGCACATAATATTTCAATTTTGTTTTATTTCAATTTTTTTAATGTAGTCCATCCATTAATTATTTTAATAACTAAGAAATATTCACAATAATAAACTGGTGCAAAAACATGCTGAAATACACGAACACAATGTTGGATTGAGATTTGTGAAAATTTTACTCAACAAAATGGCAGATTAAGCTATTCACACACTACATGTATCAAATCCAAAATTTACAACAAAAGTACTATAATAATACTACAGTGCAACAGAGCATACATTTCCAAAAGTGCATGTTATTGGAATTACGCTCTATCTAATTCAAAAAATAACATATGTAAGACAAGGAGAAAATATCACATTATAGAATACAGCTTGGTGATTTAATGTCATAGAAAAAAAAATGGTTTGACCTTATTTGCATATGATTAGCATATTATAAATAAATACATTAACATTTTGCTTTTTGGAATTTCCAGCAAAAACTATAAATGCTATTAACACCAAAGTTACAGGAAATGAAGTTCCCATCATTGCCAACAATACTGTCTGAGAAAAAATTCACATTTATCTTTGCTTTTAACAAAAACCCAAAATCTGTCTTAAGTTAATTAAGCTTAATTAATGACCAAACTCGTTGAAATTATTAAGTAATACTGTTTATCCAAACCAGACTTACATGGTATCAAATTAAAGGTAAAGATGTGCTTAAATGAATGGTCTGAGCAGATAATTCAATATCCCTTTAGTATTTAAAATATCGTCCTCCAAGCATTTAGTATGTTTAAAAAGAGAACAACCCACATGTAACCACTATTTCATACAACTGTATACAGACTTGGCAAAAGTCTATTAATACTTGTGCAGCCATGCACACAAACAATGGAAGGAATATTCAAGGACATGCCCAAGGACCAGTGGTTTGAAATTCGCACTACAATAAATTTGAAATGCAATTCGCCAGTGTGCAGTCATAATGGTGTATGTTACTTTAGGTGACCGTGTGCTGACATGCATGGGTGTACAAACAGGTATCGTGTTAAAGGCCTGCACTAAGTCTAAATAAAAAAGAAATGTTTAAATAGTCAAGGCCATGAAAGGAAGTAGGCAGTAGCTGGTTGGATTAGCGTGTATGGATAATCAAGTATTGGCCAATCCGAAATCATGTTTAATAAGAAATGTAACAATGCTGATAATCATACAAGGACACGAAATAGTACTTTAAAACAAAGCTGTTTTAATTATATATGATACACATACTTAGGATTGAAATGTTCACTGTTGTACAACAATCAGGAGGCACTATATTTATAATTCAATATTTGGAAATTTATGCTCTGTTGTACTGTACCTGTCCACTAGTATGTACATATTACACTAGCAATGCAGCCAGTGCAAGGTGGGTGCAAGGACAGTGATAGTGCTGTGCCGGGTCGTGAAGGTCATCGTGTGGTTAACTGTAGTTGGCCAAAATAGATGGAGGGAAATATAAACATGTGATGAAATCTTGGTTGAATTCCTGTATGAACTCTAGTGAAATGAAATTGAACAAAATAAAGACTGTTTAATATTAGTAGTACTACTCATTTTTGTAGTTATATACGTTTGGCTATGTTTTTATAGCGAGTGCAATATATTTTTGTATCACCCAAAAATAAGACATTCAATATTATTATTATTATTATATAAAGACCGTTTTGATAAAAACTAAATAAGTTAGCCCAAACTGACCTTCTCTGCGGATACTCACGCGCACATCATCTACTGCCACCCTATTTTTTTGAATATTGGACACAATCCAGGAACTTTGGTATTGGTAACACAATACTCAATACACCCTTTTTTGTTATGTTGGAAGGCCCATAATGATATTGTTAGAACTTAGATACTAACAAATGAATATTGGATATTTTTTTCTGGATATCCGAGTCATCCACTGTGATGCGATACAAAACTTAAGATTGGTCAGAATTTCTGTTGAAAGTCTGAATATTTCCGGATATCATTAGTGATCCACAGCAATGCGATCCAAAACGAAAGAATGTTCAGAATTTCTGCTGAAAATCTGAATATTTCCGGATATCCGGAATCTAACTACTGAATATTTCCGGATATCCGGAGTCATCCACAGTTGTATATGATATGATACAAAAAATGTTCGGAATTTCTGCTGAAAATCTGAATATTTCTGGATATCCGGAGTCATCCACAGTTGTATGCGATACGATACAAAAACACTTAAGACTGTTCGGAATTTCTGCTGACAGTCTGAATATTTCCGGATATCTGGCTGATCCGCACTGGATGCCGGATATTTTCCTCATATCGTTATCACCCATCAAAAATAAATACAAACAATACCTTGAATCCGTGTATCAATTCTGATATTTCCCTGGATATTTTTCAATATTATTTCATTTTTGTCCGGATATCCACGGCAAAATTTGGTGATATTTGTCTGGACATCCGTTGTCATCCACAAGGGGGTGTATGTATTATCTGGAATAGCCCAATGAATCGTAATTTACACGATACAGGTAGTTTAAGAAGTGAAGGGAGTATAAGGCAAAAAAGAAAGAAAAAGAGTTGTGTTGCCCTCATCCGGCCGGGTCAAAATGACGCCAAATGTGGGCCGGTTTTTTTAAAAAAATTTAAAGATTTTTGTTTGTTTTTTGTATGGATCCACAAAGTATCACACCACCGGGAAACAAAATATTGTTGTTAAAATAGGCCACATAATTGTATCAACAATTTGGATTGAGAATCCAATTAAATTGCATGATTTGGGTTGCGTAATACGAACGTTCTCCTCTCGTTATTTATATAGCTTCATGAACCAGGCCGTCCCGTCTGAGATCCTTTACCGTAAACAACATTTTGATACCTTGACGGAATAAAGCGTAGTATAGTATACATGTTAAGACTGATAATACATGTATGCAGTGCTTGGCCAAATGTTGTTTACGGTTAATAAATTCGCGTCCCGTTTCACATAAACTATACCATGCTTAAACTATGCATAAATATAGATTTATGCGGTTGAGTACCAATGCGAATGTTTATTGGTCCGAGACTTGGTGTATTGATAATTTCAATAGGCGTAAATCCGATTAAATCGACATTTATCTAAGTTGTATTGAGAAGCATCGTTCGCGCTGCAACTAGCGTAGCTAATGCCATTTAATGTGTATAGTGTTTGTTTGAAGGGACATTGTTTGAATGTAAATTTAGTTCAAAACTTGACTATGCAAATGCGCTTATCCTCCACCAATTATCAATCATCACAATGGTAAATCAGTCAAGCAGTGTAAAGCTGACTCTCGCGGCTGACTCTGTTGCATTGTAGTATAATATTCATCAAATCCAAATACGATATAACCACAATCTAACGATGATATTCATATACCGAGCATATCAACAGCATAAGGACTTGTGGTAGGAAACTGTTACAGATCTACACATTGGATGCCCAAACTATGTCCAAAAGAATCGCTGTTCTGTATACATAATTGCATTTCAGCAGGCTCATTACCAACTGTTTTGGCGCAAGGTAAGTCTATGTCCACATTAAAAGTTTCAAACATGTACATTAGTGCGAGCCATAGGCCCGATTGAGTAACGGAAGATCATTCATCAAGCAAAATCATAACAATGTTCATAAAGTTATAGCTATGGTAATTGCCTGTACAATGTATGAATTACCTCTTTGAATAGATACCTTATATATTTTTCTAGGTATCTTTTTCTTGAACAGATTGGCAATTCTTGAACAGATTGGCAATTGCTCGTAGGAAAGCAATAGCGGATCGATCATACTAGTAATTTACTTTATTTGTAGGCTGACCTCAGACCGAACTTCAGGTCCTCAATTGGCCGGCTAAAGAGATCCTGCGCAATCTTGGCAGGTTTTTTACAACAAATGTTTACAAATAAAAGAAAAAAATTACGCATTGAACAGTGAACAGCTAGGTGTTTGCAAATCAACAAAAGAAAGTATACCAATTTGTTTATGTCATTTTGAGTAACATTCATTTTTTTACTCGCGCTTTGTATTGGAAATGAGGCTTTTGAAAATAGGATTTGTTTCTTCTTTAAATGGTGCTAATCATGGTTTATCTTTTTTTGTTAGGGTGCAAATTTTGTATCAAATAATGCCTAAAAGATTCATCTAAATGCCTATCTAGACTGTTTGGTCAAACAAAAATTGAATGTTACTCAAAATGACATAAACAGGGTGGTATACTTTCTTTTGTTGAACCCTTTATGTTTCATAGTAGTACACCATATAACAGGTCTCGTTGACTTACCTTATTTTACCAAATATGCCGTGAATTCCGAGAAACTGCACTTTGTTGAAGTTTCAACTATACCAGTTTGTCAAAATATCGCGTTTTCCCCATTGTTATCTACCGAGCGTGACAATTCACCTGCATACATTGTTGTGACTGGCGACGTGCGATTACCGTAGTGTAAGTCCCCGGAATCTTAAAATATCCGCGATTGTGTGAATATACCGACGACGCGACATAGCGATGCATGTTTGAGGGCAGTGTTCAAGTCAGCCTCTTTTTGCAATTTCCGTTTCATCGTGTCATTTTAGTCGCGTTCTCTACCGTGGACTGTGGTTTCAGACGGACACGACGCACGTGTACCAATGTATTGGAAACAGCCTGTCTCAGTGTTTTACGTAACAAATCTGCATTGAGGCTACTCAGGATGCACACTATGTATTTCCAATGGGATGGGCAACATTTTTTTCGCTAATTTGCCATTCAACTGCTTATATTTTTCAAACCATACATCACAATTGAGTATAATTATTTAGTCTCATTTGGAAGATAATTTATTGCTTTAATAGTATCTATAAGAAAAACGTATAAAACTCGTTAATTACAATTAGTCAGCGTGGAGGCGGGTGAGGATACATGCGGGTGAGGATGCATGCTATGTATTTCCAATGGGCAAAATAAATGATTAAACCTGGTCTTGTGTATATTAGTTCATCAAGAAACAGACTAGAAACACTAGCTCTGGATCAAACACAATCCACTGAGGAAGACAACCGATGTGTTGTTGAAACCCGTATGGAAAATTAAATAATTTTCCTAATTGGAATTTTCTAACGAAAATAATTATCATGTTCTTCTGAATTCCTGCTGAAACTATTCCATGTATCTATGTATGTTGTCATGCGATCAGGATTATGTTTCATCCTTTATACTGATTGACCTTTTCACTCTGCAAGAAATGAAAATGCCCTATACATTACACAAACTCCGTCTTCTGAACCTATAACAACATTCATTACACCTTTTTTATTTTTCAGATGTCGACAACGCACATTTTGACACGATCTTGTATTGTAGTTGTCGTGCTGTTTCATTTGACTGTGATGTCATCTTGCCTAGGTATAGTAGAGTGGTAAAAATAAGATAGTTTGTTCCGACGCGGATCTATAAACATTTAGGGCTCATCTTACGAATATATTAAGGGATAGGATGGCCGGATTTCAAAATTTAGTTGCATTACAAAAAAAATGAGATAAGAGCACAGTGGAAAACTGCAAAGTCTTAGCTTTAAAATGCTTTTTATTTGAGTCAGATCGGGCATTCAGTTCTGATGTTATGGTCAATTTAAAATCGGAGGCATTTTGTACTCGTTTGTGTGTAGAAAACGCTCATCCTGTATGTTTTTTAGCAAATTCACTTACAATTATATATAAATTAAACAATTGTAATTTTCTATAATGTTTTTGGTAATGATATTAAATTAATTCATTGCACATAATTATTCATCACATTTTAAAGTCAACGCCATTTATGATGTATTTCTTTATTTTTCACACCGGGCTATATTTAAGCTCCTTATCTTAAAAATCGCCATAACAATCCTAATTTACATGCGATTTTCACCAAAATGGGTTCAAAATGTCTCTGGTATTAAGATTTCTCCCTCTACGGCCATGAATAAAGATTTAGTTCCCCGATAATTGGCAACTGTTATTGCACAATCGAATCAAAACGCATAACTAAAAACATGGCTATTTATGAGCGATTTATACATGACTATATGATATCTGAGTGATAATAATAATTTACAGCGGAATTTGATAGCAAATATAAGTACATAATTTGTAGAGACATTTTCAGAGCAGTGATGTTACCTGGCAATCTCTATGTTTTGTTTAATATTATAATAATTTGGTCCTGAAGAAGTCAGAGCTAATCCTGACGAAAGCTTGACAGATTAAAACTCGTCCGACGGCGAACCCGTTAAAACTTTTAACTTATATTATTCTTCCTTCCCCCCTTTTTTTTATCAAACTCACAAGTTGATTTATTGTCCGGTTAATGGTGGGGGTTGCTATTAGAGAACACATGATATAAAATTAACCTCTCATTCCATTTTTTTATAATTTAAGACAACATTTAAAATCCTGTGTCATTGCTGAGAGCCCTTAGGCTAATTCCCATGCAAATCCATTATTTCCCTAAGTCAATTATCATTCGTGTTGACATATATACGATAATAGAGCGTTTTGGCGATGTCACATGTGGGATCAGACCAGGATATCGGCCAAGGACACGCATATTCAATGGAAGAGACGCTGCACTCGGAGCCTGGCCATGGTCTGGACTATTACGCGGTAAGACAGATGGATTTGATACTATATGTTCAATGACTCTGATAAGTAGAGAATGGGCCGTAACTGCAGGTCATTGTATCAGGTAAGTCGTGTTTTATATTCAAATTATATATAGTAGTTAGTGCTAGCTCTAACGTTCAGCAAATTTAATTATCTTGTTTGGTGTGATTTGTATATATATATATATATGCCCTAAAAACATATCCTGGCATATCACCGAACAGGGAACAGTTCATAGTCGTGTGCAGGATGGGGTTTGACCCGGGGCTTATGGCTATAAATAATATATCATCAGGTTAGCGGCGCGTGCGGAGAGGAGTGAGCGTTGGGTACTGTGAACTTTCAGTTTTTTAACTATAATGGTCCAGAAAAAGGTTCCTTCGTGCGAATTAGTTTCAATGTTTCATCCTTCAAGCTTAACCAAGATGAAGTATGAATAAGTATTCAGTATTGAAAATAATTCTCGCGTAGCGCGAAAATGGCACGTTTAACACCAAAAGGTCCACAAAAACGTTCTTGAAGCCATCCGGTTAAGTTTGAATAATAAAACATGTGCGACAAAATTGACTATTTTAGCACTAAACATGTCCAGAAAAATGTTCCTGAATCCATCGTTAAGCTTGAGTAATCAAAACTAATTCGCGGATAGCTCAAAAAAGAATAAAAAATGGCAATTGTAACACTAAAAGGTCCAGAAAAACGTTCAGGAAGCCATCTTGTTAAGCTTGACTAATACAGATATAGCTTTAAAAAGTCATGCGGTTGAAGCGTTTCCTCAGCGAAAAGAAAATGCCCCCTTGGAAATCTATACCAAATTATTATTAGGTATAGCACCTCAAAAATAACTACACAACACACATGATATTTGATAGTTTCATATGTCAGAACTTGTTATTAGCTTTGAAAAACAAACAAAAATAATCGAAATTGGTCAATGCATTCTGATTCATGCTAATTTTCAGATATCCGGAAATCGGCTCAAATTATGCCCAAATTGCCTAAAAACCTGAATTTTCGAACGTGTTCATGCTTTTTACACCATTTATATGACATGCAAATAAGACATTACATATTGGAAGTTACAAAACTGTTCTTTATGACCAATTCAAAGAAGAAGAAAAAACATCATAGAAATGTTTTTCAGCTTGGCACAGTATATTTTTGTATTTGTATTCAGCGGCATTCAGAGTGTATGAAACAATTTTAAATGGTCTAAAAACTCATATAAATAATATTATTAGGGGGAGTAAGATTTATACGGCTACTTGATTTTACAAACATATTAGGCCTCAACCAGAGAACTATAACAAGTTTTATATTTAATAGCTCCCATATTGCTTAGTATTCCATGATAACATTATCCATGTTATCTTCTTGCTCAAAAATCCTCAGGGCAGCCATATTGTAGGGCTGTATTATTACTGTTTCTATGACTTGGATTAGTGCATCCATGCATGCCAATTGAATCCACAACAATGCAAGCTAACTTTCCATCCATTCAAATTGATAGATATTCCCGGCCAATTCAAAATATAAATTATGTATGCAGCTTGAATTATCTTCAGTGGCAATTCTGTTAAGAGAACAAACTCCATCGAAGTAGAAAAAGCTGAAATGGATGCCCCCCCTCCCAAGAACCAACATGCCACTTTCCACATGTTTATATAATACTAGTTTACATATTGCATCAAAGTCACGTGTTGGTTCTTTGGCAGCGTTCGAAATAGCGGCCATCCGGTCATCCGAAATGACCAAATCTACCGGCGGATGACCAGTTTTTCTTGGCCGATCATCCGGCGGATGACCAAAATGATGGGAGATGAAAGTGAAGAAAAGGATCAGGCATTAGAGGCTATAGACCTGACCGTCATATTGAGAGACGTACTGAAAGAACAAGTCATGGTCGCGAATGAACCAACCCTAGAAGCTGCACATGAGGATGACAATGACAAAGCTGACAACACCGACCCTTCAGTTGCAGTTGTGGAACTTGAGGCTGAGTCGGATGAGGATGACCTGGATACAGATCCAATGGAGTCGGGAGATGAGAATGAAGAAGAGGATCATCAGGATGCATTAGAAGCTGTAAATGAGGATGACACTGACACAGTGGACGACACCGACCCTGCAGTTGTGAAACTTGATGCTGTGTCAGATGAGGATGACCTGGATACAGATCAAATGGAGTCGGGAGATACGAGTGAAGAAGTGGATCATCAGGATGCATTTCAGGGCTTACAGCTGGTCGTCCTATTGAGAGACGTACTGAAATAACGTGACGACAAGAACAAACAAGTAACTGAAGAAAAATAGTAGTTAAAAGAGAGGAGATTGTAAAATAAAGAGACAGTTGTTTATGGAGCATAGAGGTTAATGGGGAGTTGTCAATAGTTATATGTATGTGTATATGAAGACTTGCTTAAAATATGATTTTTGAGCTTGCCACTGAAAAAATGCGGATAACCAAAAATATTGGCGGATGACCAAAATCCCAACCTAGGTTATCCGATGGATGACCAATATATTTTTCTTATTTCGAACGCTGTTCTTTGGGGAAGGTTTGCTATAGAGACAAACCGATTTATCATTGTCTTTTATGGAAATGAATGCGATATTATAATACTTTTATAAGTATGTATATTGTTGCTTGTATATATTGAAACTAAATTAAAATGTATGTATTATACTAACCTCTGATTACTTTATGGTTATTATTATATTCAGCTTAAATCATGCGTCATTTTTGGGAGCCCTTGGGCTGATTCCCATTCAAATCCATAGAGGTCCTTCTGTATATGAACGTAGTTTGTGTAAAGCATTGACCTCAGTGAGCCATTCCTGTGAAGAAATGTCACGCATCCTATAGGCCTATTAGACAGCTGTCGTAAAAAGTAATTTACAAACTAATACAAAAACGCAAAGCTTTGCGCGAAATTTAGCTTCAATGTTTAATTATTCAAGCTTATCAGTAGTAGCTCTCCTTTGTTTAGGGGGCGGGGGGGGGGGGGGGGGGGGGGGGCGGTGGAGTGGAAGCCGTGAAAATCATGGTCAGTGTAAATCTTATTCAATTTTACCACTTTACCCAGCCCTTTTATAGGAATTAATTTACCCTAAATACCCAGCTGTATGAGGCTTGCCAGCAGGTGTTTCTTGGATGAGAAACTTCCTGACAACCCGGATGCAAAGAGTTGCATGTGAAGGCAACATATCATCTCCCAAGCAAGTCCTGTCTGGTGTGACACAAGGTACCGTCCTGGACCGTTGTTGTTCCTCCTTTACATAAATGACTTACCGTACAAACTAAATAGTGAGGTACGCCGTTGCTTTTTACTGATGACTGCTTAGTGTACAAAGCACTCTCCAATGAAGAAGACACGGATTCCCTCCAAGATGATCTGAAGACCCTTGAGTTGTGGCAAGACACATGGAAAATGAGCTTCAACCCATCAAAGTGTTCCATTATGGAAATTTCCCATAAGAGAGAACCACCTCACCGGGATTACACATTCTGCGGGCAAATTCTCCATCAACCAAACTCACATCCATATTTGGGGTCCAGCTGAACAACAGACTCAACTGGGAAGAAAATGTGACAAATAACATAAACAAAGCAAACCGTACCCTTGGACTCTTGAGAAGAAACCTCCGGCTGTGTCCTAAGGAGGTTAAGTCGACAGCCTATACTACGCTTGTCAGGCCAAAATTGGAATACGCCTGTTGTGCGTGGGACCCATACAAAAGAGGCTTAGTAAATAAATTGGAAAAGGTCCAGAGACGAGCGGCCCGTTTCTGCACAGGAAATTACAAGAGGGAAAGTAGTGTCACAAGCATGTTGGAGGACTTGGGATGGAATACACTTGAGAAACGCAGGGAACAAAGCAGACTGGGAATGATGTACAAAATCCAAAATGAGCTTGTTGGGATAAACAAGGAAGCCGTTATCAAGATTTCATCGCCGGCTGGAGTAAAAACCAGGCAGCAAGGTAAAGCAGAAATCCCGTACGCAAAAAAAGGACGTCTACAAATACTCTTTCTTCCCCAGGACGATCAAAGCCTGGAACGACTTGACAGACGAGACGACCTTAACCCCATCATACGACACCTTCAAGCAAAGACTTCTTCACAACACTTTCTAGCATGCCGCGCACACACAAGTTAGCGATTTGCGGATTTAATCCTGCCCTGCTGACTAAATCTTCAGAAGGTTCAGAAGGTTCAGAAGGTATGTCCTCGTCGTCTTCGCCGTAGTTGTTGTTGTCGTCGGCGTTGTCGTTGTTGCATTGTTACTACTATATGCCTAATTGATATCTTTATTGTTATTATTGGTGTGATACAGTGGCGACCCGCAATCACGATACGGAATATTTGGAGACGTTGATAGTGGAGAAGTATCTTCATCTGAACAAAGGGTTGAATTTGATCGTGTTATCGTTCATCCTCAATTTGAAAGTCATCCAAACGCGGGAGTTGTCTATCGCAACGACATTGCAATACTTCATTTCAAGAATCCAGTAAACCTGACGGACTATGTACATCCAGTTTGTCTCAATAAAGATACCACTGAATGGGAAACGTACGACAACTGTTGGCTCGTAGGATGGGGTCTTGATATAAGTAAGTTATCATTAAATGGAAAAGGGCGGTCTAAAAGAAAGAGGCATATTTTGTAAACTTTGTTCTGGAATGGGAAGTAACATAAATCATCTGCTGAATACCAATATACCATGGAATGCTCTAGTTTCCATATTCAAACCAAAAAATAGATAACTATCCATCTAACTTTAAACGGCATAGCGCATACCGAAGATAATCCCATTAACCATTTGTTTAGAAATAAGTGGAAGGGAGCATTTGTCCTAATGAATTTAATCATTTTTTAAAACTAAAATCACTCTTTCCTATTTTTCTGTATTTTCACGATGCCACAACTCTGTGTAAAAATAGGTTACATGATGTAATGGCTAGGCCTACATTATAATAATTTGGTTTGATTTAAACATCAATACTATGTATTGCCAGAGCTAATAGTTCCCAAATAAATATGGAATTTAATGAAAACAAAACCTTTCGTTAATATTTCAAGCCGCACACAAAATTGTTATTCCTAATCAAAAATATTGTATGTTTATTTCAATTTCAATATTTCATTTTGTGCAAAATAGTTCTGGTATTGAAATTGTTGAAAAACAAAATTATAATTCATGCCTGTGTCTGTATACTTTCTATATGGCTAATATATGATTTTACATACTGTTACATGTTCAGGCAGTGTCATAGTCTTCCGTATCCTATATTGGATGGATGCAATTCTTGGGTGAAACTTACTAATACTAGCGTCATGGCCAGTTAAACCTGTCAAACTTGTGCTCAAACCTTACAGGCAACTGGAGTGTAATGTGATTTATTTTATTTGAAATCGTAGACGAATATCCCCGCTTTCTACAAGAGTCACCGTGGATCGTGCAAGCACAACATCAGTGTAAAGGGAACTACGCTAACATTGTTCTAAGCTCAGAATTATGTGGAACAGGAAAAGAACCACGAGAAAGCAGCCGTACATGTCCGGTATGTTTTATCGGTGTTCGATACCATTTTAAGATCGTCAATAATTTAACAATATACTATTATTATAATAATGCAGATTCTCAAATCACGGAGCCCATCTTAAAAGTAAATACAATATATGGATAACCAAAAACTCAACCTACAATATAGGTTGTTTTGTTAAAGATGATAATACCAATGACAAACATCACTTTTAAAAGTTGATGCACATATGTATATTAAAACAAGCCATTTCGATAATGTTGCCGCCATTGTGAGATTTTAGCAGTTATTTTGAATTAGAGGTAACAATCAGGTTTATAAGCAAATTTCGAAGAATTGTATTTCAAGATCATGGCACGCAAACTTGTTTAACGTATTCTAAGCTCAGTCTTAAAGAGGATTCTTTTACTTTACAATGATGTTTTTTAAATAGACCATAGAAATAGTAGATACAAAAGGAATAACAATGATCCATGATCAAAGCTCCAATCACATTGCCGAGCTATAACATTGATTGTTATTCAAATCCTATTAGAGAGCATTATCCTAGCTTAGCGTAACGTGATAATGCCACTTTTGTATAGCAATGTCATTAGTAGTGTGTCCATTTGCGCGAGTTTTAAACAGGTGTATCAATAACGTGGTTGAATCTGAACACATTAACATTATATAGCGATAGTATCATGATGCGTTTGTCCTGGCTCATGTCGGTCCTATAAGAAAACCATATTGAATTATATGGACCTGGATAATTGTGGCAGGGTCTTTTTGGCTTATAAAAATTGATCGTCTTTGATGCATTAAATGAGGAAGGGGCAGTCTGGGGCACTCATATGGCAAATTTGATTGTTTGTTTTGTTAATTTAGGTATAATTTGCGAGCAATTTAATTACCCGCATGTAATCGGAATATTTAATTATTATTAATTAATGACATTTTGTCATATTTAATTTGTCAAAACAGGTCAATTATTATCGTATTGTGTTATTCAAGGAGCTATACTTGTTGCCATTTGTTTATAATACATTTAACAAATTAACATTTCCAATTGCAATGTGTCGGCACGTTTGGTGAGTTTTTGAGCATTTACTTTACATAGAAATATATAAAGCAAAATGTGTATGTACAACTTTCGAATTTATTGTAGTCGGCAATATGATTCAACACATAGGATACGTAGCAATGTTCAATCCTTTGTAATGTTGAATAGAAAATCGGATTAGGTTATCTCGTTGTTATTCCTTCTCCCTCTACTAATTCCATGAATAGACATAACTACGTAATCTGATTTTTAAAGTGATTTGATTTTAATGAACATTTTAATTGACAATCATTTTGAAAGAAGAACAATTATAAATAAATCAGCCATTATATACAATACAATATGGCGCAAACGTGAGATGAAACTATCATAAAATGACATGGTTCGAGGCCGCGTAATTTGTAAAGTCTGTGTTTATTTAATTCACGCCATGTAGTTTGTCCGAGTATATATATTATTTATTCACTTCATTTAGGGACATTTACTCGGCTTGTACCTTTTGCTCGATCCTCGCGCGGATGTAATTGAGTTATTCTAGTCATAGATTCAGCTAGAATCATAGGCCATTATATTATTGTACAGCTAATATTTACCTCATGTATTTCGGCCGCTGGAGACTGTCAACAAATACTTTGTATACATCAGCGCTCGTTCATCTGGTGCCCATATTGGCACAGTCCCTGAGGTTCAGTGTGCAATACTTTGCCGTGATAGCGAAGTGGGACCGCGTTCGATACTGTGTATTTTTAAGATATTTGTTTATTTAATTCACTTCAGGTTGTCCAAGTCTAAATATTATTTCCTCTCAAAAGGTGCTCAGACAAAGACGCCAGAAAACAATTTGTTTAATAAATGAAGAGCTTTGTTGCAAAAGGGCTATGGTGCATTTTTTTCAAAAATGAGTTTGATATAGAAATGTATAGGGAAAAATCATATGTTTCAAGGAAACAAAGTCATTTTTTTGAAAAAGACCTACATCTCATTGTAAACAGCCATTGAAATTGTTGTTTTGTTGCAAAAGGGCCTGTATCCAGAATTAAATCGGGATACAGGCCCTTTTGCAACAAAACAACAAATTCAATGGCTGTTTACAATGAGATGTAGGTCTTTTTGAGAAAAAAAATGACTTTATTTCCTTAAAACATATGATTGTGACCTATACATTTCTATATCAAACTTATTTTTTTTAAATGATTAAAATAAATGATTTTTTTTGTGTGATATTTTTTCTCTATGTACAAACAGATGGAGTTTTGTTGCAGAAGGGCCTACATCAAAATTTAAAAAAAATGTAAACATGATTTAAAAAAAATTGAAAACTAGCACATTTGAAATTTATTTCAATTTCAATTAGCATGTAGTGTACCTCTTTCATAATCCATTAAGTTTTTCAATTGCTCAACTTGAATATTTAGAAACAGTTTTTTGACTTTTTCTCAATAAGAGCCAAAGTGGATGCAGGACCTTTTGCAAAAAAAACTTCTTCAAATACTTTTTTGGACAACCTGTGTTATCCATTCACAGGGCGATAGCGGGGGTACTACTATTTGCTTAGGACATAATCAACGCTGGTACCTAGTTGCTGCCTCCAGTTGGGGTGGAGGATTATGTAGCGGCGATGGTGAAGATGTTTTCACCAGAATTTCTAATTACACAGATTTCATTGAAACAACTACAGCGCGTGTTGGTAGTAAGTATACAAAGTGGGTATTGCTGCAAACATTTTGCGATATGACAAAAATAAATTTCCATATTTACATTACTTTAAGGCATTATAAATGTCAACGTATACCTTAAAGTGGGTACAATAAGAGGGCCCCTTTGAACGAATCATGAAGGCCTTAGGGGAAACCTGAAAACCTCAAATAGGGAACTCCAAAAGCTTGGCGAGAGATCTCAATAATTTAGAGTTTTGTGAATTGACAATGACAAAATGACGACTTTTCACCAATTACGGTCTCTTCCATTCACTCAAATAAATACACCCCCCCCCCCGAAACAAACGATTAAATTAAACCATGGCTCTAATCTGACTCTTTGACATCTTCTAATCCTCTAGACTGCAGTCTGCCGGATACTATGTGTACTGACGGTAAAACATGCGTATTGGTTGAAAACATTTGTGATGATAAACCTGATTGCCCTGACGGAGCCGATGAACTTAACTGTAACCAAGGTATGAATCGTATGAATACTTCATGGCCACGTGTAGCCTAATCATTGCCATTCTCGTAAATTGACGTGCGCAAATGGCTTTGATTTACTTCAAACAGACTCATAACCAATCATAAAGCGAGTAAAACTTGTTAAGGGTTCTGAAGGGTACAACATGTAGGAAAACAGGATATATAAAATGGTGAAATACTAAGGATGTCTGCGCGATGGTTACATAAAAAACACGCACTACGGGCCCAATGATACCATGCGAATGGCCCTAGGCGAGATCTATACGTTCAATGACCCATGTTATGTGCACACGTTTTAATATAAAAGAATACCCCCTTGTACAGGGTGAGTCAAAAAAACTGCAACAGTGGAAATAAGCCATCATTTTTTAAAAACTAAGTTGAAGTTTAAAAATGTTTCAACGTTATAAGAATACCCTAAATTTGGGTACATTCGTGATGTAATTGGAATTTAATGCATCCTTTCTTGTTTACATATGAGTTAACATGATCAATTTACCTCACCCATGATATGAATTGCTTATAATGTTCTAAATTTGGATCAAAAACTGAACCTTTCCATTTTTTTTGTTGGCGGGATATTCAAATATGAAAAATGTAATGTGTGCAATTTCAATTGAAAATCACTGTGTTCGTGGACCAACACGCACATTGGAGTGTGCGGCAAAGAGGGTCGCCAAAGACAAACAGAAAATGCGTTCAACTTTATTTTTTTCACACAAAGTTAGGAGCAAGTATGTCATTCTTGCCACGTTTAAAAAGTTTCAAAATTCAAAATGGTTTTGAAAATAAAATGGATTTTTTCCACTAGTGCAGTTTTTTGACTCACCCTGTATGTAAGATTGTAATTGCTGCTGCCAGTTTTATTCGACAGGTATTCTTCTCCAACCACAACTTGAAATAATTGTTGTCCTGAAATATTAGCTTTTCTGGAAATTCCAGTAACCTTTTCAACACATTAGCTATGTTTAAGGTATTAATTCTAACCCGCCAGACTATGTTTGTTCTTTTAAACTGGGAGAGGGGTACAAAGTATCAATTTTTACCCAAATCTCCGGACCCTCCGATCACCACGCTGCCGCCCTTACCACTCGGTCAACCTGCCAACTCAATCGCAGGCAGCGACTTCGTATATACAGAGCACTTTGGTTTATGATGTCACCCAATTGAATGCTGTAGCACGCGAGTGGACATTGTTTTTTTGCCGTAGTGAATCATAGTGCTACGGTATGTTAGGGTAAA
Organism: Ophiura sarsii; assembly: GCA_035610835.1. Lineage (NCBI taxonomy): Eukaryota > Metazoa > Echinodermata > Ophiuroidea > Amphilepidida > Ophiuridae > Ophiura > Ophiura sarsii. The sequence continues at coordinate 59,965,120 of CM069455.1, read as the reverse complement.
TGAGCATTGCAAATCCCTACATAATAATTATATGTGCTTGCATTTTGTAAAATAAATATTAAACTAATAATTTGTTCGAGATAATTTTCGCAAGCAAGATAGCCCATAACGCTAAGACGACGATAATGAGCTCATGAATATATATTGTGGCAAATGTCTAAGGGGTTTCACTGTGTCGCGGATCGGACGAGTGAGCGGTTTGTCAATTTGACACCACCAAATGTTTACGTTTACTCAAGGTTGGAAACCTAATTTAGTAAAAGACACTTGGGTTTGTTGTGAGGGCAGAACCCCATGTTTCTCCCCTGACGACGATCAAGAATACAATGGATTTCAAAGAACTTTGTTATTTACAATTTATTTACAGATGCACAGCACAAACTCTCGTCCAAAACAGCGAAGTCAAACCCAAAGTCCAAGAAAGCCTAAATTTATCAAACTCTGAAGCACCAAAGCTTACGCTAATTCAAACATTGACACAAAAAACGGATCGTACCTTGTAATAGATACAATAAAAATGTTATTAGAAGTTTTAGATTGCACAAATTAAAAATGTGGGCATATGTCTCCCCACGTTATATACCGTAGATACTCGATATCAAGCCGATTTTGAAAATCAGTTGAAACTATGATAGAGATGGCGCCCTCTCGCGATTAAAGCCGTCTATTAAAAAGATCATTCTAACAAAATAGTTTCGGCGGCGATGAAAATGACGTAAGTAGGTCCAATTTTTGTAGTATATAGTCAGTTCAGTCGGAGTTATTAGCGCGATCACTAATGAGAGAGATGAGCTCTTTCTGTTATGAAGATCACGTAGATTCTCCTAGTTAATTCTGTTGCATTAGATGCTCGATCATTCGGAGATCGAAATTTGTAGGTGCGTTGACGTTAATGAACTATGATCGAAATTATAGAACCCAGAACGCTTGACCTAAAAGTTGTCTACCTATAGTACATCTTACTGTATATGGGGCAAGAGATCCAACAGTTCTGACAGGTTTAGACAAAATACATTTGATTGTTAGCTTTCAGTGTGTAATGTGTGTTATGTATATTTCAAATAAAATATACGCCCTCAAATTTCCTAAAATTACTAATTTTTGGTCGAATAACTCGATAGATCACCACTAGTTCAATATTCAATGAACACAACGGTTGCTTCAATGAGTAGTATGGCCGAGCGGTTTAGGCTATAGACTATAAATCTATTGGATTCTCCCCGCGTCGGTTCGAATCCTGCTGAATACCTTTTGTTACAAACAGCGATTTAGTCTCTGTGTATTGGAAAATGACGTTTTCATTCATGAATGTTATTGCCTACCTCCAGACACACACCAGAGTATCTTAACTGCATTATTACCAAGATGTTTCACATCTTAATCAGTCCGGGCCGATTTCCAATCCAGGAAGCATTCCTGAACTGGAAGTATTACCCATAATCAGCGTTCGAAATAAGAAAAATATATTGGTCATCCATCGGATAACCTAGGTTGGGATTTTGGTCATCCGCCAATCTTTTTGGTTATCCGCATTTTTTCAGTGGCAAGCTCAAAAATCATATTTTAAGCAAGTCTTCATATATACACATTACATATAATTATTGACAACTCCACATTAACCTCTATGCTCCATAAACAAATTTCTCTTTATTTTACAATCGCCTCTCTTTTAACTACTATTTTTTCTTCAGTCACTTATTTGTTCTAGTCGTCACGTTCTTTCAGTACATCTCTCAATAGGACGACCAGCTGTAAGCCCTGAAATGCATCCTGATGATCCTCTTCTTCACTCGTATCTCCCGACTCCATTGGATCTGTATCCAGGTCATCCTCATCTGACTCAGCATCCAGTTTCACAACTGCAGAGTCGGTGTTGTCCACTTTGTCAGTGTCATTCTCATTTACAGCTTCTAATGCATCCTGATGATCCTCTTCTTCATTCTCATCTCCCGACTCCATTGGATCTGTATCCAGGTCATCCTTATCCGACTCAGCCCCAAGTTCTACAACTGCAGGCTCGGTGTTGTCCGCTGTGTCAGTGTCATCTTCATTTGCAACTTCTAATGCATCCGGATTATCCTCTTCTTCACTCTTATCTCCCGACTCCATTGGATCTGTATCCAAGTCATCCTCATCTGACGCAGCCTCAAGTTCCACAACTGCAACTGCAGGGTCGGTGTCGTCAGCTGTGTCATTGTCATCCTCATGTGCAGCTTCTAGGGTTGGTTCATTCGCGACCATGACTTGTTCTTTCAGTACGTCTCTCAATATGACGGTCAGGTCTATAACCTCTAATGCATCCTGGTGATCCTTTTCTTCACTTTCATCATTTTGGTCATCCGCCGGATGATCGGCCAAGAAAAACTGGTCATCCGCCGGTAGATTTGGTCATTTCGGATGACCGGATGGCCGCTATTTCGAACGCTGCCCATAATGCAATGTGATATTTTAGGGGTAGTCCTCTACAGGAACCCGCTTTTCATAAGGCTAAGAGAACTGTAGCATACAAATTAAACCAAGACCTATTTCAGTATGGGTGAAACTTGTTGTATAATATAATGATAGATTTTATTGTCGTTCTCAGCGTTCAGTGGCTCATTTTAATCTCGTTATTTTGATGTAAGGGTCCATGAAGTGGACTACAAACTAAAATTGATATCGATTCGTTATTTTAATTTGCGACATGCTCAAACTTGGTAATATGGAAGATCATACAATTATGCAAAGTTCTATCGAAGGAAAAAAAAGGGTTACGCGTACTTTTTTTTAAAGAGAGTTTGAATATTTAATGAGGTAATTAGCCCAATTTCTTCATTACAATAAATTAGAAAAATGACCACAATAATATATATTAATTATGACTAAAGAGTTTATCTTATATTTTGACTCATTTACTGATCGTCATTGACTCAAAGATCCATCATATTTGGTTAAAATAAATAAATTGGTCTTTTTGGTATTACCACTACAAATACTTTGCAATACTACATTCGCGAGGGATTATGGGTAATACTTCTCTAGTTCAGGAATGCTTCCTGAACGGGAAATCGGCCCGGACTGTTAATGTCGGGAACCTTATAACCTTTAACAATTTTACATTCCAATAAATGTGTTAATGCAAGATTTGTATTCAAATATTTTTCTATTTCTATTTATTTATAATTTCCTAAAATGTGAATAAGAATTTATGAAAACGAAAAGCATCGAAAACCATAGGGTCATGTTTTTTATACTGGGTACCCAAAAAAGGTGGATCTGTTACATTTGCACTACATATTATTACTTTGCATGCATATATTTTGGCTATACCTTATCACACATACTCAAATTTGGTCTTATTTTGATGAGAAAGTATTTGGCCTTTATTTTAAAAAGAAAAATATAAACTACCATGGTTCTGTTAATTACAATAGTTCGTTAAACCTCATTAGTCAGGGGTGGAGGAGTATGTGGAGGAGGAGTATGTGGAGGAGGAGGAGTGCATAGTTGAACAAGTATGGTGCAATATACATTGGGCAAACATAAAATGCACTTGTTTCACTCTTGGTACAATTCTATATTGAAAACATAACATTATTGAAGCATATTTGAATTAAAAATATAATTAGTTAATTAAGGGCGCACCACACCAAATATCTTTCTCATTGAAATACGTGTAAAAGTGCCATATTTCAAGACACCTTTTCTACCCTCCGGTTACATTTATTGCATACTTGTCACCTATGACCATTTTCAGTAACATCTCAACTTTAATTTAAGCCTTGTTTCATGAGGGGTTATTAAGCTACATTTTCCGCTACGGACCAGCACACAGCGCCCTCACTTTTTCACGTTTTCTGGCATACCTGTTCACTATTTAGGCAGGTGCTTACGCCCTGGGCACTATTTAGGTCGATTAATTAAAAATATCGTATTTTATCATTGTAGGTCCAACGGATAGGTCCCACTCGTTCATTTAAATACAAACATACCATCCCCGGAGAAACAAATTGCCCGAAAACCTCACATTTACAAGCCTAGTCTTCGTGCTTTTCCGGAACTACTACAGGATTACACGAATTGCGCATTGATTTGGTGTGGTGCTCTCTTAAGGAATCATTAATTAGCATTAAGAAGCTCAGAAATTGTTAAGAAACGTAAGTTGGTCGCAGTCTGCAAATGTATGCAAACATTTGCCTGCACCAAACTGTCCATTTTAAAAGTATAGAAAGGTTGAGGTACCCTTTTGAATAAATAAATTTAACTATTGAATTAAAAATTAAAAGAAGATATGTAATTAACCTCATGTATTCTGTATTGTCTGGATGTTAATTAGCACATTTTGTTAAATGCGTTTGTGTGGTGTTATTACTTGTTTTTAACTGTGTTACCAAATAAGTAAAAAACTGCTGGTTTTCATCAAGCTTGTAAACTCAGGAGAATTATTAAATTCTTAGGAATGCAACTGAAAAGTAAGTTGATACGATACTAGTGACTACTAGTTTGCCAATCAACATTGGATCACCCTATATGTTGAATACAACTTAAAACGATAACATTGTATAATTCAATCATAAATCAGACTCTTTAAATTTGAATACTGGGTTCAAACATTATGGAAACTAACCTAATTTGTTCATTTGAATGTGCTTTGCACATCATGAAGGTGCAAGAAGGATGAATACAATTGATTGTATGCCACTAAACATGTGCCATTGGGAAAATTTGAGTCACCCTGTAATTAAAGGGGCCCTTTTTATTGAACATTATTTGAAACTCATACCACTTTAAGCATTTGCCACTTCAAATTGGAATGTAAAATCATGTTTCTGATGCAAATTTAAATTCATTCAATTTAATGATTTGTGGATAATCACGTATACCTAAATTAATGTTTTAAACACCCTATATGTTTAAAATGAAAATCAATCAATCTTTGTGTACATGTAATTGATGCATTTGTATTTGAAATCTACTTGAATTTGGTTAAAATACTAGTCTCTGTATGTATGTAGAAATATAAGCATTTTTCCAGAACTAAATATACACATTTTTAGACACCCTGTATGTAGAATTTCAGATTCATAATGAAATTTAATTTGCATGTCTGGATGGGTATTTTATTAAACTACTTTAAATCTGTACTGAACTTTTCTCTCATCACTTCATATACATAGTGGAAGTAATTATTGAAACCCTTCTTTTTAAACAGATTTTGCTTGTTACACCCTGTACAATTTCGGGCCACCCTGTATAATCAACTTGGTTGTATGCTATTTGCATCCGTTACAGTATATGCTTTCAGAATATGTATACTTTTACCAACTTAAAATGTAAACTTTTTCAGATATAATGCATTAACTGAAAAAGGAACCTAATTTATGGAAAAAGGGACATGTAACACAAATTGTACCCAGTATAAAAAACATGACCATAGGCCGCCTGAAAAACAGGCCTTCATCCCATCACACGCCGCATCGTTATTTTAGAAAGGCGTACTAAATTGTTGGCATATAGATTTTAACTCACAATATTTAATAATATTTTAAACAGGCTGTAGTTTTAAAAGTAGTAACACAATCAGGCGTACATTTTACTCCGCCGATAGGTCAAATCGCTATGGATACGCGACGCGTCGCAAATTGATTGGAACAATTATCATGATTATGTTTGCAGTCCTATCTCATCATTCACGAGCTATGCAGTAATATAACATAAACGAGAGATGTCTTTGCGTAGAAAATGTCAATTAATCAATTTCCCAATCCCTTTACAAATGTGTAGATTTTTAACTTGTCTCGATTTATCGGGTTTTATATGAAATCTGATGATCATAATATCCAACAAACATGAATTTATGAAGTACAGTATAAAGCACACAAACAACATCGTTACTAGTCAAAATAATCAATAGTTTGTTCATAGAAGATGACATGTCTAGGACATTATCACGGTGCAAATACTTATGCGCTGTAGTGTAAATGTATCATCGGGTAATATGGTGGTGCTGGGAGGTAAGGTGCTTCTCGTGGTTAGAAAGTAGACTATGTTAGTCACAGAAAGGCCGCTCCAAACAGATTATAGTTTTTACTGAATACGGTCATGGAAACAAACAAAAAGTCAAATAATGTAGCGTAGGATCAGAAAACGCGTGAATGAAACCAATAAAGTGATATGCCTCCTTGTTTATGTTGCAAATTCTATATTTGTTTTATGTTTTATTGCCAGAAATTCCACGCTGCACAAATGCCACTTGTTATAATGGAGGGGAGTGCCAAAATAGCTCAGATGGCTATACATGTGTGTGTCTAAACGGATGGACGGGTGATAATTGTGATGATGGTACGTATACGAGATAATATTATCCATTACATATAATTAGTTATAATTATCATGATAGGCTTGATTTCAACTATGTGATATAGTTCTTACTATCATTATGGCGGGAAAAGAATAATGTGATATCATGATATAAAACAAATGTTGAATGCAATAGTAAAATTATACAGTGGCGTATCCAGGGAAGGGGGCCAGGGGGACAAATCAAAATTTGACCTCGTGATATAGTTTGTATCACATGTTGGTGCCAAAATCTATGTTTTGTATTATCTTGTCAGAGTGCGTTACTCTTTTGGCCATTCTCAATTTAGGATTTGCGCCCTCTGTCGTAAAACTTCAGACAGCAAAATGGTGGATATCAACTGAGGACATTTTCAACTGTTTCAACCATTGGAACTATCGTAATTCGCTAATTTAACAGTTTTATATATCTTTAGAAGACTTCAAGGTATCAACGAGATTGTATTAAATAGTTCTCTACAAGAAACTAAGGCGTTGTGCATTGTACATTTTCTCTAAGGAGTGTTTTCGACTAGTTCTTCGATGCGTTTGAATACAATAAGAAATCGACCCTACATCACACTCTCGGGCATCCATCAAGGTTTCGGTTACAATTAGTGCCTGCATGATATAAAACAGTTGAGGAGCTACCCCATAGTTTTTCGAATTTCGCAATTACGTGTTTAAAAACCTACTAACCAATATGAATTGCAGATTGCAGATCATCCATCATCTGCACTTACATTACATGTAGTTTTGTCTTGCCTTTAACTTATAAACAAACGTTTGTCATGGTTCTTTTTCAGTTGACTGTGGTCTCACTGAAATTGAAATCCCCGTAGGTGGCGCCATAACTATGACGTCACCAGGTTATCCCCGTTATTATTCAGACAACGTTAACTGCGCATATTATGTAAATGTTGCGGAGGGATTCAAAGTGTTAACAGAATTCGTGGATTTCGACTTGGAAGATGGCTACGATGTGCTAAGAGCACTAGATCGGGAGGACATACCTACATCGAAGAGGCATATTTTTACCGGCGTCAACGTTCCCCGTAACCTGACATCGCAAACATCCTCCTTTATAGTCGCCTTCGTGTCAGATTCTTCCGTCAATAGGAGAGGATTTCATTTGATGCTGTCAGCGATTAATGTAACAGGTAATACATTTACAGGGTGAATCAGAACGGAAGAGGTAACCTGGTCAGAAAAAAACGGGTATGACGATTTCAGAATTGTCTTTTCAAAATCAATTCTAGTCTAAGAAAAGCCATTATATTATTGCATTGCATCATAAATTTACATCAATATTAGCACAAGCCTTTTATCTCAATATAACTTCTAGTAATTGCCATGTAGAATGATGTAGTAAATGGCATACTGGAATGCAAAACATTATTTTGTACCTGTTGCTGATATGCACACGCAGGAACTTGGAATACTCGTGTACACGGATTTTCCAGACTATTATCAAGCCTAATTGACTTTTTAGCCTACCCCTCCCTATATCTTTTTAATTTTATTTGATGTAAAAGTATTGTTGTTTATGGAAATAAAGTTGTCCTAGTATTGCCCGATACAGTGTCGATAGATGCTGGAAATTTTGTACCAGGATCCCAAAATAGTAGAACATTAATACGATCCTTCATCTTTGTATCCACCGAGATGTGCATCATGACAAAAATGATGTAAAATAATAGACAACAAATCATAATATAAATAAGACAACAAATCAGATAAGATAATAAGACAACAAATCAGGAAAAAGAATCAAATAACAAATCAAGAAAAAGAATCAGACAACAAATAAGGAAACGAATAAGACGACAAATTTTGGAAAAGAATAAGACAACCAATCAGGAAAAAGAATAAGACAACAAATTAGGAAAAAGAATAAGACAACAAATCACGAAAAAATTAAGACAACAAATCACGAAAAAGAGTAAGACAACAAATCAGGAAACGAATAAGACAACAAATAAGGAAACGAATAAGACGACAAATTTTGGAAAAGAATAAGACAACCAATCAGGAAAAAGAATAAGACAACAAATCAGGAAAAAGAATAAGACAACAAATCACGAAAAAATAAGACAACAAATCAGGAAAAAGAGTAGGACAACAAATCAGGAAACGAATAAGACAACAAATAAGGAAACGAATAAGACGACAAATTTTGGAAAAGAATAAGACAACCAATCAGGAAAAAGAATACGACAACAAATCAGGAAACGAATAAGACAACAAATCAGAAAGAGAATAGACAACAAATCAGGAAAAGAATAAGACAACAATTCAGGAAAATGAATAAGACAAATCAGGATACGAATAAGACAACAAATCAGGAAACGAATAAGACAACAAATCAGGAAAAAGATTAAGACAACAAATCAGGTAGAGAATAAGACAACAAATCAGGAGAAGAAAATAATACAAAAATGAGGAAAAGAATAGACAACAAATCAGGAAAAGAATAAGACAACAAATCAGGAAAAGAATCAGACAACAAATCACGAAAATAAAAGACAACAAATCAGGAAATAATAAGACAACATATCAGGAAAAAGAATAAGACAACATTATGAGGAAACGAGTAATACAAATCAATAAAATAATAAGACGCCAAATCGGTAAAAGAATAAGACAACAAATCACAAAAAGAATACGACAACAAATCAGGAAAAGAATAAGACAACAAATCAGGAAAAAAGAATAGACAATAAAACAGGAAAAGAATAAGACAACAAATCAGGAAAAACGTATAGACAATAAATCAGGAAAGAGAATAAGACAACATATGAGGAAACGAGTAATACAACAAATCAGTAAAAAGAATAAGACACCAAATCAGTAAAAGAATAAGACAACACATCAGGAAAAAGAATAAGACAACATATGAGGAAACGAGTAATACAACAAATCAGTAAAAAGAATAAGACACCAAATCAGTAAAAGAATAAGACAACACATCAGGAAAAGAATAAGACAACAAATCAGGAAAAGAATAAGACAACAGATCAGGAAAAAAATTAGACAATAAAACAGGAAAAGAATAAGACAACAAATGAGGAAAAAGAATAGGCAATAAATCAGTAAAAAGAATAAGACACCAAATCAGTAAAAGAATAAGACAACACATCAGGAAAAGAATAAGACAACAAATCAGGAAAAGAATAAGACAACAAATCAGGAAAAAAATTAGACAATAAAACAGGAAAAGAATAAGACAACAAATAAGGAAAAAGAATAGACAGCAAATCAGGAAAAGAATAGACAACAAATCAGGAAAAGAATAAGACAACAAATCAGGAAAATAAAAGACAACAAATCAGGAAAATAAAAACGACAACAAATCATGAAAAGAATAAGACAACATATGAGGAAACGAGTAATACAACAAATCAGTAAAAAGAATAAGACACTAATTCAGTAAAAGAATAATACAACAAATCAGGAAAAGAATAAGACAACAAATCAGGAAAAGAATAAGACAACAAATTAGGAAAAAGAATAGACAGCAAATCAGGAAAAAGAATAAGACAACAAATAAGAAAGAGACAACAACTCATGAAATGAATAGACACAAAATCAGGAGAAAAAAATAAGTGAACAAATCAGTAAAAACGATCAGACAACAAAACATGTATAAAGAGCAAGTCATGGATGTATTGGGGATCAAGGTGGCTTTATTTGTCGACACGTTCCTAATAGGCAACCAGTTAATTAAACTGTCTAATAATCGCTTCAGGATCAATAATGATAACATTGACTTTCCATAATGCGACGCGAAATGAAAGGGTCACAAAAATGCAACATTAATATTATGTTTGAAACAAAATTTACTTCTTGACAAGTTTTTGCACTGTTGCACACTGTTAACATATCAAATGACGTAAACGCTTATAATTAAGTTACTTATACCGTTGAATCTCCAATCATTGGGTGCTCTAATGGGTTGTTTTATTTTATTCCAGGTCTCAGTGAATGTGATTGGTCTCCATGTGAAAATAACGGTAATTGTACTGATGAAGATGACGGCTACACGTGTCAATGTGATGGCTTTTATACCGGACAGATATGTCATGAAGGTTAGACAATTATTAATACCCCTAAGGTTTACGCCAAAGAGTTATCAACGAGGGGAAGGAAGAGTACCCCCACCTCCCAACCCATATCCCCCCCCCCCCCCCCCCCCCCTTCACCCCCACCTGGCGACTTTGACCGAGAAGAATAGCTCAAACTACCGAGCTAAAATGTGGATCTGATTTTTTTTCTTTCTTTCTGTAAATACAGTGCGTGGGGGATAACGAGGGCTCCAAATTGACTCGGGTAGGTTTAGATTGGCACTGTTAGTCAGCTATCGAGCTCGTGTTTTGCAACCCATTATGGGAGCCCGACGCCCCCCCCCCCCTATCACATTTCTAACCTGGTATCATCCTGGTCATGCCCTGGTTTAAAATCCCCCCCTGACAATAAAATGTTCCCCCTCCCCAGTAGCGTATCTCCGGAGTAGCGTATCTCCGCCGAGTGCCCCCCCCCCAGACAGCTTTGATCGGGAGGCCAGGTCACACTACCGGGCTAAAAAAAATCAAAGAGAAGGGAAGAATAGAGGGAAGAGAGAAGGAAAAGGGAAAGGGGGAGAAAGGAAAGGAAGAAGAGGAAGATAAAAGGGAAAAGGAAAGAAAAAATCTAAGGGATTTACTTTATTCCCTTCGTAAATTGCCCCTTGCCCGGTTGGATGATGGGCAATTCAGTATAAAAATGGCAAATTTTCCAGGAATAACATTATAGAAGCCCGTTTGAAAGAAAAATGTACCTTTAATAATGGCCAGATTCTTGTAGATATATTGTTAAATTTTTGCGCGCTGCGTGCGCATCTATATACTTTAGGATGTAACGTCATTCGCTGGAATAAACAACCAGCTGCGCATTTGTTTTACTTAATAGGGTCGAACTAGTGTTCGACACTAGTGTTCGACACTATTGCCCCCTCCCCTTTGCCCCCCTGAAAAAGACCCCAGATACGCCACTGCCCCCCCCCCCCCACCCCCCTCCCCCTGACAAGTGAACCCAGACACGCTACTGATAGGGCTAGGGATAGGTTGAAGCCAATACGTAAATATTTTGACCTTTTTGTCTTGATTAATGATACCGTCTTTGTGACAAAGAGTCGGAAATGGGGTCGCCCGCTGATTGGAACATCTTTGTCGGTTAAAGAGTCAGGTGGGATGGGCCGCGCTGAAAGTGGATAATGCCTTATTTAGTGGGTGGTGCTTGCTTTAGGGAACATGATTGATTTCATACGAAAGTTGTAAACCATATTGTTGATGTATTATCGCTCGTTGGCACTTCAACAGTAGCAATAATTTGTATCTGATATAATTCGTGCGATATTATGTTTTGTTTTAAACCCCTATTGACAGCGTTCGAAATAAGAAAAATATATTGGTCATCCATCGGATAACCTAGGTTGGGATTTTGGTCATCCGCCAATCTTTTTGGTTATCCGCATTTTTTCAGTGGCAAGCTCAAAAATCATATTTTAAGCAAGTCTTCATATATACACATTACATATAATTATTGACAACTCCACATTAACCTCTATGCTCCATAAACAAATTTCTCTTTATTTTACAATCGCCTCTCTTTTAACTACTATTTTTTCTTCAGTCACTTATTTGTTCTAGTCGTCACGTTCTTTCAGTACATCTCTCAATAGGACGACCAGCTGTAAGCCCTGAAATGCATCCTGATGATCCTCTTCTTCACTCGTATCTCCCGACTCCATTGGATCTGTATCCAGGTCATCCTCATCTGACTCAGCATCCAGTTTCACAACTGCAGAGTCGGTGTTGTCCACTTTGTCAGTGTCATTCTCATTTACAGCTTCTAATGCATCCTGATGATCCTCTTCTTCATTCTCATCTCCCGACTCCATTGGATCTGTATCCAGGTCATCCTTATCCGACTCAGCCCCAAGTTCTACAACTGCAGGCTCGGTGTTGTCCGCTGTGTCAGTGTCATCTTCATTTGCAACTTCTAATGCATCCGGATTATCCTCTTCTTCACTCTTATCTCCCGACTCCATTGGATCTGTATCCAAGTCATCCTCATCTGACGCAGCCTCAAGTTCCACAACTGCAACTGCAGGGTCGGTGTCGTCAGCTGTGTCATTGTCATCCTCATGTGCAGCTTCTAGGGTTGGTTCATTCGCGACCATGACTTGTTCTTTCAGTACGTCTCTCAATATGACGGTCAGGTCTATAACCTCTAATGCATCCTGGTGATCCTTTTCTTCACTTTCATCATTTTGGTCATCCGCCGGATGATCGGCCAAGAAAAACTGGTCATCCGCCGGTAGATTTGGTCATTTCGGATGACCGGATGGCCGCTATTTCGAACGCTGCCTATTGAAGAGAATTATTGTGGGGATGAACACATCGTCATTCCCCCGAAGACAACAGTGACATTATCGTCTTACAGGTATCCAAGTTACCCTACATCCCTTCGGAGGTATGACTGTAAATGGACAGTTACTACCACAAGTGGACTACAAATCCAAGTTAAGGTGGTAGATATTAATCTACCCTATTGGTGGTCAGTGTTAATCGTAGGGGGAGAACTACAGCTGAATGATGAATCTGCGAAGGAATACATTTCCACCGGAAATGTTATGGATATCCATTTGTCAACACGGAAGTGGAAATCAAATGAACGATTTCTGCTGCAAATGTCCGAGAAAGAAGGTGAGACCTTTAGGAGTTCATCAACATTGTAGATATTAGTACCATACCATATCATACCATACCATACTAACCACTAGAAAAGCCATACTCATCCAGTATGATTTCCCTATACCCTGTTGTTATACCCCTCTTTCGTAGTAACAATCTTTATATTTATAGTATGTTATTTCTATTTCATTACCATATATCACACATCTCTTTTATAGCCCATGCTAATTTCACTATTTGTCTGGCAATTTTACACGACGTTGATTTAAACTTCCTGGTCACATCACACACTTGTGATGATTCTTAATCATATCACAAATGGTTACATTTCTTAAGTTGGGACCCTAAAAAGGGTGGATTTGTCAGATTGTTTCGCTTATTTGTCATTCAAATGCTTATACAATTGAGTATATTTAGTCTCATTTGGAAGACAATTTCTTGCTTTAATAGTATCTATAAGAAAAATGAATAAATCAAGTTGAGATTAATTACTATAACTCGTTAATTACAATTAGTCAGGGTGGAGGAGGGTGAGGATGCATGAGGGTGAAGATGCATGCTATGTATTTCAATGAGATGGGCAACATTTTTTCGCTTATTTGCCATTCAAATGCTTATATTTTAAACCATACATCACACTTGAGTATATTTAGTCTCATTTGGAAGATAATCTACATGTATTGCTTTAATAGTATCTATAACTTATAAGAAAAATGTATAAATCAAGTTGATATTAATTACTATAACTCGTTAAATTACAATTAGTCAGGGGTGGAGGCGGGTAAGGAGGGGTGCGTGTGAGGATACATGCTATGTATTTCCAATGGAATGGGCAAAATAAATGATTAAACCCTTGTGTATATTAGTTCATTGAATTATTATTTTGTGTGTGATTAGTGTCATTATTGTAATTATCAAACCTTAATTAGTGTTAATTACATCCCAATTAATTAATACTACTAATTAATTACATACAGGCTGTCCCAAAATGATTAGTACCCATCGATGCCCAAAGTTCAATAATTTTTGTCATCATCAAAATCGATGGGATTAGGTCCGCTGTTTTTCACACTATCTTCGTCATACAGTACTATTTTATTAGCATTTTAGATCATGAATATCGGATTTAGCAAACTCAAGATACAATCCATTATGTAAAACATGGTGATTTTACCTTTTTGACAAAGTGCTAAAAAAATGTGTGTGCTAATACAGCTTGTTTGAAAGAAACTTGTGTATTCTCATAATCTCTTGTCTACTCAATATAATCTTGTGTGTTGTTTTCTATTGTAACTGTTATTAGTTATGGGTGTTCAAATCATTAATAATTATATTCCTTAATTCAATTTAACGGGTAAAAGAAGTTTGTCACACTTGAGTGACCCCATGCATTGTTTTATTTGACAAGTGTTTTAGCGACTTCTAAATGAAGTGGTTTTTGGTGAATCACCAGATTTCATTTTCACGTTGTATAATGGATTTCGTGAGATTAAACACTAGGGACCTATTATCATTTTCAGCAAGTTTGTAGGAAATTGCATCCCCAATATGAAAAAGAAGTCTAAGCCACTGCTAATTACCCATGACCACGTATTTACCTTTTTTAAATGTCCCTCAAGTTTAGCCTCAGAACTAGCTCATCAAAGCTTGGGGTCGCTCATGCGTGACGATCCATTTTTACTATTAAAATTGAATCAAAATGAAGAAGTATTAATGGTTTGAACAACAATATGATACAACAGAAGTTTAAAATAGAAAGGAACAAAACCTATTAGCAGACAAGCGATTGCGAGAATGTATTAGTTTCTTTCAAACAAGCTGTTTAAAACACGTTTTTTTGCACTTTGCCAAAAAGGTGAAATCACCATGTCTTACACAATGGAGTGTAACTTCAATAAAATAAGTCCGATATTCATGATCTAAAATTCTAATAAAATGGTAGAGTATAGCAAATATGAGAGAAAAACAACGGATCTAATCTCATTGATTTTGATGATGAAAACAATTATTGAACTTTGGGCATCGATGGGTACTAATCATTTTGGGACAGCCTGTACAACAAATACCATCTGAAAATGTATCAACGGCAGATTATTACCCATTTCAAATGGTAACTGGGGGGGGGGGGGGGGGGGGGGGGGGGGGGGGGGGCAATATCCCGGCAGTGTTTTAATGAAGTTGGAGCTAATGTTGAATGTTTCTTAATATTTTAGATAATCTTTGCTAATTAAATTGATACTAATTACCTAGGAAGTGCTTATTTTATCCACCAAATCCGCACAATAATATCACTTGTTAGTGTTTAGGACTAACATGTCCATCGCCGTCACCCTACTAGTATATCATTTTCAAATTGTTAAATATCCAATGCTGATTT
This sequence comes from Ophiura sarsii, assembly GCA_035610835.1. Taxonomy (NCBI): domain Eukaryota; kingdom Metazoa; phylum Echinodermata; class Ophiuroidea; order Amphilepidida; family Ophiuridae; genus Ophiura; species Ophiura sarsii. The sequence continues at coordinate 59,949,691 of CM069455.1, read as the reverse complement.
CTATAGATCAACAGTTTTAACTATGTATATTAGCAAGATGTCAGTGCAATTAATGACAGGCATAACATTGTAATCAATTCATAATACAGAAATGAGGTTGCAAGTAATCAGCCGAATTTGTTTTTGTTTTCATTTTTGGACACCCTGTATAATATAATTTGAAGGAATTTTACCTTTCTACAAGAAAGGTATGCCTTTCTACCAGAAAGGTATGTTCATAAACTTCATTTAAGTGTTTCTTTTGAACAAACAAAATGTATAACACTGTCCACACAGAATAAATAGTTGTTTTATGTGAAAATTGACACATTTTGATCACCCTGTATTTCGTTTGACAATTATTTAACCCTACAAATAATATATGACCGGAAGGGCCTTGCCTTTGGCTTCTCAAATCATGGGTTCAATATTATTTCAGTGCACTAGTGTTTAAGGGGAGGGGGGGGGGGGGGGGGTCTATGTTAGTCAGATAGTAAAATTCAGTGCTTCGGTCAAAAATGAGATATTAGCACAGTAAGATAACTGCTAAGTCTCTGCTTTAAAATGCTTTTTGTTTGAGGTAAATTGGATTTTATTTCGGTCTGAAGTTATGGTCGATAGAGTTTCGGGTGTCTCAAATTATCGGTGGTGTTTTGTAAACGTTTGGTATGTAGAAAACGCTCACCCTGCGATTTAAGTTTTAATTATTGTTTTGATCAAACAATTGTAACATTTGATCACATTTATTTATTAAAATATTAAAATAACTAATTGCACATCATAAATCATCAACATTTCAAAGTCAACGTAATTTCTTATGTATTTCTTTATTTTCTCACCCGGCTATTTTTAAGCCATTTATCTTTAAAAATCAATAAAAATGCTAATATAATTGCTATTTTCACCCAAAAATGGCTTAAAA